>JACLAT010000059.1:0-400000 GCA_018105865.1 Metaphire vulgaris
ATTCTGCGCATATCACGATGCTTGCAGCGAGTAGTAAACCTGGCACAAAATTTCCGCAGCGCTCATGTTTCTGATATAGATGCACTGCCCTATATTAGTAAAGTCTCTATTAAATAGGAAAGTCAACTACACAACTTCAACTACACAAATTATACTTTATATAAGAGCTATCGTCGAAACTAAGCGCACTTGAAATCGCTATCTCTATATAACATTCAATAGTAAAACCGAAACTGTAGGTTAAGTAAATATAACATTGACAATTTGAGGCCCCAGAAATTGACCTAACAATGAACAATAAATTTATCAGCATAATTGCGACCCAATAATTTAAAATAATTACTGTTTATCATCCGTGGTGGCAGTTTTCATTTTCTAAAAATGATAAAATAATTATAACTACCATATTTGATTGCTAAAATTAATAGCCTACGGTGTTTGAATTTTTCAATATAATATCTAAATAAATTGTTATATTCTGGTTTGATAGCGCGGCCATAGCAATGTTCTTGTTTGTTTTATTTGTAGTAGGCCTACTGTATGCCTTTTATAAAGTAAATTCTATAAAATTTTAATAAGATTGACAAAATATCGAATGATGATCGTTTCATAATAAATGAGCTGCGTTGGGCGCCATAGCAATGTTCTTGTTTGTTTTATTTTAGTAGGCCTACTGTATGCCTTTTATAAAGTAAATTCTATAAAATTTTAATAAGATTGACAAAATATCGAATGATGATCGTTTCATAATAAATGGGCTGCGTTGGGCGCGGCCATAGCAATGTTCTTGTTTGTTTTATTTGTAGTAGGCCTACTGTATGCCTTTTATAAAGTAAATTCTATAAAATTTTAATAAGATTGACAAAATATCGAATGATGATCGTTTCATAATAAATGGGCTGCGTTGGGCGCGGCCATAGCAATGTTCTTGTTTGTTTTATTTGTAGTAGGCCTACTGTATGCCTTTTATAAAGTAAATATATAAATATAAATAAAAATAAATAAATAAATAAAAATATATAAATATAAATATAAAATTTTAATAAAATTGACAAAATATCGAATGATGATCGTTTCATAATAAATGGGCTGCTTTGGGAGAATTCTGGGGGTTCTCGACAATTTCTGACGTAACTTCCGAACAAGCTGTAGAGTAGGACGAGTCATTAGCGCCTGCTGAAAAAGCAGAAATTATCGGTACGATGGAGAAACAGCAAGTCAGTGATTGTCAAGCTCTGTCTGGAACGGAACCAATATCACGTTTGTTCAGGAATTACTATGCAGCCAGTAACAGAAGTCAGAAGACACAGGAACACATATGTAAAAGTCCAGTCCACGTGAAATTGCATGTCAGACTGGTATTGCTCAATTTTGTACCAGTTATACTAATTTCGGCAACCGAACGAGGTAGCTCAAATATTTTATGAACGCGTCCTACATCTTGCTTGATTTTCGTTAGGTGGCGCTGTTACACTTCGGAATTTTAAAGAAAGAGAGCTTAAGCGGCTGCATTCAAGATATAATACTGCAGAAGTGGACCAAGTTTCGTGCATTTTACCAAGGCATTGTGAAAATATTTGCAATAAAACTGGGCGGTAGGGCCTACTAGATTTATTGCGTCGGCTATTGCGATTCGTTAGATGTTTTAACCAGCGGTTATGCATTATGCTTCTCATTTCACAGCTAGAATCAACTCAAAACACATTGCTCGTGATTTTTAATTGATTTTATATTATGCGCTGCATAATTCGTCAAAATATTACATTTGTTTTTCATCATTTGCCTTCCTAATGATGAATTTTTAATTTGTCATGGCCTTTAGTGCAGCAGCATAGGTGAAAATGAAAATGCTGGTTATTAAAGTAACCACCATCACCACTGTTTGTCCTCTCGGGTTGTTGAAGACCTTAATTTGAGCTTTCCGATCAATTAATTATCATGCTTAAATAAAACAAAAACTGCTGGCGTTTTGACAGGTTATTTGCCTATTTGCTTTGTCGGTAGAAGTTATTATGGTAAGTCGTTTAGTTCACCGTAAAGAAACGGCCCACTTGACGTTGCTCGAACTTTTTCCAATAGTAGGCCCTGACAGAAAGTAAGCAACGTCGAGGTCAACTTATTGCTTGAATTGGTTACTGTCCCAGATCAAATCGTGGTGTTAATGCCACCCCAAGACTTTCGTCGTCTAAAGTCAAAAGTCAAAGTCCTTTCCGAGTCTCACGGGCTCATAGGGCGGCGCTGATCTCCGTTGCTATAGCCCTCAGCCAGGCGTGCAATGCCACGGATACGGGCTAGTGTATCGCGTAGCGTGCCTGTTTGACTTATCGCAGGGGACTTTTACCACTGCTCCTCATTTTACCACCACGAAAAGGCCGAGTCGACCTTTGGGCTCCTGCGGGACTCGAACCTGCGACCTCCTGCTCCATTGTCCGACGTTGTTACCACTCTGCTAACTTCCCGCCCCTGCTAACTTCCTGTCGCCTAAGCTTAGATAAATTAGTAGCAGCGTTAAGCTGCCATGGTAAATGCGTTCTGGAAAAAGCAATCGCCAGCTACTCATGGACGACCAAAGAAATTTTTCCAGGAGGGCAAACCAGCAGGAGGCTGACCTATCGTGCTCTTCGGGACCCAGCCTGTCCCGATTACTTGGCATGCCTAGAACGACGACAAACAACGACTGGGTGCCGTCTCCAGCTGAGATCTAGCAGCCGCCACCGGCTGTACGTTCCTCCTCTGACCACTGTGGCCAGGACTCCGAAGTTTGGCGAGCGTTCTATGACTCGCGGTAACCCACGTCTGCGGAACGCGCTCCCGAGGGCGCTGGTCGGGATTACTTCACCTGAAACGTTTGCTAAAAAGAGCTAAAATCGCATTTGTTCACCATATCGTATAGTTGACTGTTGACTGTACAGCGCTTTTGGTTTTGGCCGATGGTCATGTTACGGCGCTTCACAAATCGTCGAATAATAATAATAATAATAATAATAATAATAATAATAATAATAATAATAATAATAATAATAATAATAATAAAACACAATGGTCACGGTTACGCCACAGATTTTTTCCAGGAGGGCAAAACACATTTTAACACAATGGTCACGTTTAATATTTTAGCAAGGTTTTTCAGATTTTAAAGTGATTTATTGGTATTTACATTTTCCAGGGAGGCAAGTTCCCTCTCTTGCCCCTAATTTGCAGGCGCCCATGCAGCTACTGCAGATCAATGGCATAATTCACCGGTGTCGTTGCCTTTCTTTGATGCCATTTCGCAACCAACATCAGATCACCAATGCAACCAACTCCTCGTCAGCTACCTTTAAATTAGCTGTTGGTGGGCGTGGCCTCTTTTTTTTAGCCTGGTGGCAAAATCGGGCGCCCGCGTTCAGCCCATAGGCTATGTCTCCGGGCTAAACCCGCATGCAATGTCCGTAAGTGGCGCATCGCCTTAAGACTTCGGCATTTTTCTCGATAGAAGCAAAAACGTGTGCCAAGCATATTTCGGCAACGAGAACAGTTTCATTCCATTACATTTCTTAGGAAATCTAATTTTGTATAGCAGAGTTGTTTGGGGGTTGTGCTTTTTATACCTTAAATTTGTGCATTGCAATTTGTATCTTATAACATAGGGTAATATTATTGTAATAATCTATTAGTTTTGCCAAAAATACGGAGAAACTTTTTCTGTGTTACTTATGGTGCATTATCTTTGCGTAGGAACCCTGAAGACTTTTCTCTGTAAATTCCTACTTGCTGTTTTCTTGAAAACATTGCTTCATACAGAACTTTCAAAAACATAGGCCTATTCGTCTTCAGCATTTACAGTGTATAAAAACTATTTGTTTCACCAAAACCTGCGAGGAAACAGATTTCTTTGGCGCTGCCTGAGCTCCAATATCGTAGTGTCACTGAAAGCGCTACAATGGAAATGACGAAATGCAGCTTTCTTAGATTGCGTATTCTTTTAGCGTATAAAAATCTTGTAGTTTCGCCAAAATTGACGAGGAAAGTTTCTTTTATGTTGCAACATCATAGTGCTGGGCTGGCGAACTCATTGCACGCGTACTCAAAGTGGCAAACAGCAAGAGACGATTGCGCGTGGCACGTTATATGATGCTGAGAAAAAAACAAATTATTTGCCTTGCAAAATCATTGAGATCTCAAGTTTGCATAAATATTTAAGTAAACCATGATAATTAAACAATACGGAAAATCCTATCCTGTTCAATTATATTTTTATATTACTTTTTTCGCTAGGGGAGCAAGATGCACAGTAAGTTTCAAACACGATACGCTCGTATTTCAAAGAGATCTCGCTAGAGTCTGCCATGTGACTTATATTGAAAAACTAATGTTGCCAAACCAAGATTTGATGAATCGTAATTATCGTATTGAATAATACTATGATACTATTCGCAAAGACCTGGGACGAACAAAGACTGTTGTGGAGAAGATCAAAGAAAGAAAATTATCGATATTTGGACACATCTGCAGAATGAGGGATGACAGAATAATAAAGACAGTGATGAAGGGCAGATAAAATGGTATGAGAAATAGAGGAAGACCAAAGAGAAGATGGATCGATGACATTCTTGAATGGACTGGACTTGACACCACCCAAAATGCGATATGCATGGCCAAAGAAAGGAAAGGGCCACGGGCGAGCACTTTTACACCGTTGGCTCCGACGGTCCTTATGGACTATGGAGTGTGATGATGATGATGATGATGATGATGATGATGATGATGATGATGATGATGATGATGAATTATCGTATACGGATGATGCAGGGACTATCTAAACGCGGTAATTAGATCAAGCCGGTGCTGAGTGCTCGCGATTAAGCTGGCGAACTGCTATAGATGCTTCGAGTAGCGCTAATAAGATTTCATTGACTATCTATCAATCTACTGTATCTACCGAATGCATGTGCCACAGTCTTTATCAGTCAAATTATTGCGGAAACGGTTCGCCATTGGCTAGATTACAGTAGACGGAGGGGAGGTTAAAATTCGGTTGTCGGAGGGTTAGATCTGGTGCGAGGACCTTGTTGATCAAGGAGACCTACTTCCAGATTTCACACAATCTGTCATTTATGTTTGCTTGAGGTTTTTATTTATGTTTTGCTGTCTAGCAGTGTTTATTCTAGGCCTTCTTAGGAGAGAATTTCCCTCCCAAAGTTTGAAAATTCCCCCTCCCCAAATTTTTTTAGATGTTGGCAGGAGGAATGGAAAATCCCAACGTGTGGAAACTCAAACCTTGTCCCCCAAACATTTCAAAATCTCCCCCAATGTCAAGGGGGCTAGAATAAACACTGGCTGTCTAGCGAAATTGGGTTCCGAGATGAGAGATGCGTGGTAGGGTAGTTGAAGACATTGTTGTATATCAGGGGTGCACAACCACTGGCCCGCGGGCCAAATCCGGCCCGCCGAAGGGTTTTTTCTGGCCCGCGGGACAATTTCGAGCAACACAGATAACCGGCCCGCCAAAGGGTTCTGTCCGGCCCGCGGTACAATTTCGAATAACAGAAAACTGGCCCGAGAACAGTAATTTTGGTATAGAAATTAGGTATCTGCTGACTGACCTATTCATAGCCTATATGTTGGACTACTTACAAATGTGCAACCTATAGGCCTAACAACGTGGCACGGAGACGGGCGATAATAAACTACTTCGATAACGTGCTTTATGCATTTAAATTGTCACTGCAGTTAGTCTAGAATGTCTAAATTCGAAACTTTAAAAAACGTAAGGCTGAGGCAGAACAGCGACATTTCAGTGAGGAATGGACAAGTCTGTATTTTATGGACACGTTTAATGGGTTAAATGGGTGTGTTTAATTTGCCGTGAATCACTTAGAGTTTAATATGAAAGATTGAAAGAGTATAACTGCCGACGACACCACGAAACGAAACATGCCGCTGCTTATGATGAACTGCAGAGTGAGTTGCGGGAACAGAAAATTGAACTGTTAAAGAAGACTCTGTCAACCGAACAGAGTTTTTTTCACAAGGAAGTCGCAAGAATAAAAGTGTTTTACACGGGCCAGCTGCAAAGTGGCCCAGCTAATTGCAAGGTCATCACGGCCTTTCGCAGACGGAGATTTTGTTAGAGATTGACTCCTAAGCATCTGCACTGGAATTTGCCCAGAAAACGTCAGTCTTTTCAGTAAAGTTCCATTGTCAAGAATGACAATTCA
Source organism: Metaphire vulgaris (assembly GCA_018105865.1). Classification (NCBI taxonomy): domain Eukaryota; kingdom Metazoa; phylum Annelida; class Clitellata; order Crassiclitellata; family Megascolecidae; genus Metaphire; species Metaphire vulgaris. The sequence continues at coordinate 6,201 of JACLAT010000059.1, forward strand.
ACGCCGGGTTGAGGACCTTGCAACAGACGTTACTGAGCAGTTGATTGGCAGATTAGCTAGGTGCACATATTTTTCAGTAGCTTTGGATGAGAGCACAGATAACACTGATACTGTACAGCTCTTAGTTTATGTGCGGGCAGAATTAGATTGTGCAGACTGAGGAATTACTGTTTGTGTTATAGAAGGTAGTAAGTAAAAAACTGATGTTTTATGAAGCATTACCGGTAGTTCATTATAGCATTTATTAAAGTTAATTTTGCTTGATTTGCTGATTTATATAAATATTATGGTTATATACAATATATTTTATATAAAACATGCATTTTCGAAGTTCTGGCCCGCGAGTACTCTGGGAATGTTAAATTTGGCCCTCGGCCTAAAAAGGTTGTGCACCCCTGTTGTATATCGACCGCTCCTCGTGTCTTTCTGTTTTTAGGAAGTGTTCATCAGATCATCCGTGGCAACTGCTCGTCCCTGGTTCGCAGGGGCAAAACCATGGGATTTGTGTGGAACGCATGGTTCTAGTGATGATGCACATTGCATCATTCAGTCAACTTTTTTGGTTTGGTTGACTTAATTAAAATTACTTACTGATATTCCGTCGTGAGTTCATGGTAGATGTTCAATATAAAAATACTGTCAAAGTATCCTTTGAGATAAGCTTAATGAGCATTGAGCAAGGTCTCAGCGGATGTCATAAGTGCCGGAACTAAACGCTGCACATAATCGGACTTTATAAGAGTGGGCCAGACGGGCCACTTGGTCCGAGCATCTGCTGATTTATATAAATTAAAATTTAATTCTGTAATAATTTGTCGGACGTTACCATTTCTAATAAGTGGCTAATAATATACAATTTCTAAATTGCAATTAGTCTCTGATGTACATCTGGTTTTGTTTAGCACTTGTGACCAGAGGCGTAGCGTGCATCTTTGCCGCCCATGGCTAGTGACCATATCTGCCGCCCCAGGATCAAAAGAAAAGATAGTGATGGCGCGCGCCCCTTAATTAAAAAATCCTCACAAGAAATCGGCATCCGAAAATTTGCTGACAAACAAAAAAGGTCGGCACATTCTAAATTTGTCGCCCCCCCCCCAACGGTGTGCATTTCACAAAATTTGCCGCCCCCAGTCGTGTGCCGCCCATGGCTAAAGCCATAATAGCCATTGGCAATTTGGCACGCTACGCCTCTACTTGTGACAAGTCATTCCTGAAAATAGGTGTAGTCTGGAGGCGAAGGTTATATCATTGGAGCGACGGAAATGCATTGCGCGACCAAATTCAAAAAAGCCGATTATTTCCACTCTCTTCGCCCTTCCATTTATTCCCCTTCTTTACCCGTTTCTTTCTCCATCTCTCTTCTTCCCTCCTCTTACAAGGGCCGCATTATCCAATAGGCACAGTAGTCAGTAGCGGCTCTAGAATTTGGCAAGTGGGGGGCCGTTGGGGTGGCAACTTCTAATCATGGGGGGTGGGCAACCAGTTGTTGTTTAATGTATGTAGCATTAAGTATAGGGTCCCAACAGAGGGGCCACTGGGGGGCAGGCACTCAATTAGGGGCACGTCCTCTGCCCCCCCTCCCGGTGGAGCTGCCACTGACAGTAGTCACTGTGCCTAGAGCCTGAGAAGTTTTCGAGGACCTAAGAAGTTTTCAGGGGTCTACGAAAGTCAGAAAATAAAGTATTGAAAACACAAACATGCTTGCTAAACTACCAGATATATTTCATTTTAGAACTTAGGGGACATATGGCCCTCTGAAAGGACGTGTAAATACGGTTTCGCCGAATGATTGTTGTAGGCACTTGTACAGCATATGTTTCGTGGATTCACATTAGCCTACTTTAATTGTTCTTGGCATTTCTGCTGGCTTGCATAATTGTACATTCATACATCTCGAAATTGAAGTTCCTGTTTCAAAGTGGGTGTGTGGCTCTGCTACCACAGTACACTTAAAATACCTACAAAATTGGTACCATTGGATGCTGTTCTATCCTATATTCAAGGTCACGTTTGAAAACAATGATTGAAATTGACAAAAACAACACTCAATCAGGGAAAATTCAGGGAGTGGTTTTCACCCATCCTCGCTGGGTGCCTTCAGTAAAATGGTCGTGGCTTACAATAGTAACCTCTAGATGTAGCAAATATTTGCAAATGTGTCAACTTGTGTTCGAATTAACCCCCAGAGGTACCTACAAGCGCTTGAAAACATCTCGCATTTCTCAGAAAAATTTGGGAAAGACCGATAGGTGGCAACCTCCGCTCTTAACGGTGTGAAGATTGAGATTCAACTAGCAGTTCATAATCGTATTAGGACTAGAGTTTTGGAATGTCACAATAATCAGGACATGCGCCTAATTGCCTAACTGCGTTGTCTTAGTAAAATACAACATCCGCGTTTACAATGAATCTGGAAAGGTCATAGTTATTAAGCCAATTTATATAGCGCTATATTCATAGCAGGCCAAGATTAAGAGCGCTTTAAATATGAGTTCCAATCCAATTCCCAAACTTATAATAATAATAATAATAATAATAATAATAATAATAATAATAATAATAATAATAATAATAATAATAATAATAATAGACTAGTAGTAGTAGTAGTAGTAGTAGTAGTAGTAGTAGTAGTAGTAGTAGTAGTAGTAGTAGTAGTAGTAGTAGTAGCAGTAGTAGTCATTGGCGTAGTAACGGGACATGCCTCCCCGTATTCGGGTTGGGAACGGTCGTGAGAAATCATCCAAAACCAGTGAATAGTTGGGGAGGGGGACAGGAGTGGTCTTAAATCGAAGAAAATGAACCAGACAACATACTTCAAAGCGTTTGGGACGACAACGTTTTTTGGTTCGTCAAAACTTTTGGGGCGAAAAATGTCGAAGTGCCCCTATTCTCGAATCATGGCTACGCATAGTAGTAGTAGTACGCATAGTACGCATAGTACTACTACCATTACTACTAGTAGTAGTGGTAGTAGTAGTAGTAGTAGTAGTAGTAGTAGTAGTAGTAGTAGTAGTAGTAGTAGTAGTAGTAGTAGTAGTAGTAGTAGTAGTAGTAGTAGTAGTAGTAGTAGTAGTAGTAGTAATCATCATCATCATGATCATTCACTTCTACTTCACGAGTTCTAATGCACCGAGGATTTAACCTACGGTACTCCAAATCAATAGGTAAAAGACCGGATCATTCCACACAGCAGTACGAATGGAAAACAGCGAGACTTACAAAGGACAATAACTGCTGTATATACAGTATTCACTTCATAACTAGCCTTCTTGAGGTTACATTCTCTGGCACTTTTCCATGCAGAAAGCGTTCCGTGCATTCCTTACAATGCTTCCGAAGGAACGTCCCATCTGTCACACTAATCAGCGGCAAACAATGGTTCGCTCCTTTGGGCGAATTGCATTGGATATTGGAATGCCAATAATTGGCTCAGAGTGTCCACTAAGAATGCCTCGTGTGACACAGACCGCGGCTCCATTTGGTTGGGCGTGTCACCAAAACAATTAAGTGGGTGGTCACCTCCTGCTCCTGCAGCTGCACCTGCTCCACTGGAGACGTAGACAATAGACGACAGTAACGCGTCCTTAACGCTTTTAGTTTCAGAATCCTCCGACGACCGGAACCCGTGGTTAACGCTAGGAAGGCTAGTAATGCTTATGGTCTAGCCTATGGCTTCATGTCCTCGTTAACCTCGTTAGGCCTACTAGCGAGGTTAAAATGTTTACAATAATGGGCACATTAACATAATTACAGACAAATCAGATCTAAGAGAGAACGCTAAATAAATTATTGACCGCAAGACTTGCCGACTCTAAGCCTATAACATGATACCTCAGAATCTGTCTGCTGTGAGAGACAATAGTGGCTGGAAGAGGCTTTGGCTTCAATCTTAGGCGTGTGCTAACTGTGATTAGAATAATTCGTTGACTGGAAGGCATACAACAGATCCGGTCAATTAAGCTCAGTTTGATATTTATGGTTGTATGGTTCCATTTTCGCCAGCACTTCCTTTTTTGTCTTCAGATGCGGAAACTCGGACAGATTCAACACAAACGCTTCGTCTATGTATGTATTCATGAATTAAGTAAGTAGGTAGGTTTTCTTCTTCTTCTTCTTCTTCTTCTTCTTCTTCCTCATCATCTTCTAGGTACCATGCAGGTTGACTGCGTCGGCGATCATGGACCTCCATTCCCTCTGTCATCTGTTGCGCGAATGATGTCAATTCTAGATAGCATAAACTGTCCAAATATTTTCTCCTTTGTCTTCCTCTATCTCTTTTCTCCTCAATCTTTCCTGCCGTAACAAACTTCTATATTCCAACTTACGTAGAAGGTAGGTAGGCAGGCAAAATCACGTGAACTTATATAGCGCTTTTGTAGCAGTACATTAGTAATCGCTTATTCTTATGCGCTTAGTCTTTCTTGAAATAGCCATAGGCGTGGTGAATTGTCGGTCAGACAGAGGTCAGGGTATCAATGAGGCTCAGTATTGTATAAGAATGACAATTTGGTGCGTCATGTATTTCTACAATATCATTAATATTTAAAAAATGTAGTCGAATTTGCGTGTTGTTATTATAGGGAGATTGTGTAATACACACGGATTAGACCCTACCTAGATCAGAAACATGAACGCTGCTGTGCTTTATGTACTACTCACTGCGACTACGGCGATATGTGTAGAAAGGAAATTTGATGCGATGGGAGTAAATGACACCGAGAAATCTTATCTGATGAGTAGCGTTTCGTGCAGAGAACGGTGCCATGAAACCAGAAGCCATGGTGATGTCACTGTCAATTGCACTAAAGCTAATTGCAAAGATGTTCCTGATGATTTGAGTAGTGACACGACGAAACTGATATTAGTCGCAAATCTTATAAGAGTAATTAAGAAGAATGCGTTCGTTTCTTTGGTGAATCTTGTTTATCTCGACCTCAGTTACGGTGAAATTCGAACATTTCAAAAGGGAAGTTTCGAACCGCTTACTCAGCTCAAGTGTCTAAATCTATCCTACAATTTGTATATCAAAAGATTTCCAGGTGACATCTTCTCTCATCTAAGAAGTCTAACGGTACTAAAACTGAAAGGTACTTCGAAAATTTGTACGTTTAATCGAAACCTTTTTAAAAATCTTGTACAACTGGAAAGGCTGGCGTACAACGAAAATCGATTAATTTCGTTCCCTAGATTTCAGAGAGCTTTCTACAAGAAACCGTTATTGCCAAAACTGAAGCAACTCAATTTAAAAGGGAACAACATTGAAGATCTTGCAGAACAATATTTCCGTGGTCTAGAGGAATCTCTCGAGACGTTAAACTTAAACGAAAATAAAATACGTCGTATCGCTAGTGACTCTTTCGCAGGAATGACAAAACTGAAACGGCTGTATTTAGACAGGAACCACATAAGACTCATTGGGTGCTACGCCTTTCGATCTCAGTCATTGGAATATCTGACTATTGCATATGCCGAATTCAATGAAATCCATGTTAACAAGTGCGATAGAGACATTCTGAAATATACGCCCAACTTGAAATATCTGGGTCTGAGGCAATCCAGTGGTTTACGTCTATTGTCAATCCCATCCTCTTCCCCAAAACATCATCTAACAGCACTGAATCTTATAGGTACCAGTGTGAACGTGGAGGGTCTGGTGAACATAACCAAAACATTTCAAATGCTGCAACGATTGAATCTTCATAGCAACCAAATAGATTCATTAAGAGCGGACCTTTGGAACAATCTAGGTTTAAAGAAGCTGGATATTGGAAATAACCTGATATCTAATATAAATATCACTTCATTTCCTCCGAGAATGTGGAGCAGTCTGAACATAGTAAACTTCGCTGATAATCCTTTCTACTGTGATTGCGACCTCGTCTGGTTTCGACAATGGCTTCGAAAGACCAATGCAACAATTCTAGAATCAAATCAAACTCGTTGTTCAGGACCACCAGAGAGAAAGGGAAATATACTAGTTCATGCAATTCGACCTACACCTTTGGAATGTTTCACAGCTGATCGGGACTGGTTCTTTCCGAACATAGTTCTTCTATGGCTAGTCATTATTGCTACAGCATTTGTAATCTCGATCCTACACAAGTTCCGGTGGTACCTAAAATACTGGTATTTCAAAACTAAAGTAAGTCATAAATCTTTACATTTCTATTAATCTGAGCATCTAAATCTTCATAGAGGATCTTTATCTTCCATTATCTGTTGGATGACGATGATTTTTATACGAGATGACTCTAGGTCTTCCTGTCTCTTAACGTGTGTATTGCCTCTTCTAAGTTTAGATTTTGTTTTCCTTCATCTTTCTTTATGATATCGATTAATCTTTTTTAGCTTGTCTTCATATAGGCCTACTTCTATTTCCTGCAATATTTCTCAGAGTCCCAGATCCGTATATGCTATTTTAAATGTTTCTCATTACGTGGCCAAAGTATTTATTTTTGGGAGTTATAAGGTTCAGCAATTTGCAATTGATACTGAACATCCGATACACATCATTTGTGACCTTTCTGGTCCACAGAATTCGCAGGAATTTTCGTATAACCTACATTTGTTTTCAACTGGAATGCTCATGGAGTCCCCAATCCCCATATGCAGCCTAAACAAAACTCCATCACACTCTTTCTAAAACATTTGCTACCTACAATACCTACCCTCATACTTTTGTCCAGGTAATCGTAGCTATGAGGCTTCTGAGTACTCGTCTACAGAAGTCATTCTATAAATGTCTTGTAACATTACAGTATATGTCTGAACGGAGTTATTATACGGTACATATGATTACCTGCTTACTTTGTGATTTCGACAAAAACTAAAACACAACTGAACCTATTTAGGAACAGCTACAGCTGACGGTGCAATCATAATTAGACTTATTCTTGACGTCTTTAACTAATGCTTTCTTTAATAAATCTGTAAAATCTCACAATCGTATAAATCAAATGATAGATTTATTGCAATTTGTGTGCACAGAAAGATACTTTTGACATTTGGAGAAATGTATTCGCCCTAATTACAGATTACATTTTACATTACATTTTAGAACAAAGCCATGCGTCTTCGAGACTTTCTAGATGAAACTCAATACGAGTTTGATGCTTTCGTAAGCTTCAGTGAATCGGACAGCGATTGGGTCATTGGCACTCTTTGTCAAGTGCTGGAGAGCCAACACAATCTGCGTCTGTGCGTCCATTACAGAGACTGGATGATCGGTCGTGATATTGTCACCAACATCATTGACAGCATTGAAAAGAGCCGCAAAACACTGATGATCGTATCAAACGCCTTTGCTGCGTCCCAATGGTGTCACTTCGAAATGACGATGGCCCAGACGAAGCTGTTCGAAGACGATCGAGACAATCTGATTCTCGTTCTACTGGAGGAGATCGCTGATTGTAACATGAATCCGAGGCTTCAACTGCAGATGCAGAGGAAGACATACGTTGAATGGACGGAGAATCCAGTTGGCCAACAACTCTTTTGGGAGAAACTGCGTGAAGCAATTTCTAGCAGTGCCACAAGTATCGTCAACTCAGTACCTCCCCGAGAGCTATTTGTCTCTCAAGAGAAGCATTAGATTTCCAATACGTTCAACAAAATGTCAACAATCGTAATCTTTTAATTAACCTTATGTAGCATACTATTAGGAAGATATCTTCTTTAGAGTTCTAAGGCCTTCTAGGAACTCCTATGCGTATTTAGAAATCATCAAAAAAGACAACGACAGCATTGCAAACGGCTCCGACTCAAAGAAATTTTAACAAAAGCGCTGCATTTTCTTTGCTTGAGCTCTAGGGCATATGTTATGTTCATAATTAAGAAAATCCTACAATTAAATATGCTGCGAGTATTTGGATTCAGACGATTAAACTGCAATAATTTTCTTATTTAGTAACATCGATTTGTAACATTGCGCAACCATAAGGAATATACGAAAATTTGCTCAAAATTCTATTAATGTAACATTGAATTCATATTCATTAAAGAAATTCTAACCGAAACATGTTGATAATTAAACTAGTTCCGAGTATTGAAAATATTTAATTTGCAAATTTAATGAAAGAGTAGCTAATAATGGTCTTGCTTGGGGCATATTTCCAACTTGTTCAACATAGTTAGGTGCCTTGTAGTTGCCCAGAAAGTTTGCGACGACATTCCTGAAGGCTGTCCAGACAACACGCTCGGCGCCCTGCAGAAGGCTCTCAAAGTGACTGTCCCTGAGCATCTCTCGTATCTGTGGTCCAACGAAAACGCCTTCTTTTATGGCGTCATTTCACACTTTTCTTGGGGGGCGAGAAATTTTTTTCAATTTTTCGACCTGACGAGTTTGCAACAAAAAAAGTTGACGACCTTTTTTTTGCTTGTCAGTCCTTTTTTACGACTAGTTACTTCAGATTACTCGACATCAAGCACTCCTTTAGGGCTTTAGGGGCTGCTGACCTTTTTTGCCCAACCCAAATGCAAATGACGTCCCTCTTTTTTGCACATTATTACATTATAAATTAACATTTTCATTTCCTTGGGGGGGGCGTGCCCCCCAGCCCCCTTCCAAATGACGCCTCTGCTCTGGTGGAAACTTCTGTCGTAAGTATGTAAAGGCTTCACTTTGTTTGTTCATTGCTGTTTGACAAAAGGTTCCATTAGCCCAAGTTTGCTGTGCAAAGGTGGGAGGTAAATGTTCTTCCAGTCAACCAGAGGATCGTGATTAACGTTCTTCTGTCCTGGAATCAAGTCCCTGCGATGTGGTCAATTCTTTCTCACATAATGTGAATCTCGTGCTCGGCTGTCCCACTCGCAGAGAAAGCAGCAGTACTTGCAATGTGTATCTAAGCCGCAGACCGAGTAAAAATGCCACAGTCTTCAAATCTATCCGAATGACTATTTATATTGCGCCTGTTAAAGTAACGTTTTTAAGCGCGTTAGGTTGCATCGCTGACGAATCAATGAGGAACGGAAGATGTTGGTCTTAGACAAAAAGCCCCACTAAGATGGTTTGAATGGAGTTCACTGCCGTGGTGAAATCGGTATTGAACCTTTAAGAATGCGATCTTCCGCAAGAAGACGTTCCATTGAAGAATCAACGAAACGCAGAAGAAAAGATGCTGAGTATACTGTGGATGTTGTAAGAAATTATCAGACGGCGAATTCCTGAGGGCGGTTTTCTGCGAGACCATCGCCAAACTTGACAGAACCGAATAGCAACAAAATAAATTTACGATTGCAATATTTCCGAACCATAGCATCAAGTGTAGCGAAAGGAAAAGTGATTGGTGATCATTTTCTTAATCTAAACAATTAGCTGTCCTGTTATTCTTCGTATTTGAGCATTGTTTATAATATATTTCTGGTGTTCGTTCAGGATCGTTCGCTGCCATTTGAAGTGGGCGCCCTCTAGCCGCTTTAGGTTTTCTTTGGACAGAGGTCACAATAATTACGCTTGGAATAGGAGCGTGGAAAGGACGACTACCTCATATAATCTGAGCTTAGTCCATACGCTGATCCTGATACTCTTCCAGACGTTTGTCAGTTTTGAGAATGCACTACAGTATATGCTTTAACGATCCTGTCCTTATCTCTCCATCACAGTTTCTATCTCTCTTGACTTGGCTTCACAGAGAGCAGAATCCTTCCACAATGTTTAACTTTCCGATGTTAGTAGCGGGCGGTCGGGTTGTCATTATTTTGGTTTTATGGGCGTTTATTTAAGCTTAGTCCAATTTTATCAGCTTCATTTATAGTGTTCTCTGCGATATTTTAATATCGCCTCAAGATGTAGATGAGATCGTGTGTAAACTCTTTTGATTTTTAATTAATTAACCTATGATTTCTTATTAAGTAGCATCGATTTTTAAACATTGAGCAGCATTTCAAAAATAATAATAATAGACGACAAATCACATGAGATATCATTCAATTAATAGAAATTCATATTCATTGGAGAACTTCTAACTGAGAAATATTAATAATTAGCCTATCAAGTTCCGAATATTGAAAATATCTAACTTTGCTATTCTAATGAATGGAGTAGCTAGTGAATGTCTTGTTTGACTTATTAAGAAACTTTTATTTAGTAACCCTATTCAGTAGAGTAGAGTGGCATAGACACTGATAAGCAAGTTACAGCTTAGTCCTGCTGCATCTCTAAGGATTAGTGCCTTCAGTTTTACATGGCAACAACTGAAAGAGGGCGGATTGCCAGCCTTTCCATCGCCGCCTTTTCTTCCACCGATTTAACATGTACTCATTCACAGCGGAGTTGACTGGAGGCGCTTGAGACAGAAACAACCGAAAAATTTCTGCCGCTGCCGGGAGTTGAACCACGGTTCCCAAGATTGGCAAGACCAGTCTAACCACTGCTCCACCCGCGCACCCTTAATAATTTAATGTAGAAATTAATTCCGATTATAAAAGCATCAATAAATTGTCTGTAAAAAATTACCCGAAGAAATTCTGTTCGCAACTGGCAAAGAAATTCATCAAATCCAACAGGCTTCCCTGACAATTTCTATTTCCAGAGTCTCCTAATCCTACACTGTACTTGTTTAAGAAAAAGATCACGTTAAATAGAAGTTTCTTGTAGAAGAAACGTGAAAATCCAAACATTGGCCTCTAATGTATAGGAGTATCCAGAACACTCTCTATGCCCACCAGCGTAGCCAGTATCTATGCTGGTGGGCAAGAAATCTGCTTCTGCCATTGGCGTCTATTATTAGACAGCAATGGTTTCTATGGTTTCTGGAAACTTTCTGCCCACCAGTGGGCGGAGCAACCGGACCTTGATGGTAAACACTGGATACCCCTATAAGTAAAAGATCACGTTAAATAGAAATACTTCTACTTGTACTTGTACTTGTTGGTTTTCATCGAAAAAGTAAAATTTAGATGGCAGTATCTTCACCAAAAATATTAAGACAGTCAAAAAGCTGAAAGCAATAATTTTCTGCTTTTTCTGGGAGCCTTTCTCAACCACTGGCGTAAGGGACTCGCCTACCCGAATACATTGACAAATGAAACATTATTGGTGAGTGAAGTCAACCTGCGATTAACTAAATGACATAGCCTACATTCAGTCAACAGATTCCCTCGTTAAATGTATTCAAAACAACTCAGACTATGTCTTCTAATATAATCTGTGCTTTATTGTCCTTGGACATTGTTGCAAAATACAGTAAAGTTGATTCTAATCACGAAGAATTTCTGGTTTCTCATTAGGATTATATCAGGCTAACAACTTGAGGATCCGTAGATATTCTGTGCGTTATCATGACTCCCTAGTTTTGAAGTTGGACAGTAGTGATAGGGGATTGACAATTTAAATGCCTTGCTGAAAACTGTGCATATCTATGGCCTCTCTTCAACAAGAATTCTTTCATGAATTTTATTTGCGACTAGTAAGTCCCAAATAATGTTCATGCAGGGGTAACTTTCGCTGTTTTGTAAATCTTGTAAAATGACTGGTCCTTGACCTATCCAGGTGTCTTGGCTCTATTGGTCTGTCAGTCGTCGCTATTTGGGAATAGCCTAAACGTTTCACGGGTGCTTTGTCCGTCTTTGTTGCTTTTCGCGATTCGGGGACGTAAAGCGCCTCAATCGACGTTTTTCATCAAAAAGCTCTCGCTGACGACGCTGTGCTTCTGACGACTTCATCTTCGCCTTTCAGGCGTAAACATTTTAACGGGCTCAGGCTTCGCCTACCAAATGTGGCGCGATTATGAAATCACGAGATAGTGAGGGAGTGACAGCAAGGGGCTACATGGCTATAACTGTTAATGTGATTGAGCACACACTACAGTTGTAACACGGAAGCAACTAATAGAACTCGCTTTTTCGGAAGATATCATTTATCAATCTATTTCATAATTTATCTGACCTATTTTGAAATAGACGCGCAATTTAATCACACAAATCATAAGAGACCAAAGTCTCAATAGTGCCAATTAGAAACAAGGCATGTGTATACGGATTGGAAAAAGGCAATGTATCAGCTTCGAGAGTCTTAGCTGGTAGCTGGTAATGTAGTTGATTTATGGTAATTGTAGTTGATTTATGAGCCCACAATTATAGAAATAATAATAATAATAATAATAATAATAATAATAATAATAATAATAATAATAATAATAATAATAATAATAATAATAATAATAATAACGAGGTCAACTAGGCTACGTGTAGATGAGGACGGTGGGTGGTGGCCTCGGGCGCCGACTGGATGGAGGCAGTGAGTGAATGAACATTAGATGGGGCATCATAATTTACTCGGCGACCTCTGCACACCACTGAAAGAGGTCAAGTTGTTCATAGTAGCGCCTATAACAACAGGGAGCAGCGTTACCAGCAGAGCAGCGATAGCGAGAAAAGCCAGAAAGCTATGTTAATGACTGCACAAATATTAATTAATAGTGACAACGCACTCTTGATATCAGTGGCGTAGCGTGACTTTTGGGGGCCCGGGGGGCATCTTTGACATGGGGGCCCCAGAGTTTCGAGCTGACGAGCAAAAAAAACGTCCTCACCACATCATTTCTAGGGTTAGGGTTAAGTTTAAGTTAGGGTTAACCCTAACCTAACCCTAGCTTAGACCCTCTTCGGGGGCCCCCGCCCGGGGCCTGGAGGGCAGTCAACAAAGTGCCCCCTCCCCACCCACCCCTAGTTACGCCACTGCTTGATATGGAATGTTTGTGAAGATATTGTGACGTGCTTTCGGTTTTCTATTCACAACTTTCAATATCCGCCTTCTTTTGTCAAGACTCGTCTAGGCTATTAGTGTGACCAGGATTTGACAACAGGACGCACCATCACTTACGAAGGCAGTCTTAGTGCATGTGAAAAATATGCCTGAGAAGCTACACTAACTTTTGTTCTTGCTACTCTCTATCGGACATTAGCCTAGCTAGAAAGTTGTAGGCCTACTCATAAAGAATCGAGCCAAGAGTTTACTATAAATATTTTATTGATCATTCTTTGCCTTCAACTCAAATCATTAACAGCCCGGCTTTCAAATGTGCGAAAATGGATAATTTTACAATGGTGTGAAAAGACTTGCTTATAAACTGGATGATTTAGCCTTTATCGATATCATTTAGAGAATTTTAGGCCTACATAATTCTTTCATGCAATGCGGCATATCATATACCGCTTTATTGGAAATTCAATTCTACATCCATTTTTGGCTTGCTGTAATTTGTATCTGTACTTCTGAGTGGCTTATCTGAAGTAGATAATACCATTTCTGAACTTCTGCAAGTATTGAAAGAAATATGTTCTGCTGAATTGTGCAGCTATACTGTGAAAATGCGATGCTTGCTGCGTGGATTAAGGGGCTGGAATTAAGGCACAGAGGAGGTACTTAATGACATACGAGCAAAGGAATAGAAGCTTGGAATTGGCATCTTCTTCTTCTTTAGGTGCTGTGTATTAGGGTGGAGTGAAAAAACTTTTTCTCAGTGATGTAAATGTAATAGTTTTAAAAAGTTGTGTTATGGTATAGAGAGAAACTGTGCCAAAAATCACTTAACTGGGTTAATGTTTAGAGCCTCCCCAAGCGTCCTCAAGTTTCAGTAATATTGCTAATTGGTAATTGGGTATGTTGCTGCGTTGGGAGATATCCTTTATTCCCACTGTCTCACACAAAGGTGCTGAAGTTAATTACGCCTTACCAGTAGAAGTACATAAACCTTTTAAAGCCCTTCAAGGTAAGGAGAGACCAACCATCCTATCAAAATAAACCTGAGGATTTTCGATTAGACTGCAGAAACAAACTTGTTTGATATATCTGCATGCAGATTTCAGCTAGTGTTCCTGTGTGATGAAAAACAAGGTGCCTGTAAAGGATCGTGAATTTCTGTTGGATCAGCGAGGTGCTAGACGAATGGCCGTGGTAGGAATTGGCATCACGGAATGTGGGAATATTCTAAAGAGGTTGGCAAGAAGACACTCAGAACTCTCCAAGGTCTCTGCATCACAACCATCCACAAGTGGGCAAGCAGATGTTCCTGTTGAAGTCATCAGTAGGCCTAATGAAGATACATAGGCCTATACTTCAGATAGTGAAACTCCTAATGATGATAACTATGATCCGCCAGGGATTTCACGGCGAGAAACTGAGTAAGGTAAAAAAGAAGACCTCTTCACAAGTGCGAACTTCTCTGCCTCATATATCTTTAATAGCTGCATGGCATGTATTCTGTATCGGATAAGGTAGGTAGCTGCCATTTCTTCGGCATGTTTTCAAGACATTGTACTCGTTCATGAAGACGATAAAACCCTCATTTAGACAGAAGCAAAATGAGAATTGAAGAGAAAGGAAAAGAACGGAACTGAAGGAAGAGGAGGACAGCAATGTTATCGAATGTGTTTCTTTTGATGGAAGTAAGGATAAAACACTAGTGCCTAAGAAGAAAGATGGGATATGTCATATGAAAACTGTAATTGAGGAGTGTGTGGCAATTGTTTAGGAGTCAGGTTGGTCACGTTTCACCGAGAAAGAATCTGCGATTTGAATCAAAACGTGTATTGCGTACATGTTAAAAGAGAAAGGAGATGACTTACAGAAACTGGTTGCTACTGGTTGCGATGGTACTGTAACTAATACTGAGAAATCAGGAGATGTTATGAGGTTGTTAGAAGAAGTAGGGTGACCTTTGCAGTGGGTCAACTACCGGTACAGGACCTAAAAGGTTTCTGGTCCACTTGGTCAGCAGCTACAAACTTGTCAGAACTTTTCCATTGTAGGTTTCGATTTAATTGAAGGAGAGATACCCATTGTAACATGCGAAGACTTAAGTTCAGATAAGGCTTATCTGCCGGGCGTTTGGAAGGCTATAACACTTGGTGACTGTTCGCAGAGTTTGGCATCGCGCGACCCAAAGAAACCAATGAAGTTAATCTAACAAGCAAAAGATTTGGACTAACTATCAACCCAAAGAAAACGAAAACCATGGCAATCAGCAGAAAGGGAAAAGCTCAAATCAAAATAGCACTAGATAACACAACAATAGAACAAGTCGAAAGTTTCACCTATGTTGGAGGAGAAATTAGCAGTAATGGAAGTCATCAAGAAGACATAAAACAAAAAATCGCCAAAGGACTGCAAACGTGGGGAGATTGCGAAAAATCTGGAGCAGCAAAGGCATAAACATCAACACAAAAGTCACAATATACAACACCATAGTAGTCCCACAAATTATATATGGAGCAGAAACATGGAGCATGAAAGAAACAGACGAAAGAAGACTACTGGTGGCCGAAATGACGTGCTTACGAAGAATCCTGGGAGTAACCCGACTGCAAAAAATAAGAAACGAAGACATCAGACAACGTCTCAACATGAAGGATACAATAATCGACAAAATTAGAAGAAGAAGACTAAAATGGTATGGGCATGTCAACAGAATGGATGAAAGGAGACTACCATACAAGGCTCTCTACACTCAAATAGAAGGAAACAAAGGAAGAGGAAGACCCAGGAAAAAGTGGATGGACAACATCAGAGAAGACATGAACATGAAAGGAATTACAATAGTAGAAGGAAGACGATTGACAGAAGATAGAACTTCTTGGAAACATTTTGTGTCTAGCTATTGCCGCTGATGAGCTGGCAGAAAGCAAAGATGATGATGACCCAAGGAAACTCGCACATTCAAGATGACTAGCAACAGCTAACCGAGGGACGGAAAACCCAACTGAAAATTTGAAAAACTAGCAACTTATGAAACAAAAGTATATACTCCAGTCTGGTTTGATATCAAAATGAAACCATCCTGCAAGGACGGAGGGCACCAACTTTGGACGACAATTTCATTATCACGATACCTTCCTGTATAACTTAAATTAGTAGTTGATCCGGCAATCCAGAGAAACGGCTACTTTGGACATGAAGATAATCTACTGCTGGCAATGTTATCGATGCAGATGCACAGCAACACATCAGAGAAGGTAGTGCTATGAAGAATACTGAAAGCTAGACGTACTTCAAATATTACTCGAATTCAAAAATTCAAAATTCCAGTGTTCAATGTTGATGCTGCCAGTTAGGCCTATATTGACTTAATTAACTGGCACAAGAAACAACTATCAGCTCCTCCTCTACTTTCTAACCTCTCAGGCCAAGACATTTCTTCCTTGATAAAGAGCGCAGATCAGCAGTTGAACTTTCAGACATTTCAGTGCCATTCTCAGGCAACTGAAAGATGTGTGAATCTAGTAACTGAGGCCAGTGCTGCAGTATGTGGTCCAATTGTAAGAGAAGGACGCATAAAGCATGCCTCTCTCAGGCTCATGCCATATTCTAGCACAAAATCAGACTTCAGACAGAATCAGACAGAAACCTGTGGTTTCACAGTAAAGCGCATATTGTGTAATTGTGAGACATAACTAAGCTTGCCGCAGCACTACAGGGTCTATAAGTATGCAAGATGCAATAGAAATTGATTGTAATTCTTGTTACCTCTTTACAAAAGCAGTTTTGGATAATTGTATTGTTTGTATTATTAAAATAAAACAGTTGTATGTAAATGAATAAGGCCTATATGCCAAAATGCATTAACTCCTTCGCCTCGATCCCTCTGTGCGTATTTTCCCATGTACCCTGAGCTCCTGGAGAAAATTAGTGGGTTGTTCTCTAGCAAGGTGTGCAAGCGGTCGCTCTAGCCCCTTCTGAATGGGTGCAACAAATGACACATTCCAGGCAACAATAATTGGTTCTTGCGCCGAGACGGGAAACAATGGTGGTGACAGGTGGGCGGTCAAGTCAGTTATGCATGGAAGCTATTGAATGGCGTGCCACTATTACTGACACCTTCTTCTGTCCAATGGATTGCTCCTCGCGTTTCCGCGATCAATGAATGGTCGACAGGTGTTCGTTCTGCAGGTTCTCCAGATACACAATGGGACCCCAAAAAGGGCCTTACAAAATATGGGAAAAGACGAGAAAGCCTCAAAACCGGCCTTGCGAGTCGAAGGGGTTAACTTAATTGCACAAAATGCCCAAACTTCACTGTCTCTGGGGAGGCTCTTAACCTTCATTTAAAAATTCAAAATTTTCACTGAACAAATCACTGATACCGTGCACAACTTTCCCGCACTATTAGAATTTTAAATTCAAAAATGTTTTTAATTTCGTCCTTTTCACTCCACCCTACTGTGTATTTCTACGTTAGCGACCATGGACTTCCACTTTGTTCTATCTTGACATCCTCTTATTATTTTGATGTTATTCATTATTCCATCAATTCATTCTCGTAGGCAGTCTACAGTGTACATATGTGTTTCTCTGCCTTCCTCTGGCTCTTTTTCCCTCCACTTTTCCGGTTATTGCCAAATGTTCCAGTTCTTCCTTCCTCATTACATGTCCGAAGAAGGAAAGCTGCCTTTTTGATGGTTGCCATCAGACTTCTTTCTATTCCCATTTCATTCAAAATCTCTTTATTGGCTTTCTTTTCCGTCATTTTAACATTTTAATTGGCATCTAAATATTGAAAATGGAGCATTGCTGACCGGAAGAAAGTTTTCCTCGGCGATGGGAGTACGTTTGCATTTTAGATGACCATGGCGAAACCTTTATAGGAAGGCTTCTACGTGAGGAATACAAACCAGAGTCCCTAAACATTTCAGTGAAGCATCCAACCACAGTTTTGGTGTGGGGATGAATGGCAACTCCGGCGAAAGCAAGGGATTCCTCCGTGCCATGCAACCCTGAGTCTGTACTGTAGACAGCGCCTTCTCACGATGGAACTGCAAACATCAACAGAAAAATTTACTTTCCCGCAGAAGTTCAGGAGAAGTTAGCCCATACGTAGGCCAAGTGTTAGCGTGATATTGATAAACGCTGAAGCCGTGCTGTCGCTCTAGTTTGAGCCCAACTGATATTGGTGATATCTATCTAAAGCAGACAGCCACTCAGTAATTACTGTATGGCAAATATTCTTCTCAGTCACACCGCAAACAAAAGGCTGCAAGTAAAATAGGCCTGGGTGTAGTTAGTCTCTACTGCTCACTTAACCAATTATATTGTTAGGTATTGTATCCCGCTGGTACGCATAGTGAAAATGTGAATACAATTTAAATTGACAACATATATTATTCAATTATTCAGTTATCTTAAGCATTTTCTAAATACTTGATTCTCTTTAGAACATTTACACTTTTAAGTCATTCGATTTTAATCATAGAAAACACTTTTGTCAAATACTAGGGGGCCTAAGTGTAGACTTTGAACAGATACATTCCAATATATTTATGTACAGAGGTTAAGGTCGGTCCCTAGCAGAAGTGTCCTAGAAGATTCTGTTCATAAATAAAATTTATCAGATGATGATCTTTCAAATATCAAGGCTCATGAGAGACTAATTACTTACTTAGACCTAAATATGAAAGTTGCTTTGTCTACCGAAAAATAGAACGACAGTACAGGCACAGCATCCGTTTTTTAAAAAAGCAGGATTTCCTTTTAGATCTGCAGCATCACGAGTACGAGCGTGCAAACACCCTCGATAAGTATTTGATAACGTATCTTTGTACAGGCTAAATGCCATTTCGGTATAGGATTACATGTACAGACTCAGTTATCTTAAGCAAACTCGCTGCCGATGCGTTTAGCCGGTTAACAATAGTTCAGCTCGTTGCTGGGGTAGAAAACATTTTGAATTCGTTATATTTTCTGCGCTGTTTTACACCTAGCCTACATTGAAACAGTAGGTAAGATTTGGAATGAGCACAGCGGTCTTTTAAGATTCGATTCAAATGATGTTCTACGACTTCAATGAATTTTCACAGTAGATTATATTATTGTAGCACTAGCCACTTATTGTGGAATCTCAATTGGCTGAAATGTACATGTACTAAATGTACGTGACTCCCTTACAGTATATAGTGGTGTTAATATCTTCGACCTGCAAAAGGTCGAAAGTGTATTTCCTTATGTAACGGTATAGTTCAACATAATTTTAAAGAATTTATGGTTTCGGTTTCACCAAGCAGCGCGGCTAAACAAGTAGCATTCTTGCTTTCTACCTACCTTCCTCCATCGTCAGGTGAGTCGATTTAGTGAGAGTGCAAGAATAACAAGGGCAACAAAAATTATTTTATCTGCTGCCTTACACGTTAGACCTGTTTCTAGGTATATTTATGTTGCTGATTTCAGATATGGCATCAGCGCTTCTCTATCAGCTCTAGATTTTGAGACACGGCAACAAATCCTATACTGGCAGAGCATGAAAATTAGCTATATTACAGGGGAAATTATTTTGGTATGGTACCTTCGAAGTTAGACCTGTTTCTTGGTATATTTAGGGCGCTGATCCAAAATATGGCACCATGTTTTTTCTACCAGTTCTAGTTTTTGAGATATTGCCATATAACCAAGATTGGAAGTGTGTGATAGTTATCTATATTTGCTTTATGTAGCTCTTGATTGCTCTCATCTAAAGGCCTTTGTTAAATAGCATTAAAGGTCTTACATTTCCAGAAGAAATGAATTGAAATATGTGCAGTGTAATAAATTATATTATTTAATTAAATAGGCAAACTTGCTGAAAATTTTGTGAGACAATTATGGACGAAGAAGCAGCAAACAATCTTCGGGGCACATTTAAAATACAATAATTGCACGATAAATGTTTGAAGTGTCAATTTTTCTTATTTCTGGTGTGATACAGTGAATGATAACTAAGTGGCTGTGCTGGTAATGGATCTGTATGCTCATATTGCAGCCAAGCTTATTACAGTTTGTGAGTATAGCATGAACTAGATCACAATAATTGTCTGACTTATGGTATCCTTCGAAGTTTTTGACAAGTTGAACAGAAGACGTCCTTGATGCATTGATTCGCTTTCCAGAAAATGTAGGTGATATGAGTTAAGAGCAAAGTGAAAGGTTTCACCAGGACAGACAAGTCATGGAAGAGAGATATTAGGGAAAGTTGAACACTCACACGGTGGCAGATTACGGATGGAGCCTTCAGCGGAGACTCTCCAGACAATATCAATATCTGGTCAAAAAACATTTGAGGCAATCATGGCTGTGCTTAATGCTGGAAATAAAAACATAACTTTTCTCAATGTCTATCGTCCTCCATCCTCTTCTTACTCTGGCTTTCTGGCTGAGTTTCAAACCCTACTTGAGCATTTAATCTCTCTACCTTCAGAATTAATTATCTCTGGTGATTTTAATTTTCAAATGGATACTGATTCAAACCAGACTGCTCAGTTAAATAGCCTACTAGATTCATTTGATCTGTTTCAGCATGTGGTTTTTCCAACCCATGATAAGGGGCATATTCTTGATCTTCTTATTACCAGGTCCACCTCCAAAATTATTTCAAACGTAAGCCCAAATGAAGCATACTTATCTGATCACTTAGTTCTATCAGCCTCTATAG
Source organism: Metaphire vulgaris (assembly GCA_018105865.1). Classification (NCBI taxonomy): domain Eukaryota; kingdom Metazoa; phylum Annelida; class Clitellata; order Crassiclitellata; family Megascolecidae; genus Metaphire; species Metaphire vulgaris. Next base: position 26,594 of record JACLAT010000059.1, read on the forward strand.
CATTTCCTCATAAGGAACCACAAATTTACACTAAAATTAACTTTCGACCTTGGTCCAAACTTGATATACAGGCTTTTAAAAATCACATTCTATTGTCTGAATTATATTTGAACCCTTCAAGCACGGTTTCTGAATTAGCGGACCAATTCTCGTCAGTATTACGCAGCGCTTTGGATAAGCTAATTCCTGAAAAAACAAAAATGGTTGCTGCTCGACCCACCAAACCTTGGTTCGATTCTAATATTGCAGATGCCAGACGCCGTCGTAGTCAGCTAGAAAGGCGCTGGAAGTTTTCTCGTTTGCCCTCAGATAAGGTAAAGTTTAGGAAGCAGTGTCAGCTTGTTCGCAAACTTGTCTCTTCAGCCAAATCAACATTTCTGACAAACCTTGTCCTTGAAAATTCCTCAAATCCTCGGTCACTCTGGCAATCACTGCATAAAATTCTATACAAGGACAAGGATACAGCTCTCCCAAACAACATTCATGTGTCTTCCTTACCTAACACATTTCTTATGTACTTTTCGGATAAAATTGCTAAAATTCGGGGAAAATTTTCTAGTATTGCTTCAACTGGGTTCTCTCTTCCTGTCTCACCGCCACCTGTGTTTAGTTCCTTTCAATCTATCACTCTTTCTGATCTTCACAAACTGATTTTTTCATCGCCGCCTACTCATTGTTCTCTTGATATACTGTCAAATTACATACTCAAAGAATGTTTTGATGTCCTTGGTCCAGTTATTCTGAATCTGATAAATCTTTCACTGACAGAAGGTTGCTTTCCATCTTCCTTTGCAAATGCTTTGGTCCACCCTCTAATAAAGAAATCATCTCTGTGCCCAAATGACTTAGCAAATTACAGACCTATATCCAACTTGAACTTTTATCAAAGATTCTCGAGAGAGTGGTTGCAAATCAATTTCATGCCCATCTGTCTTCAAATGACCTTTTCTTCACTTTCAGTCAGCATACCGTAAATATCATTCTACTGAAACTGCTCTGCTCTCTGTCCACGATCATATCATAAATGCAATGGATGATGGCAAGGTCACTGCATTAATACTTCTTGATCTATCAGCAGCTTTTGATACTGTGGATCATTCCATCCTCCTACACCGTCTCCAACACTGGTTTGGTCTTTCTGATTCAGCTCTGCACTGGTTCACTACTTATTTGAGTCCTCGCACTCAGTCTGTCTGCACAAATGGCACCTTTTCATCATCAGCTACTTTAAATTGTGGGGTCCCCCAAGGCTCTGTTCTTGGCCCTCTCTTGTTCACTTTATACACGACTCCTCTTGGCTCATTACTGTCAAACCATCACCTAGATTACCACCTATATGCAGATGATACTCAGATCTTTATTTCATTTGATAAGTCTTCATCAGAATCTTCATTGGAAACTATTTCTCAAGCATTCTCTCATATTCAGTCCTGGATGGATTCAAACAAATTTGCTTTTAAACCCGGCCAAAACTGAATTTTTACTCTTAGGCACAAAGCCCCAGCTCAAGAAATTTGATTCTATAAACTCTATTAAACTTGGTGATTCAACTATTCCTGTAAGTAGTTCTGCACGGGACCTAGGAGTAATTTTTGATTCCACGCTTTCTTTCTCAACTCACACAAATAGCATTTGTAAAGTAGCTCACTACCACCTTCGTGATTTGTATCGTATTAGGAAATTTCTGAATAAACCTGCATTAATGCTTTTGGCAAATGCCTTAGTGTCCAGTCGTCTTGATTATTGCAACTCCCTTCTTTTTGGCATTTCTAAATCAAACCTGGCTAAACTCCAACGAGTTCAAAATTCATTGGCTCGGGTAGTTTCAAAAACCCCAAAACGTGAGCACATAACCCCAGTCCGTAAGGGTCTTCACTGGCTTCCAATTAAAGAAAGGATAAACTTTAAAATCTGCCTTCAGGTATACAAAACACTTTACTACAAGGAACCCAGTTACCTTCTTTCAAAACTTTCTGTACAAGCAAACAAATACTCGACCAGATCCGCGTCTGCAATAGTTCTCTCCATCCCACATACTCGGACAGTTCTTGGTTCTCGTGCTTTCTCAGTGGCTGCCCCAAAACTCTGGAACTCATTGCCTCAGCATGTTCGCATTGCAAATTCATTACAAATTTTTAGAGCAAGATTAAAAACCCATCTTTTTGACCGGGCTTATCCACCATAGACTGTCACCCGTTTGTCCGGCCGAATACCCTGGATTTGACCTGGATCTTTAGTGATTTGGATTTGGTGTGCCATCGGTTGATGTTTCTGTGCATTATGAAAGTGGCGCTATAGAAGTTTAAGATTAGATTAGATTAGATTAGACAAACGCTACTCTTAGAAGTCTTAAAAATGACAGATTGTCTAATATAATTATTCATTTCATATGGCATTAGAGCCTATGTGTGAAATTAACTGCACATTAATTTTAGTACATATGCTTACTTTACTTAAATAGACTGTATTTGTTACCCTTTATTAGAATGCCTTAATTAATGCTTAAATATTTTGTTAAAGTATAGCATTTCAACTGATTAAGGATTACTCGCTTAACGCATTATTAGTAGGGCCAAACTATAAAGGCGACTAAACCGTATCTCTAAAACTAGAGCTGATGGGACAAAAGTAATAAAATTGTTGGAATCAGGATACAAAATTGCTCATGAATAGGTCTAACATTAGAGGCAACAAATTGTGTGTTGACCAATGTATAATCATTCATGTCGTGAAATTATTACATTAAAAGCGTTGTGACCACGTAAATTTTATATCAATATGTTTGTACTAGTGGCTACTTTTAGCAAAATATTACGAACAAGATGTTCGATTTTAGACAGCCCTCAAATAATAGAGTTGAGTTTGTTTTGACTACAGTGGAAAAATTCACAATGGACCACAAAATTGCAATTCAAATTCTGCAACTGCTCTGCTAGAAACGCTGTCTGTTAAAACATCATGAGGATGTAGAAAACACTATTTAGGGTCCACCTGCTGCTTTCATTCCCTGATAATGTTCATCAACCGACGCCACTGCTGCTTAGTTATTTTTTAGAAATACAGTATGTGCATCAGCAACAGTGAAAAAAATTCAGAATCTCACAAAATTTTGATTTTGCCTAGAGCAGTTAAGTTTGCATTCTGTGTCAGGAGCAATGTGACAGGATTCGAGATCTTTTGTCTTTGTTGTGGCTTGTGATGAACTGGAATCTAGGCCTACAGGTCATTTAGGCCTACAGTGTATAATTCTGCTTTTATTCAGCTACTCTATTCACTATTATTCTTCTAATTTTCTGGAAGTCAAGTGATCAAATGACCAATCTTCTTGCTTCTTGCACGCCTTTATTTGGTATTGAAAGCACGTTTATTCGAATGTTAGAACTTTGATTGACTGTTCTCTATTGAAGAACGAAAATCTATGCATCTTCACAGAACGCCGAATTTATCCTTGTACCATTCCTCCTGTTTACTATACCTTACTTTCGATATCCGCCTTCACTTGTTACGAATCATCTATTGACGTGACCAGGCTTTGACAGTAGGCGGTACAATCACTTAGGGTGCTCGGTGGAGCAGTGGTTAGCGCACTGATCTGCCAAACTTGAGGGCCTTGGCTCAACTCCCGGCAGCGGCAGAAACTTTTGGTTGTTGAACTTTTTCTGTCTCAAGCGCCCCCAGTCGACTCAGCTGTGTATGAGTACATCGGGTGTTAACTCGGTGGAAGGAAAGGCGGCGAGGGAAAGGCTGGCAATCCGGCCTCATTAGGGTGGAGTGAAAAGTACGAAATTTTAAAAATTTTCGAATTTAAAATTCTAATAGTGGGGGAAAGTTGTGCAAGGTATCAGTGATTTGTTCAGTGAAAACTTTGAATTTTTAAATGAACGTTAAGAGCCTCCCCAGAGACGATGAAGTTTGGGCATTTTGTGCAGTTAATGCATTTTGGCGTACAGGCCTTATACATTTACGTACAACTGTGTTATTTTAATAATACAAACAACCCAATTATCCAAAACTGCTTTGTAAAGAGGTATAAAGAATTACTAACATTTTCTATTACGACTTACTACATAAGCATAGGCCTATAGTGCTGCGGTAAAGTTCGTTATGTCTCATAAAATGTTAAGTACAGTCCACACTGGATCAATAATACACAATAAGCGCTATATCGCAAACCCAAATTTTAGTTGCTTTTCCTGAAGTCTGATTTTGTGTTAAAATATGGCATGAACCTGCGAGATTCCTGCTTTGACTTGATGTGTCCTTCTCTTGCAATTGGGCCACATACTGCAGCACTGGCTTCAGTTACTAGCTTCACAGAAGTTCACACATCTCTCACTTGCCTGAGAATGGCACGGAAATCTCTGAAAGTTTAACTGCTGATCTGCGCTCTTTATCAAGGAAGAAATGTCCTGGTCTGATAGGTTAGAAAGCAAAGGAGAAGCTGATAGTTGTTTCTGGTTCCAGTTAATTAAGTCAATATAACTGGCAGTATCAAAGTTGAGCACTGGAATTTCGAATTTTCGAATTCATGTATTATCTGAAGTACGTCTAGCTTTCATTATTCTTCACAGCGCTAGCTCTCTGATATGTTGCTGTGCATCTGATAACATTGCCAACAGTAGATTCTCTTCATGTACAAATTAACCGTTTCTCTGGATTGTCGGATCAACTACCAATTTAAGTTCTACAAGTAGGTATCGTGATAATGAAATTGTCTTCCAAAGGTGGCGCCCTCCATCCTTGCAAGATGGTTTCATTTTGATATCAAACCAGACTAACTTTGGTAACATAAGTTGCTAGTATTTTCAAATTTTCGGTTAGGTTGACCGTCCCTACATATAAACGCAGGATTCGATTAGCTGTCGTAAGCCATCTTGAATGTGCGAGTTTCCCTGGGTTGCGTAATGCAGACAGTCACCAATTGTTACAGCTTTCCAAATGACCAGCAGATAAGTCTGATCTGTACTTAAGTCTGATCTGTACTTAAGTCTTCACATGTTACATTTGGCATCTCTCCTTCAATGATATCGAAACCAACAACAGGAAAGTTCTGACAAGTTTGTAGCTGCTGACCAAGTGGACAAGAAATTCCTGTAGGTCCTGTAGTTGACCCATCGAGGTATTCAAACAAACGTCTAAGTGGAAGCTCATTTGCATGAAGCTGGCAAATAAGCCACTGCAAAGGTCTCCCTACTTCTTCTAACAACCTGATAACACCTCCTGATTTCCCAGTATTAGTTAACAGTACCATCGCAACCAATAGCAACCTGTTTCTGTAAGTCAGCTCTTTTCTCTTTTAACGGTACGCGGACTATTGACCACTGGACGATTGACCATAGGACGATTGACCATAGGACGATTGACCACTGGACGTTTGACCACAGCGGACTTTTGACCACTGGACGTTTGACCACAGCGGACATTTGACCATTGGACGATTGACCACAGCCATGAGTGTCAGGCTTAGCACGCTGTCTACTGCATGCGTGCATGCATGCATGCAAAGAAAGGAAACCAAATTTTGGGAATGATGAAAAGGACAATCGTAAAACTATATAAGTTATTAGTATGGCTTCATCTAGAATACTGTGTTCAGGCATGGAATACGTTCTTGAAAAAAGATATAGAGCTTTTAGAAAAAGGTGCAAAGACGAGCAACGATGCTCAATGGGATCCACGGTGGTCAATTGTCCCGTGGTCAAACGTCCGTCCGTCGATGATAATATATTATGTTCCATTCTATCCTATAGCCATTCTAATCTATACGACGATTTATATAGCGCGGTAACATAGCTGGAGCCAAAGTCAAGAGCGCTTTGCATAGAGAATGATTGTCCTTTTCATCATTCCCAAAATTTGGTTTCCTTTTTTGCATGCATGCATGCACGCATGCAGTAGACAGCGTGCTAAGCCTGACACTCATGGCTGTGGTCAATCGTCCAGTGGTCAAAAGTCCGCTGTGGTCAATCGTCCAGTGGTCAAAAGTCCGCTGTGGTCAATCGTCCAGTGGTCAAAAGTCCGCTGTGGTCAAACGTCCAGTGGTCAAAAGTCCGCTGTGGTCAAACGTCCAGTGGTCAATCGTCCTATGGTCAAGCGTCCTATGGTCAATCGTCCAGTGGTCAATAGTCCTAGAACCCTTTTAACAAGTTCACAATACACTTTTTGATGCAAATAGCAGATTCTTTCCCCTGTGACACGTGATCAACATACTTAGATCCTGGCACCTGAACAATTGTCACCTGCTCCTCAACTACAGCTTTCATATGATGTATCCCATCTTTCTTCACAGATACTAGTCTTTTATCCTTCCTTCCATCGAAAGAAATACCTTCTATAACAGTGCAGTCCTCCTCTTCATTCAGTTCAGTTCTGTTTCTTTTCCTTTCTTTCTTTTCTCAATTAGCTTCTGTCTATGATGAAAGTTTTATTGTCTTTATAAAGAGTCCAATGTCTTGAAGACATGCCGAAGATATGACAGCTGCTGCCCTGTCTGATAAAGCATACCTGTCAGCTATTAAAGACATTTGGCAGAGAAGTTCGCATTTGTGATTACGTTTTCTTTGTTACTCTGAGTTTCTCGACGTAAAATCCCTGGCGGATCATAGTTGTCATCACCAGGAGAATCACTATCTGAAGTACATGCATCTTCATTACTGATGACTTCAACAGGAGCATCTGTTTGCCTACTTGTGGATGGCTGTGATGCAGAAACCTTGGAGAACTCTGAATGTCTTAATTCGTGCCAACCTCTTCAGAATATTTCGACATTCCGTGATGCCAATCCCTTCCATGGTCATTCTACGATCACCTCGCTGATCCAACAGAAAGTGGCGCTCCTTTACAGGCGCCTTCTTTTCCTTCGCACAGGCACAGTGGCTGAAGTCTGAACACTTACACGCAGATAAGCCTATATCAAAAAGTTTGTTTCTGCAGTCTAATCGAAAGTCCTCAGGTTTATTTTGATAGGATGGTTGGTCTCTCTTTACCTTTAAGGGCTTTAACAGGTTCATGTACTTGTCATGGAAAGACTTCATTAACTGCAGAACCCTAGTGTGTGAGACAGTGGAAATAGAATCCTTCTCCCAGTGGCGTAACGTGGGGGGCTGGGGGCACTTTGTTGACAGCCCCCGGGCCTCGGGCGGGGGGGCCCCCAAAGAGAGGTCTAAGCTAGGGTTAGCTAGGGTTAGGTTAGGGTTAACCCTAACCCCTAACCCTAGAAATGATGTGCTGACGACCTTTTTTTTGCTCGTCAGGATGAAAAAGAAGAGTGATGACCTTTTTTTGCTCGTCAGCTTGAAACTTTGGAGCCCCCATGGTAAAGATGCCCCCGGGCCCCCAAAAGTCACGCTACGCCACTGCCTTCTCCCAAAGAAATTCAACTCTTTCTGAAACTGACTCTTAAAAATGGCTGCCCAAACACTGCTTCGTTTCATAGACACCTCAACCTTAACCAGTGCTGCGTAGTAACAAATTACAAGTAACAAAATTACTGTAGCAAATATTTTTTTGAGTAACAAGTAACGGGAATTGTTACATATTAAATCTTGTAACAAAGTAACAGTAATAGTTACTTTTTTGAAGTAACAGTAGCAGATTTTGTACTATTTATTTTAATGTTACTTTTTGAAATTGTCGTCTATATGGTTCTAAATTCTAATGGATTGAATTCCATTTGCTAACTTAGATACATTACGTACTTAATTGGTTTGATCCCAATGCATGTGGAAAATGCACCCACGTACTGTGATGTTTGCATAAACTATTTACGGAAAAAACGCACCGTCTTCCACTTTGAGTTGGCAGGCATTACTGAGAGCAAATAGACAATTTCTGACTCATTAACACTGACATTATCTTTGCTGCATGCTTACTTTGTTCAAGCGTCTGGCACATGAGAAATAGTATTTTATATGATCTGGCAATTCACGTATTAATGATTGGTGGGTATGAGACATGGGTCATGATACATGAGATGACATTGACATGTTATGTTAACTATGTGCTGCTGGTGTGGCATTTAGCTGTACAAACTAAAACTGTTGCTGTCATTATTTCGTATTGACATTGGAATATGATAATCTCAATTAATGTGATTAATACCATGCATGAAAGCTAATTTAGTATTGGAAATACGGTTCCAGTAGTCATCTGCATTCTGTATAAATCGTGTAAATTGTTCGTGATATCAATTGAAAACGATTATAGTACTTTATATGGCTGTAACAGTAACAATAACATGTTACATTTGAAATTGTGTAACAAGTAATAGTAACAAATTACATTTTAAACCCAGTAACAGGTAACAGTAACTAATTACTTTGCAAAAGTAATATACCCAACACTGACCTTAACCATCTCGTTTATAGTATCTGCTGAATGTTCTCCATAAATAGTAACTTTGAGAAACCCCTAAATACAAATAATGATATATATAGCGCAAGAATTTATTAATTTTTACAACAAGACTATTATACAAGTTTACAAGTATACAATCTTCAAGTTTAAATATACGTCAAATATTGAGTGAATGAATTCCCTCAGTGTTTAATCTAGGCTCTGGACTCCGGGGAGAACTGACAAGGCCGGGAGAAGTCAGTAAGGGGCTGCTGTTAGTTGATGTAGTAGCCTATTATTATTATTATTAATCTTGACAATTTCTTAAGCGCAGTAACATAGCTAGGTGACTAAAGTCAAAGGCGCTGTACAGGAAACGAAACATTAAACAAATGCGTCTTGAGATGTTGTAGGAACCGATCCGGAGAGGTCTCGGTTGTCACAGCCATCGGGAGCAGGTTCCACGACGCCGGGTTTCCACGACGAAAGGACCGGTCCCCCAGTCCCGCTGTCTTGAGCGGAGGGGGGACGACGAGATGATTGCTGGCGCCGGAACGGAGAAGGGAGCGACGTGGTACTGTCGTCGATCGGCTGATTAGTTCCGACAGATACGCAGGGCAGTGGGGGTCATTCAGCGCACGGAACGTGAGCCAGTGGCGCTTGAACTCCACACGCTCAGGGACCCGCAACCAGTGCAAACGATCTCTCAGGAATGGCGTTACATGGCTGCTCCATCTAGCACCGAACACCAGGCGGGCCGAGACATTCAGGACCGACTGCAATCGATTAAGTTGACCGACCGGTAGTCCAAACAGCACACTGTTACAATAATCCACCCGAGAGACGACTAGTGCGCGAACCAAGTCTATCGCTGCCGAAGTAGGCAAGTAGCGACGGACCTCTCTTATCCGGTCAAAAAAGTATGCCAACATTTCCGGGGGAGGAACTTGAAATTTTCGGGAGAAAAAGAGCAATTCCCCGGAAACGGCCTAGATTAAACCCTGAATTCCCTATACCATTTTTTTGAGCAATTTCCATAAAAAGTGAGGAAAATTTACTGTAGTCTAAAACTCTAAATAAATATTTGCTCAAATTCTTAATCTGAGGGAATTAATGTTCTGTAGCAAATGAGTGAATAATCTCTCATTTAGGCTACGCTCTCGTACCGCCACCTCGTGATTGGTTACGTGAATGCATTTTATCAGTGTATTGTATTTTGTAAAGGCTTGATTGCATTGAAAGTGTTTTAGGTTGACAGCTTCCAGTTTGTATTATATCGAACATATTGACTTATCAGTGACAGCCGAGTATTCTAGCAATGAACTGTAGTCTTAATTATAATTGTAGGCAGAATTTATCGTTATTCCATACACACACCACTGTATTGGCATGTCCGTTTGGGTTATAAGTTTGTAATGTTTTATGATTGCTACCTTTACATTATTGAATGTTGAGTTTGCTGAACAGTCATTTTTACTATACATTACCGTAAGTATGCATATATTTGAAGAGAATTGTCCACTAATCATTACCTATAACGTCGAATGAGGGATTCACTCACTCACTAATCTATATTCAAGGGAATAGGCCTACATTCCTTCAAAATTTTATTCCATTATAATTGGTTTCTGAGATAATTTCCCCCTAATAATTACCTCAAATTTCGAATGAGGGATTACTTCACTTATTAACATCTATTCAAGTGAATGAATTCCCTCATAATTCACTCAGTGATGTATGAGGGAATTCATTCTCTCATATTTGTATTCCTTCAAAGTATGGGAAAATTCTGTACAGTAATGGGAGACGGATTATTTCCTTAAAAAATCCCTCACTATTAACGGAATTTTTTTGAGTGCATATATATATATATTAGGGTGTGATAAAAAGTACAAAATTTTAGAGTTCACATCCCATACAAACGGAAATCGATGATCCATATTAAAGTAAATAAGCTATCGAAAACAGATATTTCATATGAATCACCCATTTTAGTAACTTTGTTAAGAATGCAAGTCAATTTTGCCAAATTTATGCATTGCATTGCCATTTTCCGACCCAGTCTGACATTAACAGTATTAGCAAGTTACACCATTGCACCATTACACCATGGTGTAAAATAGCAGAGAAATATATATAATATAGGGAAATTAGCAGGGGTGGGAAGTTGGCAGTGGCAAGAAGTTATCAGAGTGATAACAACACTGGACGATGGAGCAGAAGGTCGCGGGTTCAACTCTGGCAGGAGCCTTAAGGTCAATTCAGCCTTCTTTCTCCAGATGGCGATGGCAAATGAGTAGCGGATTAATCCGCGGAGTAAACAGTCGCGTTTCATGAGAACACTGGCCCCGTATCATGTAACTTGCACCAGTCGCCTGGCTGAGGGCCTTGGTAACGGAGATCAGCGCCGCCTTATTAGCCCTGAAGTTAGCCATGAGTGATCGGGAAGGATTTTACTTATACTTTTGCACCATTCTAACTTATATGCTCTGAGTCAAGCAGCATATCATCTTCTAAATTGAACAAAACTGACCGAATAAGAACAAAATCATACGTAGGCCTATGCTACAGTGCTGCAGTTTAACTATTAGTGCAGTAAATGTGATTTGCTTTCTATAGTTGGCAACTCTGATCTTGATTTCTTCATTTGAATTATAACTCCAAGGCGTGAATCATGTCCGTAAACTTTATGGAAGGCTACAGAAACATCCTTGATATGTCTTTCCACATCTTGTGCATGACGTGGATAATATGGCATACTTATTTTTGCATGATTTTCAATGGCTCCTGAAGTGATGTCATGCACGAGTGGAGGGATGTCAAATTTCACCCGTTCCCAATCACTGTTGATGTAGGAGTCTGAAGTGAAGTTGATTGTAATATTGTTCTTGTCAAAACAACGAATTCTACCACTGCGTTGATGATTACTCCAAACTAGTGAAATTTTGCATAAGCAAATTTTCTTATATTTTCGTCCTCATCACCAACAGCAGCTATATACTGATGTCTATTCTGTGGACCACTGCTAGAACAGCACTGATTGAAACTGTCTTCCTCTTCTGCCTCCTCATTGCTCGTGTAACTGACATCACTGCAAAGGTCATTTGGACTGTTTTCTGAATTGTAATTCATTTCAAACTCTTCTAAAGCAGTACTACTTTCTCCCATTTCTCTTTCTGTTTTGCCTTCAACCTTTGTTAATTTTAATTTTCTGTCTTCTAGTTATTGCAGCCTACTTGATGTAACTGGATCAATTTTTCAATATCCAGTTTTCAGGTAGTTTTTTCTGCAGATCATTCCATTTCTCAAATAGCCTTTTCACTTTTTTTCACTATGCTGACAAAATGCAATAGTAGGTATGCTGGCCTTATTATATATCTCAATCACTTCAGATGCAAAAGTTTTTACAACATCAACAGTCTTATGTCTCTCTTTTTTCTGTTAAAAATAACACACTCTTAGAACATCTTCACACGTTGGCAGCACATTTTGGGAATTTTTAATTCCTTTTGGAAACCCAAATACTGAATGTCAACTTTTACTTCTTGTGTGTTCTAGAGCAGTGGTTCTCAATCCTCTTTGCCTCGTGGACCTCTTTTGAAGTTCAAAAATATCTCACGGACCACCTGCTAAATTGAGCAGTCATCTGCTCCAAAGAGGCGGTGATGACCTTTTGTTATTTTTTTGCTTGTCATGCTTTTTCACGTAGAAAATGCACAGAATACACACAAAATGTGCCGATAACCTTTTTGTGCTGATGACCTTGTTTTGATCGTCTCACTTTTCAGATTTTTCACATGGAAAATTAATATGTCTAATTTTTATTTACGTTTTTTCAGACTTCGCCGCGGACCACTAGGCCCGTCTTGCGGACCACTTGTGGTCCGCGCGCGGAACAAGGGTTGAGAACCACTGTTCTAAAGCTTGCCATAATTTAACTACAATTCACCTCTAAACCCACTTAATGATCATCATTAGAAATCATAAATACAATGGTTGCTATGGGCATGAGAAGAAAGCAGAACCCACTAGCGTGCCAAGAAGTGGATCACTTTATGAAGGATATTGTAGAAAAGCCTGTATTATTTTAATAGCAAACACCCAAGTTTACCAAATTTAAACAAAAACTATCAATAGATTCAACAAAACAGTTTATAATATCCCAGCAACTATGTTAATGCAGTTATTGTTAAGAAGCCATTGCTTTGCAATGAAATATGCAATATACATATTATTCATAAATCAGTTTTTCAAAGTTGGGACCCTATACATAAAAATAATATATTGAAATAGGGGTTTTCTTGATCAGTAGATCAAAGAGCATCTTTTAGTACTGAATGGATATAGTTTGTACTTTTGTCACACCCTAATATATATATATATATATATATATATATATAGAGAGAGAGAGAGAGAGAGAGAGAGAGAGAGACCCACTGGGTTCCATTCCCCGTGGGAGACAAAACCTATTTGGAACCGCAGGCCCAAACCGTAGTTGTAGGTTTAGGTTCCGTTATGGTGTGCAACTCTTTATGATGTGGACAAGACCATACAACAGTGGGGCCATAGGAAAAAATTAAAAAATTATCCAGTATTCACGTTACATTTTTAGAATAAAAAAATTGTTAGGCGTATATGCAATCATAAGAACTTTTGCAATAAATCGGGGTAGGAAATAGTCAGTCTCCCGCGTCATTTTTGACAGGTTAACCGGCTGGTATGGAATAAATGTGTTGCGCAATGTGATAACTAAAAATAACAATAACTCACTTTTAAGATACTAAGAAATCAGCATCCCACTTCTCTTCGAGAAATGCTATTATATCATCAGCCATATATATCCACGAGGTCTGCAAATAAATGCCTTCTTGAAATTCCCTTTCGACGCACTAAATTTGGGTGTAGGGCTTTTAGTTATGCATCTCCATATGTTTGGAATTCCCTTCCACTTGATATTCGGATGGCCTCTTCTCTAGATATTTTTAGGCGTCATCTTAAAACATAGTTATTTCCTCCTTAAGTCTTGGTATTGCCCTGACTGATTTTTGGTTTTGACCTGGACCGAACCGACCCTCCTCAGCTACAGTCTGCTCTGCCGATGAGCACTGCGGTTTGTGGTCTGAGGCGTCCCCGATGAACACCTATGTGTTTGAAACGGACCATAAAATTAAATTAAATTAATAATAATAATAATAATAATAATAATAATAATAATAATAATAATAAATAAAAAGTTCAGCACTTGCAATTGTGGCGAATTTAATAGACAATATAGAACCACTCACAAAATCAAGTGGTGGTTAGCTATGGTTAACTACCATCAATACAGCATAAAAGCAATGACTGGCTGTAAATGAACAACAGTCAATGACTAAGAAAACAAAGTTTAAAGTCATAAAACAAACATGTATTCTTGCACTCCCCTTCAACTCACTTGTTTATGAGCAATAAATACGACTTCATCCTTTTAAGACTTATGTGTCAACCAACAATTGCATTTTAAAGACCATGTCTATATATGCCTACACGCGGTTTACGACGGAACCACTTACTTTGTAGTCAAGACCAGTCAAGTCCAGTGAATCAGGACTTTGATAATACACGTAGGACTATTTAACTATGAATAGCCTACTTGCAAATCTGTTATTTGACTTTAAAAGTCAGGTAAGAATGTTTCATTACTATTAGGAAAAACGGCTATGACATTGTGCATTCGATAAAAGCGTGCTAATTGTATTTTGCAACATGGTCTAGTGATAAATAATATACAACAATTCGTCAAGCCAATCGAATTATATTTTCTAGGTTACTTTAACGTGACGCTGTATTGATAGTTACTTTAACTCAAGACGCTTATGTGCCATTACTGCTTGCAGATTTTCAATAGAATCTGAAGTTATCTGACTGATTAAAACGCCCTAGTAAGCAATTTTTAGTTTAAGCTAAAGCGCCAGAATAAGTTTTGAATGTTGGTACTTTGTAGTTGAACAAATCCTAAGGAATTCTAAAGAAACATTGACATAAGGTAAGAGATAGAAGAAATAAAGTTCTCTCGTCTGAAATAATGTCTGCATAACATCGGCTGAATAGTACATCTTACATCCACCAAATAAACATCGGATTTACCCATTCACGTCTGAGTGATAGGGTGAGTGTGTGACCACCCCGGCTCGCGATCTCGTCTTGCGGCCGGTGGTCGGGCAGCCCCCAACGGCCTCCCGATCGCCTTCCGCCGCCGACTCTGCCTGATCGGCGTTTTTTGTTTTATTTTCTCTTCACAGCCATCAAACGAGATGACCGCGGCTGCCGGGCAGGTCACATAATGAGGATGACCGCTCCTCAACACCGAGTTCCAATTCTCCTCGTCTGACGTCTCCGTTTCTGTCCTGGCTACGGCCTTTTCCGAGAGACACTTTAACTGGTTCCTCTTATCGCTGGCCACCGTTTGGTCTCGACGCCTTAAGCTATTCCTGTACATGTGTTTTGTCACTGGCTTCAACTGTTTGGAACAACTTACCGAAAACTCTCACTCCGGACTTAGGCCTAACCGTTTGAATGTATGTTTTTAAATGACGACTGAAGACTGAGTTTACAGTTAGGCCTGCGCTGTTTAGGACATGTGACTCAATCCACACTTATAATTCCGGACACAGTGTGTGTTAACAACCATAAAATAATAATAATAATAATAATAATAATAATAATAATAATAATAAAGAGAAAAATGTATAAAATATTAAACGACAAATACGTCAGTACGCATAGCCTACAAAAAGAGAATTATAGAATTAATGATCTTAGGGACTCTTCCCAATAGTACCCTATGGCAGTGAGAGTTGGACAATTGGAAAAGAGAACAGAAAGAAACTAGATGCCTTTGAACTTTGGTGCTGTAGAAAAAAATTATAAGAATACCATGGACAGCAAACAGAACAAACAGATCCATCAGAGAAGAAATCGAACCAGAGATGACACTATTAAAACTCGATACTGTTACGGACATACGAATGGCCTTCTAAACCCTCTTATATACAGGATATTTATGAAAACCACAATGACTTGCTATTTTGTCCCAATTTTTTTATTTTGGATCTCTTCAAGGTCTTGCTACAATTAGCTAGCCAAAACTGGTCTAAACTCGTGTTATGCTTGAACTTATGACAGATGTCTAGGAACGTAGGCTACTCAGAGCTCGAATTGCTGGGGGGTTGAGAGCTTCAGCCCCCCCCCTTTAAAATGGCAGACCCTCCCTAGAGAAATGCAAAAAAGTTACTGGGGGTCAAGTAAAACCCCCATTAAACTAGCTAATTCTATAAATCTGATGGTCTGATGGTATGTGTCCATCGGCATTTCCGCCATTCTTGCTTACTGATTTTTCAAAAACAGGAAGTGAAAATTGTTAGATGACGTCATTAATTACAAATTGATAAACAATGTTTGATTTGTAATTTAAATTTTGTAGTTTCAACATAAACTAGTGTTAAGAAAGAACTAATAAAGTTTAAATATGAAACGTCAGATAACATTACAGGCGCTTTTAACAAGGTATAGTTATGGTTAGAGATATATAAAATTGGTGTTTTAAGTAGAATGAATAGGACTGCGCAGTTTTCAAAGTGGACCCATAGATGATACAGGATACAACATTGTAGGATATTGTTATTTGCGTGTGGTGCCAAATGTGTGAGTTAGTTGCTATAAGTTTCACTGACTAAGTGACGGTTTAAAGCAATATCTATTAGTGTGTGCGTGTGTGTGTGATGTATGGTCATTATGGTGTGACTGAGAAGTCGGGTACCTTAGCTTTGCCAGCTTCTAGGTTTTGGGAATTGTCTAAACCTTGACCCTCAGTCTCTTTTCTTCCCCTCCGGGTCTGTGACGGGTCTTCCCTTCCTCACCCAACTGGGCCACCCTCCTTCCATCAGCCAATGTTACATTCGTAGCAAAATACTCATAATACCTGCATGTTGTTTTGCAGGCCAAAACGTCACAGGCCCAATTCAGTCACTGTTGATGACGTCGAGTATAGCGTTGTTAATATTATGAGTGACGGAAGGTGTTTTTATCGTTGTGCTGCTGCATATGGCTGTCATGACATAAAAAGTGCCACCAGAAATGCTGTGGGATGTCCACACGACACAAAGTTGTACACTGTACCACCGTGAAACTGAGATTGCTGACGCTCTGCGTTTAAGAACAGTGTCATTTCTGTTAACTCATTCAGAGAAACTAAATGAACTAGTCTTACAGCTACCGTTTCTACTTGACAATGGTGTCAACTGCAATTACACCTCAGTTAGTGAAAGGCTGACAAAGATGGCAAACACATCGGAGTTTGCAGGGTTGCTGGAAATAAGTGCATTAGCATTCTTGGCCGAACTGGAAATTCAGGTTGTGTACAAAAAAAGGACTGATTTGTCTGTCCACAGCAAGTTTTGGTTTGGTTCACCATTGGCTAATTCCGCTTCTGTTCTCAGATTACTGTATGACATGGATGAAAGTAAAAAACCTGGACATTTCGGCTTACTTGTTCACTCTACTGAGCATGTGTCATGCCTAGACAATTCGCGTATAATATTGCTGGCAAGTAGCAGTCCAAATGACATGACTGGTGATTTCACTGGAAAACTAATGTCACTGCTCACGTCTCAGCCATCCACAGACAGTAAAACCAGCTGTGAGGCGGTCCTGGCGGATTTACATGCACGGTCACCAGCATCTCCGGCACAAGCGCCAATCAACACTGAATGCTTGAAGCGATGAAGCTAAATCACGTAGCATGAAGAGCGAACTTGACACAAACCAACCAGTACAGATCAATGACAAACTGTATCCTACTGTGTGTAAGGACTATGAACAGTTCAACACATGGCGAAACTCGTGGCCTTGGCTGGCAGTTCACCCAGATGACAATAACCGCGTTGTTTGTACAACTGGTCAAACAGTGAAAACTTCAGGTCTTGCGCCGTCAATGACTGTAAACAAACGAAGCAGGAAGGAACATGCGTTTATAGAACAAGAAATTTCAGCAGCAACGGCCAAAAAACTACTGAAAAAAATAGACAAGCATCGCAATTCAGAAGCACATAAAGAATCAAGTGAAGTTGTGGCAAAGAGAAATGAACAAGCAATGACCCAGGGCATTCAGAAGATGAAAGTGTTGTTTGAAGAGCAAAATCGATCAAATATTGAGGTGACTGAAAAAATATTCCGCACTGCATATGAATGTGTAAAATCGCACCTATCCTTCAGTGAACACACCAGACTTACAGTGTTACAGAAACTGAATGGCATTAATTGTGGCACTATTATGTATACTGACCATGCCTGCAGAAATATAGTAGATCACATTGCTGGTGAGATGCTCATAGAAATGGTGGATTACATAATCAAGACTGGAGCAAGGTTTTCTTTCATGATTGACGAAAGTACGTCGTGTGACAACGTCCAATCATTGATTCTGTACATCGGGTTGTTAGTTCGGGACGAACCTGCTGTGTTCTTTCTAAGTCTACTACCACTCCAGCAAACTCGGGCTGATGCCATTCGTGAGACTATTCTTGATTACCTATCTTCACTCGGCATAACATCAGAAATCCTGCTGAAGCAGTTGCTCGGCTTCTGTAGTGACGGTGCGAGCAGTATGATTGGGTAGGGTTACCATACGTCCGGGTTTCCCCGGACATGTCCTCTTTTTGGACCTCTGTCCGGGCGTCCGGGCGGCTTTTCAGACAAAGTCCGGGTTTGTCCGGGTTTTGGTCCTCCCGATATTTAGCGCATGGAATACTATATATTAACTGTATTAACAGGCGTTTTTGTCCGTCTCCAAGCCTCAGCCCTTGCGCAAATTGACTATATTGATAATAATGACTCAGAATGAGATAGGCATACTTTAACTACCGTCTTAGGGGCTGTCCATTAATTACGTCAACAATTTTAGGGGGAGTTGAAAAAGTTTGACAGTTGTTGACAGGGGGTCAAGAGAAGTTGACGTTAACAATTTCACTTTTTAAAAATAATAAAAAAGGAAATTTCATGGAATACTACATGTTACAATGGAAAAAAGCGTGGCAAAAAAGATCACCAACACCACATTTTGACACTCGATCAACAAAAAATGGTAAAAATGGTCATCACCCTAAAAATAATAAACGTGTTATTGGGACCTGTCATTGATCTGGGGGGGGGGTCAACAGTTTTTGACATAATTATTGGGGGGGGGTAACTGAAATTTGACAGTTGTTGACAAGAGGGTCAAAGATTAACCAAAATTGTTGACATAATTAATGGACAGCCCCTTGTAAATTTTAGTAATTTTGTTAGTATTTGTACAGCACCTAATATTGCTACGATTTGACGACTTTCTATGGATACCGCGAGTCCGCGACTACTCTGTCCAGGGTCCCGGAAAGTGTCCTCTTTTTCCGTCTGACAATTATGGTAACCCTATGATTGGGGAAGTTAATGGAGTAGCTACTCAACTTAAAGCGATGTTCCTTGATCTTAAAACCTTCCACTGTATGGCACACAGGCTTGAACTAGCAGTCAAAGATGCTGTTGACAGTGTTAATCATATATCTTATTTTCGAAACTGCGTTGATGCAATTTATAAACATTTCAGTATGTCGCAAAAAAACCAGAGGGAGGTTAAACTTGTTGCTGCTGAGTTGGAGCAAAAGTTTCTGAAGGTTAGAAAAATCTTCGACGTGAGATGGGTATTTTCATCCTTCACTGCTGGTAGAGCTCTTTGGAAGAGCTACAGTTCCTTGCATAAGCATTTTCTGGCATGCTCTCTTGATTCAAGCAGAAGCAGTTCTGAGAAGGCAAAATGCAGAGGATTGGCTTCTAAACTGTCCAGTTGGCTGTTTGTAGCAGAATTGGCCATGTTGAAAGATGCATTAAGAATCTTGAAGCACGCCTCACTATACTTTCAAGACAAGCATGACAATCTGCTAGAGGCACACAGCAGAGTGTCCAATGCAAAGGAAACCATACTTTGTCTGAAAGAAAAAAATGGGAAAAGCGTCACCAAGTATTTTAACAGTAACCAAAGCACTGGAGAATTTAATGGTGTCCAAATTACACAGTCGCCCAGTGATGAAAATTCTTTTCAAAGAATGAGAAAGCAGTTTTTTCAAGCATTGCACGACAATTTCAGTCAGCGTTTCCCATCAACCACCTTTCTGTCACAGATTGCAGTTCTTGATGAAACAAACTGGCCAGATAATGTACTTGAGAAAACTCTTTATGGAACAACAGAGATATCCTTAGCAGTGTTGGGTAAACTCATGCAATAAATGAGTTAACTCAAACTCCCCAACTCATGCTCAATGAAATGAGTTTAAACTCAAACTCAACTCACTGGGTTTCGAATGAGTTAACTCAAACTCGTTAATTATATGAGTTAACTCATAAACTCTTTTGACGAAAAATGTACAGTGGTAAAATGCCATTTTCTGTGCTTAGTGCAGTGATAAATTTTCAGAACGACCTTTTATGCTTCTTTTTTGCGCGGATGTCCACAAATGAGTTATGAGTTCTGTGCACTGTATTAATTTTTCTTAAAACGTGCCCTGATGGATAGTGTATGGTATTTGTTGGCACTTGTATAAACTGACCGCGTGTCTTCTGTACAAGTACCTATTTATTTAGTAAATAGTACTTACCTTTAGATGTTGAACGAAATTGCTTGTAGCGACGTACGTTACAGAGATAGATTTGTTTACGCAGTTACTACATTTAGCAATGATTTTTCCTTCACGTTTAATAGTTATAGAAAAAAATTCCCATCTAAAATGCACGGCACCTCCACCATTTCGTATCGCTTTACAACGGGTTCTGAACCATAGATTTATTATAATACATATATATATAGTGATATTAAAGTCTATGTTCTGAACGGCGGTTAAGTTCCTGGTTGAATGTTGAAACCGGTTTTGGTTTACAATATCTTTTGGGAGTCATTACCTAGACATTTGTATAGTGCTTTATTTTCTGAACAAAAGCGCTCGAAAGTAAACTTTGCGAATCAGATGAGTTTAAGTCGTGAGTTTACAAAAATTATGTTTAAAACTCAAACTCACAGAAATAATGAGTTAATTCAAACTCATAACTCATGATAGTTGAAATGAGTTAACTCAAACTCACAAATCACTACATATGAGTTAACTCGTGAGTTTAAACTCACGTGAGTTAACTCGTACCCAACACTGATCCTCAGTATGCAAGACCATGCATTTTTCGATGAAGCAGACTGCTGATGTTCTCAACGATTTCGCTGAGTTCAAGAAGACAAGAAAACTTAGGCCACAGCTAGCAGAACTTCAACGCTTAATCAATGTGTATCCAGTGTCATCTGCTGACTGTGAGAGAGGCTTCGGCGTCATGAACTTACAGCACACTTCAGTCCGCAACAGCCTGGAATCACAAGCTGTTGATAGCCTCCTGATGATTGACATTAATGGACCACCATTGCAGTACTGGCAGCCAAATCGCTATGTTATTTCCTGGCTTCGCAAAGGACATCATGGAGCTCTGGACAAGGCTTCAGGGATCTCAAAAAATCTGAAAAGTTGACAAATAGCGCCTGTCAACGTTGCCGGCGGTCCAGGTCGCGTTGACACACCACGTACGGAGAGTCTTTCAACCAACACGATACTTCGTCATAATGTTTTACGTCTTTTAATAAAACATATGAAATTTGAAACATAAAATATAACTTTTTCCAATTCAACGTAGAAACATGGCGGCTATCCCGACGGAAGTTGTTCCCTTCCCCCTCATCTCTATATCGTCCAAAACTTATCCCGCTATTTTGACTATCGCCAAGTGAAAATCCCTAAAATGAATTTATTCTTCAATGTCGCCCTGACAGCGCCTCAATATTCGTACTGTAATCAGTATTTATACCTGCATTGTGCAGTAGCTCTGCATTCAATTTCGTTTTTTTTCATTTTGTATTCATTGATGAATAGTTATGCAAAATTTTGCAAATCACAAAAGTGTAAATTCTTAAAACACCACGCTCGCCATGACCCCCTTTTCATTTTCTCACAATTCGAGCACTGAGGCTACTTGCATATGTGGTGAAGTTTATAGACGATATAAGATCTCTCGAGAATTAAGTGATAAATGATAATCAGTTATTGGTACTTACAATTTAAAATCTAAGTATTTGGAATTAGGCCTATATGTAGTGTGAGTCAGGCGATTAGAATAATAATTAGAATTAATTATTGCCAAAATCACGCAACAAAATTTATTACATTCAAATTTAGATCTGTGCTAAATTTAATTATAATTAGAATTAGAAAAAAGAGTGCTATAAAATTTCTATTTAGAATGGTCGAGGGGTACTTTATGCAATAAGTTGCTTCAGAAAATAGTTTCTATTAATAATGTCTCAGAATGTAGCCTATTAACCAATGCCTTTTCCAAATCATTATGTGTAAGAGCATACAGAACTAAATTAGCAGTATTAATATGTCTTCCAAAATTATAAACACTGAAACCTTTTAATTGATAATCAAAATAATAAATGTTTTACTATTTTTCCCACCACCTTTCAAGAAATAAATGACATAATTATTAACCTTAAAGTAAAAAAATACTGCTGGTCACTATGGCATAAATAAAAAAAATTGTCATCAAGTCTGCTCCTTGCATAGCTATTATACTATCTGAAATTACAAATGTATCATTTGAAACGGGCATTGTACCAGAAGAACTAAAAATAGTCAAAGGTATAGGCGACTATAGGCCTACCCATTTATAAAGCAGGTGATAAAACTAATATAACAAACTATAGGCCTATTTCCATTTTATCTACCTTTTCATTTTTTTGAAAAAGCCATGTTTAATAGGCTCCTTAATTATTTTGAAAAATGTAATGTAGTCTTTAAATCACAATATGGTTTCAGACCAAAATATGCAACATATATACTATTATTAGGCCTAAACTTAGCTGATACTATTTCATCAAACATGGAATCAAATAGATTTACAAATGGAACATTTTTGGACGTAGCAAAAGCTTCTGATGCGATAGAACATAGTATATTACTCTCTAAATTAAATTATTATGGAGTAAAATGTATATCTCACAAGTGGTGAGATATACATATACGAAGCATATACTGCCTTCCCTGACCAGGACATTCTCACTGATGAGCCATCCCTCGCTGAAGTTATCGCCGCTATCAAGAAAATGAGAAATGGCCGCGCTGCCAGGTGTCGTATAAATTTATTTCCGCCATAAAATTATTTCCTGGGCGGAGCCTGCGGTTGCTAGGGAAATAAAATCATACGTCATACGTATAAATTTATTTTCGTATAAATTTATTTCCGACTATCAACAGAGCATCAAAATGGCTTTAATAACTTTAATGCATACAGCTAGTAGACGGTAATACATTTATTCTACATATAACTATATAGGCTACTGTTGGTGGGAAACTAAAATTATAGCCGGCAATAAATTTATTTTAGTCCACCTCTCTATCTAAACCTGTGTGAAGAATAGGCTGGAAATGAAATCATATTTATTGGTATAATAAATTTATTTCCCACCTATCTACACATAACTACATGCCTACTGCTGGTGGGGAAATACAATTATAACCGGTAATAAATTTATTTTCTACCTATAACTATATAGCCTACTGTTGGTAGGAAATAAATTTATAGCCGGTCGGTAATAAAGATATGTTCTACCTATAACTATATAGCCTACTGTTGGTAGGAAATAAAATTATAGCCGGTCGGTAATGAATTTATTTCCTACCTATAACTATGTAGCCTACTGTTGGTGGGGAAATAAAATTATAGCCGGTCGGTTATACATTTATTTCCTACCTATAACTATGTAGCCTACTGTTGGTGGGGAAATAAAATTATAGCCGGTCGGTAATACATTTATTTTCTACCTATAACTATATAGCCTAATGTTGGTAGGAAATAAAATTATAGCCGGTCGGTAATGAATTTATTTCCTACCTATAACTATGTAGCCTACTGTTGGTGGGAAAATAAAATTATAGCCGGTCGGTAATACATTTATTTCCTGCCTATAACCATATAGCCTACTGTTGGTAGGAAATAAAATTGTAGCTGGTCGGTAATAAATTTATTTCCCATAGGCTTAGAGTTATGTGTCTATGGGTAGGATATGATTTTTTTCAACCAAAGATAGATACAGGTACAGATAGATAGGAAATAAATTTATAACTGTCTATAATTTCATTTCTCCACCAACAGCAGGCTATATAATTATATGCAGGGACGTAGCCAGAGATGTTCAAGAGATGCTGGCTGACGTACAGAGTGCTGCATGACCCGTACTGTCCGGAGTATCTCGCCTCTCTGGTAAAGACACCGCAGTGCAGTGATAGGAGACTGTCACTCCGTTCGAGTCGTAGGGTCAAACTTCAGGTTCCTCCTCCCTCCAAGACTGCCAAGTTTGGAGAGAGATCATTTACACGCGGCAACCCTATCTTGTGGAACTCTCTTCCTGATCATGTCACCACGGCTAATACTCCTGAGCACTTCATCAAGAGCTTAAAAACGCATCTGTTTGGGTTGGGGTATAGTTGAGATGTTAAAGCGCTTTTGTTGTGGGCCTCAGCCTTGTGACAGCGCTATAGAAATCGTCCAAGAATAGAATAGCATAGAATAGAATAGAATAGAATAGCCAGGATTTTAGGTGGGGGTCGCTGAAGAGCAAGATTCACTCCCTTTCATGGCCGCCCGCCCATTAGGGCAAGAAGTGCACCTCCCTGGAAAATGCGAACGCCAATATTTCACATTTGAAATTTGAAAACCCCGCTAAAATATTAATCGTGAATATTGCGCTAAAATGTATGTTGCCCCTCCTGGAAAATTTTTGTGGCGTACCTGTGACCATTAGCCTCTATGTGTTTGCCCCTTTCGAAAAATTTATGTGGGCGCCCATGTTCCCTCCCCTCACTCATTTCCTCGCGTTAGACGCTCCCTGGCCGCGTTAGACACGGCCTTCCTCAGAATTGGGGATTCGGGGTTTCTCTCCCGAGAAAAAAATTTAAAATTATAGACGCTCGTACGTTTGTTTAGAGCATTTTGGACACAAAATCACAAGTCTGGTATCACCAAGTTCCGTGTCTGTAATTTCTTATGTTTATGTAAAGTTCAAATAATTCTGCTTCGATTAGGTCCTATGTGCATGTTAAGTCAAAAATAACTGGTATTTGGCCCATACTAGTGTCAATGCCACTAAGAGTAAGTCACGTGGCAGATGCCACTGTTAAATGCAAAACTTGTCTAAGGGTTCATCCATGTAGTACTATGCAAAAAAACATATTTTCAACCCACGCAACCCCTGTTGCACATAGCATACATATGAAAATCTCCAAAATCCGACCCCCGACCCCTCAGTGCGTATAAACTATATGGGTGAACCGCTGTAAATTCAGTGTCACAACTCAAAGGTGACAAAAAGTGACAAAAGTAGGCAGCAAGCAACTAAATTGCCAATGAAATCTTCAAATCACAGTTACTAGTTAAAAAGAAGCAGGCTAGTTAAGCCATAACAATTAATACGCGACTCTTCTCTCGATCGCCCTACTAGGCATTCCGCAAGATATTCGCCAGGACTTTATTTTAGTTGATGTCCCTCGTTCTCGTACAGTCATTGGCGTTAGTGTGTAGTATGAAATGGCTGGAAGTGCTTTACTTCGAACCCTGTAGATCGAAATTGATAGTGAGATTATTGATTATTCTTGCAAAGTTTAAAGCAGTGAAGATGGGCAAGAGGAAAAAGTGGATTTTGTGAGAGAATTTCTTCATATCGATTGCATTTTTGCAGGCCCGCCGAGAGAAATTCCGGGCCCATATGCAAAATGGCCGGTGGGCCCTTGAGAAGTCTGAAAACTTTTTGAAAAGGCTGACAGGCAAAAAAAAGATCGTCAGGTAATTTTGGTAGTTAGCCTTTACCACATATAAAAATTACCTGACGACCTTTTTTCTTTTTTTTGCTTGTCACCCTTTTCACGCCGAGCCCCCTTTTACTCGCCGGGCCCCCTCTGCTTTAGTGCTATTATTCATATTATTATTAATTATACATATCATCGACCCGCCCCCTCCCGCCGGGCCCCTGTGCAGTTGCCCGCTCTGTCTCCCTCTCGGCGGCCCTCCATTTTTGCACATCTAGGTCCTATGCACGCCAGAACTTTAACATATATCCAATACTCTCAATCATCATTCATTTATAAGTTTTGTACAATTGCTTCTGGTCTCAAATGATAGCACTGCATTTGATAGAACTGTGCTCGCCATCCAGTCGTTCAGCATAGGTGTTTATGAGCTTTATTAATATCAAATGTACGGTTTTTGTGAACAAACAAAATTTATTACCGACCGGCTATAATTTTATTTCCCCACCAACAGTAGGCTATATAGTTACAGGTAGGAAATAAATTTATTACCGGCTATAATTTTATTTCCCCACCATCAGTAGCCTATATAGTTATGTGTAGATAGGTAGGAAAGTTTAGTCCTGAAATTCTTTCCAGCTGATCTGGTATCGCTAAACAGTTATATATACAGTTCAGGAGCCCATCAAGTTTATTTATCCTCAATGGGCCATGCAAATTTTCTAGCTTTTACTGATAATTAATTGGCCTCGCTCCAATTCAATTTGGATTTGGTGTGCCATCGGCTGACGCCCTCGGCATTATGATAACATCGCAATAGAAGCTAATTGAGAAACCAGCGCCAATGAATGAACGAGGATGAGTATCTAAAAAACCAGCGCAGAACAATGTAACAGTGAGCTTGATACAACATTAGTGATTATTGCAAGTTATATGTCATTAAATGTAAACTTGAAGCACTTTGTCAAATGGAAACTTGAAGTTACCGGTACTTTGTGAAAATCGCGATTGTCCGATTTCGAAAAAAAAGACAAATGTTGGATAGGAAGACTGATTGATTGACTCTCAACGGCAGCCAATCGCCGTGGTTCTATGTAGTGTATATTTATGAACTTGTGAATATACATGAGATTTACCTATGATTTGCCATTATGCAAACCTGTGCCGTCACACGTGCTATTCCTTATGGCTCCACCCATGTAATTGCTTCAAGCATTTCCATTGGTTGCCTGGAAAGAATTTTCAAGTAAAAAATAAAATTTTGGCTGTCGTTGCTATGGGAGGGTGGTTCTAATCTTGATTGACAGGCTATGTGCCGACCAATCAAAATTTGACCAGGAAATAATTTTATGGCGGGAATAAATTTATACGACACCGGCCCTGATGGTATCCCGCCTCAGCTACTGAAATGTGCTCTGGGCCCAGTGAGCTCCATTCTCCACTTTTTGTTTATCCAGGTCTGGAGAACCGGTCAGGTACCTGCAGAGTGGAAATAAGGTGTTCTTGTTACTTTATATAAAGGGAAGGGCTAAAAACTGGAATGTCAAAATTACCAACCAATCACTCTCTTGTCAGTACCGGGGAAGGTATTTTCCCACATCCTGCTCAGTCGGATACAGCCATTACTCCTTAAGACACGTAGACCACAACAATCTGGATTTACCTCTGGCAGATCCACCATAGATGCCATTCTAGCGTTAAGACTCCTTTCCGAGTTACACCGGGAGTTTGGCCGCCCTCTGAATGTAGCATATCTGGACATTAAGGCTGCATTCTATTCGGTGGATCGGACCGCTTTATGGAAAGCATTGCGCGCCAAAGGAATTCCATATATTTTGTTTCGTCTGATAGAAGATTTGCACCAGAATACGGGAGCTAGCATCCGGGTCGGTCAAAATCTCTCTGCTCGATTCTCAACTACATCTGGTGTGAGACAGGGCTGTATACTCGCACCAATCCTCTTCTGCATCGCCATCGACTGGATCTTAGATCACATGTCTGTGAACCATGGCATTAGCGTCGGGCTACACCGCTTCACAGACCTGGTCTACGCAGACGATACAACTCTGTTTCCACCTTCTGCTACCAATGCCTCTGAATGCTGCTCTAGTTTCAGCCATGCTTCTGCTCCACTTGGTATGAAGGTTTCCTGGACTAAAACCAAGCTACAGAACCTAGAATGTGGATCACAGCCCCCTCAACCGTGGTTGATGGGAAGAGTGTTGAGTCAGTAGGCAGTTTCACTTACCTTGGTAGCGTGCAGTCCTCCAATGGGAATTGTCATCAAGTTCTGGCCAGACGTATCACCCTAGCCTCTACAGCCATGTTCTCCCTGCATAATATCTGGCAGGACAGACGTCTCTCTCTGACCATCAAGCTTTGTCAGTACCAGACACTTGTTCTGTCTGTCCTACTTTACGCGGCCGAGACCTGGACCTTACTCGCCTCGGAACTAAAAGAGTGGGAAGCCTTCCATATGAGGTGCCAACGCCATATCCTTGGAGTATGCTGGTATGATTTCATTACCAACGTGGAGATATCCTCGCGGACGGGATTACCATCACTCAATGAACTGATAAGTACACGCCGCTTTGCCATTTTCGGTCACGCAGCCCGTCTTGGAGCGACAGTTCCTGTTCATCAAGCCCTCCGCTGCCACGTCGACCTATCCATCGGTCGTCCACCTGACCGATCGTTGAAGCGCTGTCCTGGTCGTCCCAGGAAAAGATGGATCGACCACATCCGCACCCAGACCAGCGAGATTCCATCAACTCTCTGGAGACGTGCCATCCGGCGGGGTCATGGTCATGAGGTGACACAACGGCCACGCGCTTCTGACAAGTGGTTCACTAGTCTCCTTACTAATAAAATACAGTATACTCAAACTAATTCAATTTCAAAAAAGTTAGTTATAAAACTTGGAGTCCCACATGGATCAACACTAGGACCACTTCTCTTTATTATATTCATAAATGATTTACCAAATATATATATTCTATGTTTAAATTTATATTATTTGCTGATGATACAAATCTAATAGTTATAAATCCTAATATAAATGAGCTAATATCTCAATGTAACGATGAACTCATTAACATCTCAACATGGTTACAACAAAATAAACTTTCTCTAGACATTGATAAAACAAATTATATAATTTTTCTCTCTAAACGTAAAACGTAAAACGATCCCTAATAATATTACTAAATAAAAAATAAAAAATAAAGTAAAGTAAAGTAAAATCTCGTGGATTTCTAGAGCCCCCTTGAAAGCAGCACAACAGTAGCTATTATTCTTAGGCGCTCGGCCTTTCTTAAAATAGCTATGGGGAAGGTATATATATATATATATATATATATATATATATATATATATATATATATATATATATATATATATGATCAGCCAGGCAATAGTCAACATCCAAAGGGCAATGAAGCTAGGTTGTTACAGCTATGGAGAGAATGATTTTAGGAAAAGGAAGGATTTAAGCTTAAACCTGAAGACTTGAGGAGATAATGCAGGAATTATAGGAAATGAGGAATCAGATTTTATTGTTTAAAAGTGTTCAAATCTACGAAGGGAAGCTGGGATCGAGTTCCAAAGTTCAGATGAAGCATATGAGAAGGCGCGGTTGCAAATTTTCAGGGATGACTGATTCAGTGGGCGTGACAGAGTGAGGTAAGATGATGAACGTGTGGGTCGAGGAGGCTGAGGGATTAATAGTGATCTAAGGTAGACAGGTTTTGATGACTGAAGTGAGCTATATGTAAGTGTTATTATCTTATATTGGATACGTTCAGTTATTTTAAGCCAATGTAATGATTTTAGTATGGGTGAAATATGGGAGAATTTAGTTAAAACACTTAGAGATAATGCAGAAATCATCAACCAAATTTCTCGGTGTAATAATTTGACCAAAATCTCAACTGGAAAAACCATGTTGAGCAAGTATCACTGAAAATATCTAAACATATGAACATAATTAGACATATAATGAAATTTGTTACCAAAAAGGCCCTTTTAAAGCTCTATTTTGCACAAATTCATCCTTACCTAACATATTGCAACATTATATGGAGTCAAAATTATAAATGCATTACTGCTAGAATTGAAACACTGCAAAATATGGCAATACGTTTAATATCTTGTCTAAACAAATACAACATGACAAATGAAGTTTATAGAAATCAAAATATACTAACTATTACTAACACTTACAAATATCAAGACATTAATAGCCTATTTATGATACTCACATAATCCTCTACCAAAAATATTTAATATAGATAGATACTTCTCTACTGTTTTAAAAAACCTAATCATAATATTAGGAGCAGTGATAATTTAGCTATACCGTTTACATACTTAAACACTAGAATTGTTACTATTAAATTTCAATGTCCATGGATATGGAATAGCCTCCCTACTCACTTGAAAAAATTACCAGATATAACTTTATATTAAAATAAACTTTAAAAATTTATTTTACTGAATAATTGAACCTTTACCTTATTTTTTGTGATGCTTGGTTAATATATGGACATATGAACGGTATAATTTCCTTTGTATTATGTTTATCTTGATCATATTTTCTGGATCAGTGATCTGTTGACCCTTCCGCTTGCTTTTTTTGCTTTTCCTGTGACTGAGGAAGAAGTATCTAAACTCCTGCAGTCCTTTCCAAACAAGCAATGCAGTCTTGATCCAATACCAACCTCTCTTCTCAAACAGTGTGCCTCTGTCCTAGTACCAACTATTAAAAAATTATCAATTTATCTCTTTCCACAGGCACATTCCCATCCTCATTAAAAAAATTTCTCGTAACTCCACTTCTTAAAAAACCAAACCTTGACAGAGAGGATCTCAATAACTATCGCCCCATTTCAAACCTGTCTGTCCTCTCCAAACTCACAGAGAAAATCGTTCTTTCCAGACTAACTGAGCATTTGTCAAAAAACATCTTATACAACACTCACCAATCCGCTTATACAAAACATCATTCAACAGAAACCGTCCTCACATACATTTATGACAAACTCCTCACTGCCGTTGGATCTCAACGAGTTACTGGTCTCTGTCTCCTTGATCTTTCTGCTGCCTTTGATACTATAGATCACAAAATCCTACTGAAACGCCTTTCCCTCTGGTTTGGAATATCTTCTGTAGCTCACCGCTGGTTCCAATCCTATCTCCAATCTAGATCCTTTCAAGTTTCATGCCAGAATCAAACTTCATCACCCTCCGATCTATACTATGGAGTACCACAAGGATCTGTCCTTGGACCGGTTTTGTTCAGTCTCTACACTACCCCACTGTCATCCTTAATCAACTCTCTCAAATTGAATCATCAACTTTATGCAGACGACACTCAATTATTTATTTCGTTTACTCCATCTTCCTTTAAGGCATCAATCTCTGAACTAGAATCAGCATTTTTGTCAATCTCATCGTGGATGTCAGCTAATCTCCTTGCCCTCAATCCCTCCAAAACAGAATTTCTCTTATTTGGACTGCCACAACAACTGAAAAAATTGAAAATCCCACACTGATTTTAGCCCCAGATACAATAATAACCCCTGTTCCAACTGCAAAAAATCTTGGATTTACTTTTGACTCCTCCCTAAATTTTGAAGCTCACATATCTCAACTATCAAAAACCTGTTATGCTCACATTCGTGATCTACGTCGCCTTCGCCCCTACCTTGATATTAAAATTGCTTCCACTATTGCCACTTCAATAGTTCACTCTAAGTTAGACTACTGCAACTCACTGTTTCACAATCTTCCAAAGGCTTCCATATGTAGACTCCAATCGATTCAAAATGCCTTAGCTCGTGCAGTAACTAAATCGCCTAAATTTTGCCACATTACACCATTACTCAAATCTCTCCACTGGCTCAAGATAACAGAACGCATTGAATATAAAATAATATCGATGACTTATAACTCACTCCATACATCAAAACCAGTCTACCTAAGAAATCTGATAATTCCACAACAACCTGGATCTACTAGATCCTCTTCTCATGTAACTCTCCTTCGACCTCTGAATCAATCATCTCTCAAAATTTGCAATCGTACTTTTTCATATGCGGCACCTGAGCTTTGGAACTCAATTCCAATAGGCCTATCCTTGCGTTGTCTACATCAAAGCCAAATAACAAACTCCGAGTCACAATTTTCTCCCCTTCTTGCAACATCTCCTCATGTTTTTCTTTCTAAACTAAAATCATTTCTCTTTATAAAATCATTTCCTCCATAGCTATAGCGTCCTGCCCACTCGCCCTTTTGATTAAATGACCCGGCATGAATGACCCATCTTTGGCTATAGCTACTTCATTTGAGATTGAGTGCATAGGAATAAGGAGCTAC
This sequence comes from Metaphire vulgaris, assembly GCA_018105865.1. Classification (NCBI taxonomy): domain Eukaryota; kingdom Metazoa; phylum Annelida; class Clitellata; order Crassiclitellata; family Megascolecidae; genus Metaphire; species Metaphire vulgaris. The sequence continues at coordinate 58,207 of JACLAT010000059.1, forward strand.
TTCGGTGCATCTTTTGGAAGCGCTTTAGAAATTAACGAGATTTTTACTTTACTTTACTTTTTACTTTTTAAACGCATGAGATATATTATGTTAATATCACTATCTTTTATGTTAATTGCCGTTCAACTTTTGAGAGATATTATTATCTACATGCTACTGTCATGCGGGAACCTATGGTTCCCTTAGTAGCTTGTTATTTTCTTAATTTATTTACTGTGAAACGAAGTTTGAACTAAAAATGTAAGCTTATTGTAACTTAACAACTTGATTTAATATGTAATAATGTTTTGTTTGTTGAAAATAAATCCTTGAATCCTTTGAATCCTTGAATCTCGATCACAGCGTACAGTAAGTAGCCGAAACATCTGGGGCTACATACTGAACTTCAAAAAACTTTAAAAGGTGGCTAATTCTACTAATTATAGGCCTAATTCAAAGAAGAAATGCAGTTGCTTTTAAATTTGGTGTGTAGGGACATTTAATCACGCGACAGTTAATCACGCGACAGTTAACCAAAGTTCGAGAAGCGATGAATGCTATGAAACATCCAGTGGCGTATTTACCATTGGGCCATACCCCCTTCTTTGGTCTTGGCCTAGCCTGTCCTGACCCATCCATTCTGGCCAATCAAGTGCTGTAGTTGTCCGACGTACGTACAGAAAGTTAATTCAAGTATATGCCTCTGGTCTTCTAATTAAGCCATAATCTTAATTTTATAATCTTGTCACTCCAGCGTTGGGACTTATAAGAATTATTCAATGAGTTAAATTCAACGGGAATTCAATGGGTTAAACAACAGTTACAACACGTAGGAGTCAAGTCATGCATTACTGATAGAAAACAGAACACTGCTAGATTTACTTATTTATTAAGACGTCACATGATCACATCTATGATCTCGCGTAACTTAAGGCAGTGAAATTTGGGGAGAGGTCTTTCACCCGGGGGAATCCCATCCTTTGGAACGAGCTGCCCAACTTTGTGACCAACGCGACTAGTCTTGAAATGTTCGCTACCAGACTAAATTCGCACTTGTTTAGCATCTCATTTAAGTGCAATGTGTAAAGCGCTCTTGATCTTGGCCTGCTCTCTATAGCGCTATATAAATTGGCTTATTAACTAACTAACTAACTTATTCTTGGAGTAATCATTACTCCAAGAACTTACTAGCTTAGTGTTCATGATATTTTTAAAATGTCGTCTGGTCCACCTTCAAAGCGATTTCGCCAGACAACATTAGATTTTGAGTCTAAAACGCTTACATTTTCAGCCTAATATGCACACAAGGCTTAGTCACAGCCCACAGAATTCCATTTTTTCTCAAATAAAGGTGGCTTGTGCATGTTGATGAAAAGAACATAATCATGCATATTTTCAGAAAAAATTAACTTGGAAAATCTTAAAATGTCGCCAGTTGTGATGAAGAAGAGGAAGAAGAAAGTGAAAAATATGGCGATGACATCAAAAAAGGGATAGTGATGTCTTTGCATCATTTATTTATAGCAATGGACGGAACTACAACCAAAACACCTTTTCCTGACAACACAGTTATTCAAAAATTAGAAACCTGCCATTAAAGATATCATCAAACCGTACATATCTAGAAATGCATATTTCACACATCCGGAAAACCTTCTGCTATTCATAATATGTGATGATTCCAAACGCAAGCGTAGAAAACCAATGCAGATATACTGAATATCAGAAAGAGTGAGCCAAATGCAAAGTTTTTCATCAAGCACTTCAAAGTTCCCGATATTAACTTCGATGCCACCTACTGAGACGAATTTATTAAGAGGGAGCAAATAAACTGTTACTGAACCTCCATTAGCAGCAGATATGACAAATGCTGATATTAGGAAGTCCATAGATAAACCAATGAAGCTTCTGCATTATACTAATATCACTCAACATGAAGTACGACACATCAATGAAGTTACTGAAGCATCAAGCAAAGTGTAAGGAGTTGATGCGAGACACAGTTTTATAGCTGCAAGAGTGATGTCCAAGATCAGGATGCCACAGTTTGACACTAAGAAGCAATTTGGCTGCAGTTTATAACAGTGAAGTTATGTAATATAATAGTGGTAATAGGCTTCACATAACAATTTAATACACTTAGCTCTGTTTAATACACTTAGCTCTGTTATTAATGGTACGTTATTAAATGTTTAAAAATGGGACGGAATTTGACTTCAGTAAATACTTTTTATTCATTTCCTAAATTTTCACATCAAGTGGCATAGAAATACACCATGTTTAAAAAAATTGTTCACCCCACCTAATATATATATATATATATATATATATATATATATATATAGGCTGTGTAGAAGAAAAAAGTGGACCGATGTTTGACATTTAATATCTCGGCCGTGTGAGTGGTGATTTCAATAAAAGTTATAGACCATATACCTAGGAATGCGTCTGATGTAATTGCCAAATTTTATACTAATAACTTTAGTGTTTCCTGAAATATGGCCAAAAACTAAAGATACTCACATTTTAAAATTGACAAAGTAATGCAATGCCCACAATAAATCCGTAAAACTCTGTGTTCTATCCCACCGCAAATATACGAAGCCGCTCCCTCAAACCAATTCTGTGTCACAGTCACAGCTTGCTGAATATTTCGTTAATTTCTTCTCCGAAAAGTCTGTAAGATTCGTAACAATTTTATGTCGACTATGACCAATCTTTCCTCATCATCCATCTCCGTCACATCATCATCATCAGTGTTTCTGTCTCTCGACAGGTCCAGGTATCCAGTTATTCCACTCCGATCGATTGCTTGCTTCTTCTTTGAGTTCCTGATATCCTTTATTCATCATCCACTCCAACATCATCTTTCTCGGTCTACCTCTCACTCTCTTTCCCTCCATTTTGCCTTCGATTATTGTTCTTAGTAAAGAGTCATGCCGGAGGACATGTCCCATCCAATTTCTCTGCCTTTTCCGGATTGTATCTATTAGGCTTCTTTCTTCTTCTATCTCCTTCATGACTTCCTCGTTTGTCTTATGCTCTGTGTATTTTACTTTTAGAATTTTCCTCCAAATCCACATTTCAAAAGCCTCTAATCGTTTTATATCTTCCTTTCTCATTGTCCACGTCTCCGCCCCATACAACGCCACACTCCATATCAATGTTTTTACAAATCTCTTTTTAGGTTTAGTTTTAGTTTACTTTGCATCAGCTCCTTTCTCTTGTAAAAAGATTCCTTTGCTATTGCTATACGTCTTCTTATCTCTTTATTGCATCTGGCATCGGTTGTTATCAGACTTCCTAGATAGCTAAATTCCTTCACTTGCTCTATGATCTGTCCATAAACCTTTATTTCCACTCTCATTCCTTCTTTTTTACTTATTACCATAACTTTAGTCTTTTTTGTATTGATTCTCATTCCATACTTTTCTGACACTTGTATCAGTTTATCCATTACTTCCTGAAGCCCTTTTTGATTGCTTGCTAGCATGGCCTGATCGTCTGAGAAGCGCAGCGCCTTTAGTAGTACTCCTCCAACTGTAACTCTCTTATCTGTATTCTCCATCGCCTCTTGTACTAATTCTTCGATGTATATGTTAAACAGCAGTGGTGACAGTGGAAATCCCTGCCTTACTCCTCTCCCAATCATACACGATTCACTCAGTTCTCCCTCTATTCTCACTCACCTTCACTGACTGTCCAAGGTATAGGTTTGCTATCGGTCTTCTGTCTCTCCAATCCACTCCCACCCTTTTCAGTGCTCTCATCAAAATCCTCCAGTCTACTCTGTCAAACGCATTTTCGTAATCCACGAAGCATATATAGATCTTTTTTCCATTTTGAAGTCTTCTCTCACTTAGCATTCTTAAGCATCCGATTGCATCCCGTGCTCCTTTCCCCTTCCGAAACCCAAACTGATCCTCTCCAAGGAATCCTATTACATCTGTTTTCGCTTGTACTCTTTTTTTAATGACCTTGAGTATTATCTTCGCCGCATGGCATAATAGACTGATAGTTCTATGGTCCTCGCATTCCATTGCATATACTTTCATTTCAATCGGAATCATTATTGATTGTAGAAAATCGTTCGGCCATTCTCCTGTCATATAGATTTGTTGGCAGATTTCGACCAGTTCGTTTGTAGCATTCTCTCCTAGTATCTTTATTGCTTCTGCTGGTATGTGGTCCACTCCTTCTGCTTTGTTGTTTTTCATCTCTTCTAATGCGTTCAGAATTTCTTCTTTCATCAGTCCTGGTCCTGGCTCTTCGCTTTCAACTGTTTGCTGTTCCTCTATATTGAGTTCCGTTGGTTTGCCGTCTTTCGGGAATAATTCTTCTATATATTCTTTCCATCTCTCTTCCACTTCTCGTTGAGTTGTGAGTGTATTTCCTTCTTCTTCTTCTTCTTCTTCTTCTTCTTCTTCTTCTTCTTTTTCTTCATCTTCTTCTTCTTCAGGTGCTCTGTCCAAAGACAGGTTCCATACTCCAACGTCGCCACTCCTCTTTATCTTGAGCTTTTATCTTCAGGGCTGAATATTTGTTTTTCCTCGTAGTGTCGAACATCCACTCCAGCATCGATGTTCTTGGTCGCCCGTTCTGTGTTTTCCCATTCATCTTTCCTTCTAGTACTTCTCTTAGTAGGTTTGATTCTTCTCTCAGAACATGACCTATCCACTTCTTTTGTCTTGTACGAATAGTGTTAATTAGGTTTTTCTTCTCTTCTACCCTCTCCAAGACTTCGTTTGTTATTTTTTCCGTCCAGTTAATTTTTTCCATTCTTCGCCAGATCCACATTTCAAATGCCTCTAATCTCTTTATGTCTTCCTTTCTGAGCGTCCAAGTTTCTGATCCATAGAGTGTCACTGGCCAGATCAGTGTTTTGACCAATCGTTTTTTCAGATTTCGGTTAAAATTTCTTCTCAGTAGTTCTCTTCTGTTCGTAAAGGCTTCTTTCCCCATGGCAATTCTTCTCCTTATTTCTTTATGACACTTTGCGTTTTCATCAAGCAGGCTTCCAAGATAGCAGAATTCTTCTACCTGTTCTATTTCCACTCCATCAATGATTATTTTCATTTCTCCACCGTGTCTGCTGATTTTCATTGCCTTTGTCTTCTTTAAATTGATTTTCATTCCGTAATCCTTTGATGTTGCATTAAGAGAGTCCATCAACCTCTGCAATCCATGGTTGGTGTTTGCCATAATTGCCTGGTCATCAGCAAATCTTATGTCCCTTATTCTTTTTCCACCCACCACTACTCCATCTTCTATGTTCTCAAATGCTTCTCTTATGAGTTCTTCTGTGTAGATATTGAACAGCAACGGTGACGCTGTCTCACCCCTTTTCCCAGGGTTCCTGGTTCAGAGTCTTTTCCATCCACACGGATATACACTGATTGGTTTATGTATAGGTTTCCGATGAGTTTTCTGTCTCTGTAGTCTATTCCCATTCTTCTGAGTGCCCTCGTGAGTTTTATCCAGTCCACTCGATCAAATACCTTTTCATAGTCCACAAAGCAGATGTAGATTTCAAGGCCCCTTTCTATGCTTCTTTCTCCCAGCGCCCTAAGAATTCCTATTGCATCTCTGGTACCTTTGCCTTTCCTGAATCCGTACTGTTTTTCACTGATCCCCTTCACTGCTTCTGCTTTTGCTTCTACTCGTTTTGTAAGGATCTTCAAAACTATCTTCGATGCATGGCAAAGTAGGCTTATTGTTCTAAAGTCTCCACATTCAGTTGCATTCTGTTTCTTTTGTATTGGCACCATTATTGTTTGGAGGAAGTCTTCTGGCCACTCCCCAGTCTGATATATTTCTTGGCATAGCCTCACTAATTCTCTTGTTGCTCCTTCGCCCAGGTTCTTGAGCATTTCTGCAGATATATTGTCAATTCCTTCAGCTTTGTTGTTCTTTAGGTCCCTATTGCTGCAATTACTTCTTCTTCCAAGATTTCTGGTCCAATATCATCCACTGCAATCTCTGCATCATCTCTCAAGTGTCTGTGGTTTCTCTTGCGCACAGCACAGATCTTCTATGTATTCTTTCCATCTTGATCTTACTTTTTTGGCATTCTCCATGTGTACCTTCTTCTTTTGTTGTGTTTGAACCATGTGCTTGTCACTAAAAGCTTCTGTCTGTTGCAGAATTCTATAAGTTTTGTTTCTCTTTCATTTTGAATACCAAGACCAAAGTTTCCAACACTTTTTTCTTGCCTTTCTTCTCCTACTACAGAGTTCCAATATCCCATCGTTATCAGATAGCTTGTTCCTTTTTCATACCCCCAATTATGTTTTCCAGTGACTCGTATATGTTTTCTACTTTTTCATCTGGACAGTCGGATGTTGGCATGTATACCTGTACAATCACTATATCCACCGGCTCCGCCCCAAGTGTCACCACGAGTATTCGGTCTTCGTGTCTTTCTATCTTCTTTACTTTTTTGGCTAGTCTTGCATTCAATAGTATGCCAACACCTCTTTGGCTCTTTTCTCCTCCTGCATATATCACCCTGGTTCCCTCACTAATGAAGTCTCCTCCCATTTTCCATCTCATTTCACATAATCCCAAGATGTCAAGGTTCTCTCTTTTCATTTCTCGTATGACATTGGCGAGTTTTCCTTGTCTGAGCATAGTCCGTACATTCCAAGTTGCCACCTTCAGGGATAATCGTTTTCTGTTGATATCTGTGCAAGGTTTTCGCTGGTTGACGACCCTGGAGGCCTCGCTCCCTCCATTGCCGGACGCGACACTCCCCAGCATCTGTGGAGTCCCGTTGACGTCGTTAGCTTGATCAATATTGAGTTGTGTCGTCATATGGAGTATACTTGGGAAAAGATAGTGGGGTGGTTTCCCGTTGCCTTCCCCACACTGTTTAACCCACAGTTGGGTGCAAATCCTCACCCGTTCGTTTCACTGCAATGTTCTCCTCAACCATAGGCTGAGTATCCCATTACAGCTACTTACGTCTCCCACCACTAGAAGGTGGGTGAGGTGGACTTTATGCACTGTTCTCCAACATGAGCCCAACACTTCAGTCTAGCGACTGTCGAGAGGGACATCCTGTCGTTTTAGACCGTTCTACTGAGATGTATAAAGCTATACAACGTTCACCCGTCAAACTCAGCTTACCGGAATTGGAATAGCACACTTTTGGGAGACTGTATTTCCTTGTTTGTGTTTAATACCCGCCCTGCTCCCTTGCATACCTTCTTTTCTTGTTAAATCTTTTACTTCCTTATATACTTGATCATGTTTCCCTTGTCCTTGTATCTTTTCTATTTCTTGACATTTATTCTTTCACCATTTCTCTTTCGCCTTTTCTGTTGATCTTCGCAGCTGGTTATTTAGTCTCCTATATTCTTTTTTTGCATATTCTGTGTTCTGCTTCTTCCATTTTCTTCTCTGCTCCATGTCTTCTATCATTTCATTTGTCACCCATGGATTTTTAGCTTTCCTTCTTTTCTTCCTTCCTACTTCTTGCTCCAGTTCTCTTACTACCACAGCTTTTAGTTTTTCCCATCTTTCTTCCGTTGTCCCTCCTGTGTTTGTTGTCGTCACTTGTTTTTCGATCTTCCCCGCAATTTCTGTTGACTTTTCTTTGATTTTATTTCTATCTCATTGTAGATTTAATTGTTTTCTCTTGCTTACATATTTCAGTTGTATTCTCACCTTCATTACTACCAAGTTGTGATCTGTGTCTGCATCTACTCCCGGGTAAGCTCTCGCATTTTTACACAGTTTCTATATCGTCCATTTACCAAAATGTAGTCTATTTGGTATCTTGCTATGTCTCCCGGCATCTTCCATGTATATATTCTTCTCTTTTCGTTTTTAAACCAAGTGTTTGTTATCATCATGTTTCTTAACTTGCAGAATTCAATTAGTTTTTCTCCTCTTTCATTTCTAACCCCATCCCATACTCTCCCACCCAACGTTCCCTCTAAGGTGGCAAGGCAGGTGCGCGCAGCACAGCATGCACTGAGCAGGTCTAAAAATGTCCTGCGCGCAACTTTCATCGACTAATAGCGTGTGAAATTCAGATTAACGAATTTCGCTCATTATCGCTTCCTGAACAACTGCATTTATGCATGCAACAAATTAAAATGCATAATTTTTGCTGTGCCAACTCTCAGGAATTGTGACATATTTGGATAAATGTTCATGAATATCCTGAACTACTAGCATTGATGCATTCATTGAACTTGCTAACAAAACATTGTCAATTAGAATTTTCACTTGCTCACCTGTACTACGCTGACGATCGCTATTTTCTGACCTCATCTCTCGATCGATGGTTGATAATGTTAACAAATTATTTATACTGCTTCGACACCTCAGCCTTCTCAATTTCGCAATTGAACCCAAATGTGCCTTGTGCATTGTGTGCCTTTTCATGTAATCCATCTTCTATTGATCCCAGAACTTGCCCCGAGCAAAATCGCAGTTAGACTTAGCATCAGAGCAGATCTTACAAATAACTCCTTCTCTATCAGAATAAGTAAAAATGCTTCCTAATTCCACAGGAATATGCTTTTTTGAGTCAACAGTTTCTGTTTCGATAAGTTCCTTTAACCCAAACGATTTAAATGTAGGCCTAAGTGCAGCCTTTTTCGAGGTGTTATAGCAAACGGATTTTTCGCTTTGACATGATTTAATTTAATTGTTAATTTAATATAAAAAAATTCTGTAACAATCGATACGCCTTGTAGTCTACTCTAAACTCTTTGGAAACTGCATTAGAAATGAAACTGAAATTATGAATACCAGATTCGAAAACTCGAAAGCCCTACGCAGGCTACGCTCTGACACGGCTTAATGGCATGAGGCCCTATGCCCTAATTAGACCCGAGTATGTATTTTGTCATTAACATCGGGTCCGTCGCGTTTGAACTCTGTATAATGGGAATGGGATGCACCCACTGACCGGCTCGCACTAATGCTTCCATACGTGAGCAGTCCCAAAATAATGAATGAGGAACCCCATACTGTGTGATAAAGGGCGGATATCACAAAATATAAAAGCATCCAACCGTTGCCAAATGGAAACTCCGTCTTAATAACCTTATCGTAAAATGTCAACCGATGAAATGTCAGCAGCTTACTGATTAAATTCAAAATTTTAATACATGCAAATAATGTTACTTTTGCCAAAATTATTTCACTGCGCGCAAAATATTTTCAGTGCGCGGCAGGATTAAACTTGCTGCGCGCGCGCACGCGCGCAGCTTAGAGGGAACGTTGCTCCCACCACATTTCCTTATCTTCCTTTTCCCACTACTGCATTCCAATCCCCCATCAGAACACAAAAATTTGTAGCTCTTATCCTCTCGATTTTTTTCCTCTAGATATTCATAAATTTCATCCGGCACAACGTCCGTGCAATTTATCCAGCTTCAAACCCGCAATTGAAGAAGAGCAATCCAAACTCCTTCCATCCTTTCAAAATAAACAATGTGATCTTGATCCCATGCGAACCCTTCTACTCAAACGGTGTGCCACTGTGCTAACGCCAATTATTACAAGAATCATTAATCTATCTCTCACCACAGGTATTTTCCGTCCTCGTTTAAAAATTCCTTCGTCACTCCTCTCCTAAAAAAAAGTCAGGCCTTAATAGAGAAGAGCTTAATAAATATTGCCCCATCTCAAATCTTTCTCTCCTATCAAAACTCATCGAGAAAATAGTACTTTCTAGACTCAATGAATACCTTTAAAACAATTCATTATATAAAATTCATCAAACCGCTTACAGTAATCATGAATCGACAGAAACTGTCATGGCCTATATTTATGACAAACTCTTCACTGCCATTGGTCTCCGACAAGTCACCGGCCTTTGTCTCCTTGTCCTTTCTGCCGCATTCGATACTATTGATCACAAATTTTTCACAAAGGATATTTTTCACAAAAGTCACAAAGGAATTTCCGGTTCCGGCGCTTATACGGCTGCCAGCACGTGTCTGTACGTGCCACCGATTCGTCATCGTTCTCGGTATTTTCCGATGTTTTGCGACTGGATTTTGCGCCAATCGCGAGGACTGCGTTCCACTCGTCGGTTTTTCCGAAGAGTTACTCGCCGTCCTCCACTTTTTCCTCCTCCACTTTTTCCACGTCGTTCTGTCAGCTTCAAGTCGGTCGCCGTCGCTGTCGAGGCTCCGCCAATGGGCCGCCATTGAAATGGCCGCCGCGTGACAAATCAACATTTTTGATAGGTGGCGCTGATTCTAGCTGCCAGTGGACGTTGAACCTGCTGTTAAATTCGTTTGCGTTGGAGTACGTGACGGTTTTTCTGGAGTGATTTCTCGGTATTCTGATTGGGACAGGACTCCTGATATTCTTGTTCGGTTCGGTTCGGCGTTGCTCGAACTCGTTTTGCGGTTGAATCAGTGAGAAGCGATCCAACATTGCGTACTTGGACGGCGACCTTGGACGCCATATGTTCGCTAAGTGGCTTCGCAGTGTATTGTTGTTTACCCTGACCGTTGAACCGTTGAACTGCGAATCGCGTCGTAGACATGTGCGTTGTCGTATACACACGCTTAGAACTTCTCGACTATCGCGAAGGTGCGCTCGGCAGCCTGTCATCGTTCTTGCGTCGGCGCCTTGATCGGATGTTCGTCGACGTCCCTAGAAGCCGAAGTCATGGACGTGGGTGCAGGGCTGAAGCAAGAAAAATCAGATCGATCCCCGTCTTGGTCGCTCAGCGTCCGTCTCCGAGTCGCGTGGACAGACCTCCGGATCCAGTACCTTTGTGTCACAGATCGCTCGTTCACCCGAAGATGGAGCGCCATCTCGATACGCATGGTCGTCGATTTCGAACCGGAATGCTCAATATTCGCTCGGTCGGCAAGAAAGTCGATAATGTCGTTGATATCATTGCGGAGTATCGGCTGGATTTGTTTATTCTCGGCGAAACGTGGCACGAAGATGAAAACAGTGCTGCCATCAAGAGGCTTAGAGGCCATGGCCTCAACGTCATTGAGGCTGCCCGGCGAATCCCGAAGGACGCGAACACTGCCGACATCAACTTCATCAACCATGGAGGGCTGGCGGTGGTGGCCAGGCACGGAGTTAACGTAGCCAAGATTGACACCAAGAGGAACTTTGAGACCTTCGAGCACCTCTGCTTCAGGGTGACAGGCGGGTGCGCACCTCTCACAATCGCTGCCATCTACCGCCCGGGCTCTGAGAATGTGTCGAGCCGTTTTTTCAAGGACTTTACAGCGTTACTCGAGTCACTCGCTTCGTACACGGGCAGAATAATCATAGCCGGCGATTTAAACATACATCTGGAGCGCCCGGCTGACCCGAGTTGTCGAGCCTTGTGTTCGCTCATCGACTCATTCCACATGGAGCAAGTCGTCATGGACCCCACTCATGTACAGGGAGGCTTGCTCGACGCCGTTATCGCCAGCGAAGACTGCGCTCTCGAGGACGTCAGAGTCGATGAAGTCGGTCTATCTGATCACCACTTGGCCCACTGGCTTATACCAGCGGTCGGTGTTGGCCGGGAATATACGACGATAATGGACAGAGACTGGAAAGCCTTTAAGCTGGATCAGTTTCTGCAGCGCATCCAGGAGTCGGAGCTCTGCCGGCCGGTCGACCCCTCCGAATCAGCATCCGACCTGGCCATCAGGTTCCAATAGGCGATCACAGCCACCTTGGACGACCTGGCACCCATGAAAGTCAAGTCGGTCCGATTGCGGCCCTGCCGCCCCTTCTACGACGCCGACTGCAGGCTTGCCCGTCGCACGGCGCGTCGTCTTGAACGTCGCTATCGAGCGATGAAGAGCAAGGGGTCCTGCCACGTACCTGAAGCACTAGGCGCCTGGCGCTCTGCTCTTAGAGAGAGTCGTAACATGGTTAGGCGGAAAGGCGGACAGTTCTGGAGGAATACATTGCGATCGACAGAGCACGACCAAAGGAAGATGTGGAGGCAATTCGAGGACCTAGGCCTAAATATCGGACATACCCGGGCTCCAAAACCGAAGCTTGCTTTCTCGGCTGAAGACTTCCACAACTACACCGACGACAAGATCAATACCATACGCGAGAAGACGTCTGCTGCAGGGCCGGCCACATATGAATCCTACCAAGGGCCACTGTTCGAGGCGTCCTCTGCCCCGACGTGTGCAGAAGTGGAGGCCTGCGTGCGAGCGGCTCCCAACAAGCAGTGCCATTCGGACCCGCTCCCCACCTGGCTGCTGAAGGAGTCCATTGGGACCCTGGCGCCGTATCTGACAAGACTAATGACAGCCTCGCTGACTAGTGGTGTCTTCCCGTCGTCTTGGAAGTCGGCTATCGTCTCACCACGGCTGAAGCGGACCGGACTGGATCCTGCGACCGTTGCAAGATATCGACCGGTATCCAATCTTCCCTTCCTCTCCAAGATATTGGAGAGGTTAGCAAACAAGCAACTGGTCACGTTCTTGACAGTGAGCGGCCTGATGCCTAAGGACCAGTCTGCCTACAGGCGGGGTCACTCGACCGAAACGGCGGTTCTGAAAATCTACAGCGACCTCGTAGACGGGATCTCCAACGACCGAGTCGGACTTCTCTGTCTGCTAGACCTCTCGGCGGCATTTGAGTCGGTCGATCCGGATATTCTGGCGCGGCGTCTCGACTCAACCTTTTGCATAAAGGGAATTGCTCATTCCTGGCTGAGCGACTACCTTACGAACAGAACACAGACGGTGCATTGCAATGGCTCCTTCTCGGAGATGCGACCGGTACTTTGCGGAGTGCCGCAGGGCTCGGTACTGGGCCCTCTACTGTTCGTTCTGTACTTGGCAGATGTGCACAAACTGATCAGATCGTTTGGCTTGCACGCGCACGGCTATGCTGACGACGTCCAGGTCTACGTGACCTGTAGGCCATCTGAATCTGACGAACGGAAGCAGGTCATCGAGTGCCTGCAGGCGGTCCAATTGTGAATGGCTACAAACCGGCTGGCACTCAATCTTGCCAAACGGAGTTTCTTTGGCTCTCAACACCGGGACGGACCCGCCTGATCAATCGCGCTGCTTTCACTTTTGGGGACTCCGATATTGATCCGGTCAGAGACGTCAGGCTGCTCGGGGTGACTCTTGATGACTCTGTCGTTCGGTGAGCACATCGCCAATGTCACCCGCTCATGCTACCACCAGTTACGGGTGATTAAAGCGATGCGCCGATATCTCACGGTGTCGGCGACGATACTACTGGTCCGGGCGTTAGTCCTGAGCCGGATTGACTATTGTAACAGTGTGCTGTTGGGCCTTCCCGCCAACCTGCTCGTCAAACTGCAATCCGTGCTCAACGTCTCGGCGTGACTGATCTTTGGAGCACGATGGAACACTCACGTCACGTCGCTGATTCGCGACAAACTCCATTGGCTACCAATACGGGAGCGGATCGTCTACAAGCGATGCCTGCTAACTTACCGGGCGTTACATGACCCCACTTGTCCGAACTACATTGCCTCCCTCCTACAGCGGACCACGACGCTGGAACGACGTCGGCTGCTAAGATCTGGCAGTCGCGTTAAACTGCTTGTTCCTCCCCGTCTAAAACGGCTAAGTTCGGGGACAGGTCGGTTACACGGGGCAATCCAGGACTGTGGAACTCACTACCGGACTATGTCACAAACTCTGACTCTCTTGGAATTTTTCTGCGTAAACTTAATACTTACTTATTCACCATCGGATATTCGTAGTTTTGTAAAGCGCTCTTGTCTTTGGCCACTTTTGCCATGCATATTGCGCTTTAGAAATCGTCTAGCTAATAATAATAATAATAATAATAATAATAATAATAATAATAATAATAATAATAATAATAATAATAATAATAATAATAATAATAATAATAATAATAATAATAATAATAATAATAATAATAATAATAATAATAATAATAATAATAATAATAATAATAATAATAACGGGACTGCGCGGTTGACTGTCGTTCCAGACTTAGTTGGAACATTCATCATCGTCGGATTTGCCTATTACGGTGGCGAACTATTCTCTAGCGGAAGACCGCTTCTTCGGAATTCGCCGTCGGATTAAATGTAATCGTCCGCAGAACGAATTTTTCCAACTCGCGGGTCCTCAACATCATCTTTCCGCTCCTCGCTAACGTGTTTTTTACAGAAGGACCGCTTCTCATGGACTCGACGCCAGTTTCTTCATGGCAGCGAGCTCATTTTGTCATCCGAATAGATTTTTAACATCGCCATTTTGACCTTCATGACACGTTAGCGCTGTCAAAGCGCTTTTGATTTTAGTATTAACTATATTTACGGCGCTATAGAAATCGTCCAGGATAATATTAATAAAATTCTGCTAGAGCGACTCTCCCTCTGGTTCGGTATATCCGACAAAGCTCATCTCTGGTTCAAATCTTACCTCAAGTCTCGCTCCTTTCAAGTTCCGTGCCTCAACCAATCCTCATCATCCCATATCGTACATTTCGGTGTGCCTCAAAGATCCGTACTCGTGCTATTGTTCATTCTCTATACTACACCACAATCATCCTTAATTAACTCCCTCAACTTGAATCATCAACTGTATGCCGATGTCACTCAGACATTTCTTTCTTTTTCATCTTCTTCATTTGACTCATCAAACCCTCCACTTGAATCAGCATTCTCGTCTATTTCTATATGGATGGCATTAACTTCCTTGCTCTTAATCCATCCAAGACAGAATTCCTCTTAATAGGATTAGCCTACTCTAAAAGTTTTAAGAAATGAGAGTCCCAAGCTAATTTTGGTTCCAGGTACCACAATAACCCCTGTTAAAACTGCGAAAATCTTGGTTTCAAATGTGATTCATCTTTTAATATCGAATCACAGATCTCTCAACTTTCGAAAGCATGCTATGTCCATATTCGTGATTTAAGTCGCCTTCGTCCTTGCCTTGACACCAAAACTGCCTCTACAATCGTCACTTCACTAGTCCACTTCAAACTAGACTGCTGCAACTCCATTTACTGTAACCTTCCAAAAAAGCCATTAACAAATTACAATTCATTTAAAAAGTACTAAAACGAGCAGCAATCAAATCGCGAAAGCCCTGGCATATTTTACAAATACTAATGTTACTGCACTGCTTATAATACCCTAACGCATCCAGTACAAGATAATAACCATTACATTCGGTTCACTTCATTCGTCAAACCGGTCTACCTACGAAAATTCTTAACGCCTCAACCTCCTGGACCTTCACGCTCGTCATCTCATCTCACACTTCCACGCCCGTTAAATCAATCATCTCTTAAAGTCTGCATCCGCACTTTCTCATACACTGCACCAAAATTTCGGAACTCAATTCCAGCTTGCCTCCGCTAGCTTACGACATGGTCATTGGTCAAACAATAAGCTCCGAATCCGCATTTCCTTTAATTCATTCACTATCTCCTCAAACCGTTAGGTCTAAACTTAAAAACTTGCTATTCCAAAAGTCATTTACTCCATGGCCATAGCAACCCGACCCCCCGCCTCATAGATACACTTACCTTTCTCGGTCGACCACATAGCCTATAGCTATTTCAAAAAAGATTAAGCGCATTAGAATAACTGTACTACCCCAAAGCGCTATATGAATTTACGAGAGTTTACTTTCTTACTTAAATCGATCATTTTATATGCTTCTTCGCTCTATGGCCTACACGCTTGACAGGGGCTCTTGTCCTCAAGTGAGCGGATGGAGTCAACGCCAGCCGTCCAGTAAATGCTTGCAACCTACTATGTAATGTTCTTCTTCTCAGGTGTCGTCCTCTGTCAGAGGGCTGACAGTCATTTTCCTCCAATTCTTTCTATCTTCTGCCGCTCTTTTTAGGGCTCCATAGCTCTTTGTGTTTGACTAGTCAAAGATGTCGTCCAACCAGCTTCTTCTCGGTCGACCCCTTCCCCGTGTTCCTTCTATTATACCTTCCATTATTATCAGTGGTAGGTCTCCGGCCGAACCTCTCATGACGTGACCAACATAGGACATTTTTCTTCGTATTATTTCCTGTTTCCACGTTGCTGTTGTTTTGCTTCTTTCTATGGCTCTGTCATTTGTAACTTTGTCCATCCAGCTGATTCTCAAGATCCTTCTGTAACACCATAATTCAAACGCCATGATTTTGTCCAACTCATCTTGTTTATTGTCCAGGTTTCGCATCCATACGTCATCACTGGGAAGATGTAGCATTGGATGAGTCTTTTCTTGCGCTCGATGTTGAGATCTCTTCTCATGAGCTCTTTCATCTTCCAAAAGGCTTCCTTGGCCATACCTATTCTCATTCTGATCTCCTTCTCATTTCGCCCGTCGTCTGTGATGTAACTCCCAAGGTACTTATAACCATCCACCTGTTGAAGATGTACTTTTTGTATGATGATGTTGCACTTTTTCTGAGTTTCTTTGCTGCCAACCGTGACTTTTGTCTTTTTCAAGTTTAATTCCATTCCGTATTCTTTTCCCATCTTAACTATGTTCATCACCAGGGTCTTCAAGTCTTCTTCATTTTCAGTTAGTAAGGTGGTGTCATCTGCATATCTAAAGTTGTTTATATCGCAACCTTCTATTTTGACTCCAGGTAATCCATTCAGGGCTTCTGATAGTAGATATTCACTATAGAGATTAAATAATATGGGTGACAGTATGCATCCTTGTCTTACTGCTCTTCGGATTTAAAAATACTTTGTTTCTCCTGATTTAGTCAATATGTATTGACTTGCTTATGACTATGTAATGACTATGAAATGACTTGCTTAGAATCAGAATATCTTCATTATATGACAAGAACATATAGCTTCTATTCATGCGACTGAATTTTAAATCATAGGCCTATCAGTTGCAACTTTGATATAAATAACGTGTTTAAGCTTTGGCTGGAGGACTGCTTTGAATGTATATCTATTACCGCACGAACTAGGAGCGGCCATCTCAGCTTATGTTTATATAGACGCTAAGTATATCATGATATTGTACTATGAACTGCATTAATGCATGGCCATTTGCAGTGTCAGGGCCAATGTTCCCTCTAATTCTTGAAGGTCCGTGTGCGAATGAAATTTCTCTTGGGCAACAATTTTCAAATTGACACTTTTGGGTAAGTTTACTTCGTGCAAAGATCGTGACCATAATAAACCATGAGTGAAGTGTTAAAAAAGTTGTGATAACCTTTTTCCTAATCAGGCATCATTTTATAGAGACGACATTAAACATAATATACAAATCAAGTGGTGGTGATTACTTTTTTCAAATACTTTTTTAAATCATAAAAATAAAACCTCCTACAATTCTTTGTGGGCGCGTCTCCCGTTTTTTGGGTGCGCGCCCACGCGTCCACCCTAGAGGAACATTGGCCAGGACCACATGGGCCTACGTGGAACGATTTACTGAGGTCAGTGAAATCGTCCAGTTCTCTGGCATCCTTCAAGACAAATTGAAAGACACATCTGTTCCGAAAATCATACTCTTTTCTTCCTTAGATTGATTTTCATTCATTGTTTTGCACATGTTATTTTGTTTAGTTATTTTTATATTGGTGAATTCTGTAATGTACCCTTGCTCTTGAAAGTTGGTACCTTGGCACACAAGAAATTGTCAGTTTAATGATGATGATGATAATGATGATGATGATAATGATGATGATGATAATAATAATAATAATAATAATAATAATAATAATAATAATAATAATAATAATAATAATAAAAATAATAATAATAATAATAATAATAATAATAATAATCTATAATATTAAAATCCTTATCTGTATGTCTCTCTGTCTGTTACCTTCAAGCGTTCTGATTGGTTGACTATTGGTAGACGGTTTAGACCGTTTAGTCCTTACGTCGCGATGCGTTGGTGGGCGAGCGTTGACTATTGGTAGACCGTTTAGTCCTTACGTCGCGATGCGTTGGTGGGCGAGCGTTGACTATTGGTAGACCGTTTAGTCCTTACGTCGCGATGCGTTGGTGGGCGAGCGTTGACTATTGGTAGACCGTTTAGTCCTTACGTCGCGATGCGTTGGTGGGCGAGCGTTGACTATTGGTAGACCGTTTAGTCCTTACGTCGCGATGCGTTGGTGGACGATGTTCGAAGACGACGTTGCTATTGGTAACAATTGTTCGTAGAACCGGTTTAGTCGAGTCATTGCAGCGTCAGAGGGCTGGGCGTGCGACGACGTTGCTATTGATAACAATTGTTCGCAGCCTGAGGTAGTTTTAGCGTACACAAAAAATACGTGTACAGCGTCACAAATGGCCACAGTTGCGTGATTTTAACGTATATAGGCCTAATTATTACGTGGCGCAGAGCTTGGCTATAGGTGGCGATCATTGAAATGTTGTTCAGCATGAATTCAATGATTGGGTATTAGGTATAGGTATTGGATTAGTATTATCCTGCACTGCGAGCGAAGCGAGCGAATGAGCATCTTTCTAGTAATAATAACAATAATAATAATAATAATAATAATAATAATAATAATAATAATAATAATAATAATAATAATAATAATAATAATAATAATAATAATAATAATAATAATAATAATAGATTTCAAGGGTCTAATAAATAGGCCTAACTTTACGGTCATGAATGAAATTGTCTCCAAAGAACTTGACGTCCTTATCGTCACCGAATCATGGCATGAACGGTCATCCGATGTTGCAGTTTGTAATGCTGCGCCACCAGGCTACACTTTTTCAAAGCCAAGCACGATCTGCTTCTCGAGGCACAATTGGTCAAAACTGTGACTCAAGAGGGGTGGTATCGTAGTATACCATCGTGCTGCTTATAAAGAAAAACAAGTCGACATCAATGTTACCACGACTACCTTTGAGTCAATGTGCCTGACATTTTCTACGCCAGATGGCCCTTGCACTGTCCTTTCCATCTATCGGCCAGGTTCACAACCTGTTACAAGTGAATTTTTCAGTGAACTGGAGCAGTGTCTGGAGCAATTAGCCATATTCAATTCGCATGTGATAGTGGCTGGAGATTTTAATATTCATATGGAAAGACCTTCTTTGCCGGATGTTAAAACTCTTAGTGCTATCCTTCATCAATTTGGGCTCGTACAACTGGTCAATGAGTCAACTCACATCAATGGAGGATGTTTGGATCTTATTATCACTCGTGAGGATGTTCCTGCATCTGATATTCAAATATGCACGCCTGCAATATCAGATCATGGCCTTGTCTCGGCATCCTTTCCGCTTCCTTCCAGTAAGCCTGTCTACATCCTCAGGAATGTGCGTAACTGGAAAAAGTTCGACGGTGAAGCATTTTGCCAAGGCCTTCAATCAAGCCCTTTGTGCCAAAACCTAGAAGACCTTGCCTCTGCTTCTGTGAGTACGCTGTTTGAACTATACGATTCAACAACAAGACGGTTACTTGATGATCTCCTTCCAGTACGCAAGGTTAAGATTCGTCATAAACCTCTGTCACCATGGTTTGACGCAGAATGCAGAACATTTCGACGTCGTGTTAGGAAGTGTGAGCGGAAATTCAGACGAACAAAGAACCCGGATGACCGTCGTGAGACTGTACTTATGATCAGGGACATGCATAAGTTTTTTCGTGACAAAGAAAGAAACTACTGGGAGTGTCAAATTTCACGTAATGCTCACTCCTCTCGTAGACTCTGGAAAACATTCAATGATATTCTCGGTCGTACAAAGCCTTCGAATTCACAACTGAATGCGGATTTATCGTTTACTGCAAATCAGTTCGTGGATTATTTGATATCTAAAGTTCGTCGTGTGAGGATGCTACAGCTGGGTCGCAGCCGCCAGAGTTTACAACCACAGATGTTTGTCTACAGGACTTTGACGAAGTTACGTTGGATGTTCTTCGACGCGTCATCCTCTCTATGCCTACGAAAACCTGTGAACTCGATCCGATTCCGACTTTTATTGTGCATGACTATATTGACTGTTTCTTGCCTTTTTAACGTTACTCTGCAATAGGTCTCTTAAAGAAGGCTGCCTACCTGCATCGCAGAAACTGGCAATAGTTAAGCCTAGGCTTAAGCAAACTGGCCTTGATGAGTCTGAAATGTCAAGTTATCGCCCCTATCTCAAACCTCAGTTTCTTATCTAAGGTCCTTGAGAAGGTTGTCACTCTTCAGCTGCTTCCATATCTTGAGGCTAATGATTTGCTGCCGAAATACCAGTCTGGTTTCCGTGCCTCACACTCCACTGAAACGCTTCTCTTGCATCTTCTCTCAGATCTCTATAGGGCCATCGATCGGTCAGAAGTCACTCTTCTTGCCCTATTTGATGTCAGTGCTGCTTTCGACACTGTTGACCATGATATTCTTCTACAGCGCCTCTCTGTCTCATTTGGTGTCTCTGGTCTTCCTCTGGCCTGGTTAAAATCCTATCTCTCTGAACGCCGCATGATTGCATCACTTGGTTCTTCCTACTCCCGTGAAGTGCCAGTCACTTGTGGAGTCCCTCAGGGTTCGGTTCTTGGGCCGCTTCTGTATATACTTTATACTGCTGATGTTGCACGCTTGTTTGCACCATATAATTTTAAAAACATATGTACGCTGATGATATTCAGGCCTATTCACATTCCAGCCCCACTAATGCGCTGCAGATCACTCGTGAATTTGTTGAAGCCTCTGACTTACTTCATTCATGGATGCACTCAAATCGTCTTTTACTTAATCCAGCTAAAACTCAGCTCATCTGGTTTGGTACTCGAGGTCAGCTCTTAAAAATTGATCATATGTCTGTGCAGGCTGCCTTCCCGGCCCTCTCTTTCTCCTCCTCTGTCCGTGATCTTGGTATAATTCTTGACTCTGAGTTAACCTTTATGGATCATATTAACTCACTTTGTCGCAGTTGCTTCTATCATCTCCGCCAGCTTAGAGTGATTCGACGTACACTAGACATGCCATCTGCTTCTACTTTGATTCATGCATTTATTTGCTCAAGGCTTGACTACTGTGGTTCACTTTTTGCTGGTCTTCCATCGGTGCGACTTGATAAACTCCAGATGGTTCTTCGTTCAGCAGCCAGGGTGATTGCTGGTGTCACAAGACGTGATCACATTAGTGATTATATGACGTCTATTTTACACTGGCTGCCTTATCCTGCTCGAGTTGAGTTTCGTATGTTGAGAGTGGTTGCACTCTCTCTTTATGGTGCCACTCCATCTTACCTTACAGAGCTACTCCATCCCCTTAGCTCTATCCCTGGTCGGCCATGTCTTCGGTCCACAACTAATGGTCTTCTCAGTGTGCCCCAAGCACGAACTTCCATGTTCCTGAAGAGAGGTTTTGAATCAGTTGGCCCTATCCTTTGGAATGCTCTTGACGCCAGTATGCGTGGCTTAGCAACTCCTAATTCTATGGCCCTCTTTTTGAAACGACTTAAAACTTATCTCTTTGTTAATATACAGTAATTTGCTGTGGAAGCGCTTCTGAGTGATCTTTCAGAAGAGGCGCTATACAAATATCTTGTTACATTACATTACATTACATTACGACTCATGAAGTTCGGAAGAGGCTGCACCAAAGAGTCGGGGATTTCGCGTCACACCGTCAAACAGTACAGTATTGCTTGAACAAATATAGAAAAAATCGGACATAAAGACGAGATGTAGCATCATTTTAAAAAGAAAAAGCACTGCTGAGCTCTGTATGAATTCCGACTCAAATAGTTGGTCTGGTCAACAGTAGCCTGGAAGAAGTAGCCGAAAATCCAAAATGGTTTATGCTATAAATAACACAAAATTGCGACCTGGTAACTCAGCCCATTTCACTCTTTAAACCTTGAATAGCCTGTTATAAGTACACGCTTGAAATATCGCCAAGTTTAGTATGAGCTTTTACAGCTAATGAGTCTCTTGGAATCCAGATGCACAATTATAAAATAAATTCAGTATTTTAAATTACATGTTGATCTATAAATAATTCATCAATAAATAAAAAAATACCAGAAAGACATAGACTTCTACACTATACAGAGCGGAATAAACCTACAGTAGCTCAAAAATTGCAATACGTTTTTATGTTTGCAGCATATGGCATCGAACGACGCATATGACAGCAACAATGGTGAACTCGTTGAAGAACAAATGAGTAGCAATGTCAAACAACATGAAAATCAAGAGGATAGCACTGATAAACCACCTGAAGAACAAAATAATGGCACAGAAAAACAACCCGATGATCACTGGAAAAAATGGCTGGAATCGAAGAAAATAAAGGTTGCCGTGTTAGTTACTACAAAAAATGCTCCAGAGATTGCAAAACTAGTTTGCGAGGCGCTGGTCGACATGTTGCCTACGCGTAAGTATTTTCACGTATTTAAGCTGTTTCACTGATTCAAGTATATTCGCTGCTGCTGCTGCTGTTGCTGATGATAATGATGATGATGATGATGATGATGATGATGATGATATGATGATGATGACGATGATGATGATGTTAATGATGCTGCTGCTGCTGATGATGA
Source organism: Metaphire vulgaris (assembly GCA_018105865.1). Lineage (NCBI taxonomy): Eukaryota > Metazoa > Annelida > Clitellata > Crassiclitellata > Megascolecidae > Metaphire > Metaphire vulgaris. The sequence goes on from JACLAT010000059.1 coordinate 80,636, forward strand.
TGATAAGATCGGAACCAGACTACAGAAGGCTATTTCATATTTTGGCTGCCTACGACAACGGCTCTGGAAAGTTTACGGCATCAAACTGCAGACAAAGATCAGCGTGTATAACGCCGCGTTAATGAGTGTTCTCCTGTATGGCAGAGAATCCTGTACGCTATACAGGGGACACATCAGATCCATTGAAGCTTTCCATGCGCATGTTGTCTCCGATCCATCCTCTTTATTCACTAGTATTGTTGCGAACCGGGTTCTGCTGTATAGTCGCAGGCGACTATCTTTCTCAGGATGCCTACGCCAGGTCCGATAACAGGAAGGGGCGGCGTATCTCACCTCTATAGCTATCACTATAAGGCTAAATGGTCTGTCCGACTTAGCTTTGTGGATAAGATTTTGTCCTGATGAGAGGAGTTGACTGGTCCTCACCAAACAAAGGCTATCTCTTCAATATGAGCATTTTACTAATCCTTTGTACCTTTAATTGCGTCTTTACATGTACCCTATACCTGTGCTCTCTATCCTCTGAAGGTACTCTGTACCTTGACTGCTACTTGTCAGTCTTGTGGAGTCCCTCAAGGCTCAGTCATTGGACCTCTGTTATTTGCTCTCCATACAACTCCATTTGGCTCACTTCTTGATAAGCAAATAGTGGTCTATCATCTTCATGCTGTTGGCACACATATTATCATATCGTTTGATCACTCCTCTTTAAACTCACCCCTTGACACTTTATCCACTGCCTTCTCTTATTTTCAGACATGGATGGATTCAAATAAGCTCTTTTTAAATTCATCAAAAACCGAGTTATTTCTATCAGGTGCTTCAGCTCAATTGGTCAAATTTGAATCTCTGAACTCTGTAGTACTAGGAGATTCTACTATTGTTTCTAGAAGTACTTCTGCTCGCAGCCTTGGTGTGACATTTGATTCTTCCTTCTTTTTCACTAGTCACATGAATTCAGTCTGTAAAATATCTCATTATCATATTCGATTATTCGGGACATCTATCCATCAGACTCCTCCTCCCTAAGCCTGTTCTTATTCAGTTAGCCAATGCATTGGTATCTAGTCGCCTAAACAACTGCAATTCCCTGCTTTTACATCAAAAATTCAAACAGTCATTGGCACTAGTTGTTTCTCAGTGTATGGCCCTAGGCCCTGGAATTCATTACCAATATCACTTCGTATAACTAACACTTTATCATCTTTCAGATCTGTTCTTTAAACAATCCTGTTTGATTTGGCTTATCCCCTTAGGTTGCTCCCCCGCTGTTCTGACTGACTTTCCGGATTGACCTGGCTCTATATGTAAATCAATTTGGATTTGGTGCGCCATCGGCTGGTGCCCTGGACATTTTATAGTGGCGCCATAGAAGTTTATTGATTCATTGATAGTTCTTTTTCTCTATTGTTCTTAATATCCAGTCCATACGGCAAATGCACCATTCTCCGTTTCCTTCTCCAACTGTGGCGTTCCAATCACCCATTACAATCACTTGACTCGCGCCCTTTACCCTTTCTAAATATCCCTCAATATGTTCATACGTTAAGTCTACTGTACTGTACTTCTTCATCATCGTGTGCTGATGTTGGCATGTATACCCGTATCACAACCATATCAACTGGTGATGCTGCGATTTCCACTGTTAGCAATCTATCCTCGATTGGATCCACATTTATTACACTCTTGGTTACGTCTTTGTTGAAAAGTATCGCTACTTCATTCTCATATTCATTACAACTCAACCTTCACTGCTAGTTCATTTCATACATATAAATGCACAACCCTAATTAATTATCTATTGGAATGGCGGACAATCAGCGAGCTAAATAACAAAATAACATCAATCACAATATAATGCAATTTATAAATCCTCATTCTGGTTTCAAATCCCAAGTTTCTTGTTCTTACATTTCACAATTAAACTTTCATTTTTCTATCCCAAAGACACGCTTAACAAATTTTCTATCCTATTTAACTACACAATTAACGATCATATGCTTATTATCAGTTTGTTCCGGAGCCGAATGTGAGTCATTAGGTTCAACAAAATCTATATTTAACTTACGAAAAAGGCTTTTGTTTTCGTACAAAAAGAGTACTATGTACTCTATCTCTTAGCAACACTTTAGAACTTAATTGCCAGCTTTACATGTTTTGCAATACCAATAGATATCACTTCGAATCTTAGGTTATGCAAAAGACATTTTCACCCTGTCAGTGTTGTTTCAGTTATTGATTATTTTTCAGTTACAGTTAAAGTTATTGAAATTATTTTCCATTCATAGTTACAGTTAAAGTTATTGTCTTTTTCCAGTTACAGTTTAAGTTACAGTTAATTATTTTTCAGTTATTTTCAGTTAATCGCCATTGAACACGTTAACGAAAATTTGATGCTTTTTCTTAATAAGCAACAACTCTATTCTTTCTAATTTATCGAAAAATCTACTCATACAGTATGTCCATATTTTCACTTGCATGCAGGGATGGCCATGGGTCCATTTCTAGAATCCAATCCAACCCGACTCATCAAATTTCCAACCCATAACTGCCTAACCCACCATAACTGCCTAATTTTCTGACACGACCCAACCCAAAGATGTAAGAAACGTGATTGAAATACATGAGTAATGACATCGGTGAGTTCTACAATATCGCGATTTAAGGATCTGCCCTCCACTCGTTTTATCTCAGGAAACCAGAACATAAATTAATAGCATTGTGAATAAATTATCTCGACGGTTTAAAGTCTTGACCAAATACATGACACGTTTATATGATCTTAGTTGTTAAGTGAGGTATGCGTCAGGCTGTCAGCACCGGCACCAGCACCCCTCCATCCCCGGTGCTGGGAAGCAGAGGTTCTTATGCAATTTATGGTGTGTGTGGGGAATGGACATTCTCACCTCTGGACATAATCCTCTCGGACATTATCCCCTCTGGTACATCCGATGAAATGACACCCACAGACATAATCCCCCCTTTGTTTACTCAACGGGCTTTGATGAAATCTACTGGCGCCGTGATGAAAGAGAATTAAGTGTCGCTATCACTTTTGAAATGTTCTCTATTGAAATATTCTCTAAATTAAAATTGAAATCGTTTCTACTCACCGGTCTTTGAAGCTTTCACCTATTCGTTCTAGTCAATACTCCTCGTGATTTTGCTATAAATCAGACGCTACGGAATTGACTTTGGACACCTACCCAACCTATGGCCATCTCTGCATGCATGTCCATCAAAACATAACAAATAATTTCTGAAAACCGAGGGTTTGTTTCAATGTGTTAATCGAAGATCTTTTATGTGGTGCTTGACTTTTCAAGTTTGTCATTTTTCAGTTATTTTAACTATTTCAGTTATTTATTTTTCAGTTACAGTTACAGTTATTGGTATTTTTCAGTTATAGTTACAGTTAACTGATTTGTTATTTTTCAGTTAACTGATATTTCAGTTACAGTTACAGTTAACTGAAACAACACTGCACTCTGTCAATTTTTTTCAAAAAGCCAATTGACCACCAAAATCAGAATCATGTGCTAATTCAAACACTTTGAATCTTCTACATTTTAGTAACACCAATTGATACACTTTCCCATCAAAATCCTTTGGAATCTTACATAACAATTTATTAATCAATTTAAACTTCGATCACGCACATTCAGCTAATTTCCACCACTTGATCAATGATTCGTCATCCTTCTGCTGCATTGGAAATAATTCAGAACCAATCTGTTTTGCTTCTGTCACACACACACACACACGCACACTATATTCTGTTCTTCTGTATTATCGTCTTCAATGAGTTGTTCTTCAAAATCTACCTTCCAATAGCTTGATCTTCTGCATTTCTCATTTCTCATTACATTGTCTAAGCCATATTCCTCAAATTCTCAACCGATTGTTTATCCTCTTTACTCTCTTCCCCAGTGCTTTCATTTTGACAACCATAACGTGTTTCACCCATTTTCACATCTTCCAAAAAATGACCGACAGCCAACAACTCAGCCCCATCAACCAATACTGCAACCTGGATATTACCGGATTCAACATCATCAACCAAAATGCAAAATTGGCTCCATTTTTTTTAATCTGCAATAATTATTGTTTATTACACTAATGCAGGGTCTTCAAAGTTTTTCAGCAGCGGGCCACATTGCTGACTTCCAGTGTTGTGATCTCGAGACCAAGGTCTCGGGTCTCGAGTGCACTCGAGTTTGCCCACAGCAGGTCTTGGTCTTAGTCTCGTGACCACAGGTCTTCTCTTGGTCTCGAGATCTAGCATCTGAAGTCTTGAACTTGTCTCGAGACTTGGTTGCAAAAGTCTCGAGTTCTCCATAACTCAAGACCTGGCTGCAAAGTCTCGAGTTCTCATTAACTCGAGACCTGGTTGCAGTCTCGAGTTCTCATTTACTTTAGTCATCGCAAATCTGTATGTCATCATTTGTGTGGCATCATTTGTTTTGTTAATAAATATGAAGGAATGCCTACAGGGCGATTAGTTGTAGGCCTACACTTGGTACTCTATGCAGGTGTTCTCCGTAATAAATGGCAACTCCATCATATTATTATGTCTATGTTTTGACCGGAAGTTGTCTATATATTCAGGTTTTTATGTTTAGTAATTGTTATGAAACTAGTCATACTTCTGTAATCAGTGTCAGTGTCAAACTATAATTGAAACAACTGCAATTAATGGCGGAAAAGGGAATACCTGATCCAAGGTGTTGTTAAGTTGAAGCCACCATGCATTATAACTAACTATTAATTAAATGTCTATTCTATAAGTGGCTGGTGTTTGGCTATGATCTTCATTGTTAATCAATTGAAACATATTGATAGAAATTCCCATAATATTTATGCTATTGATGTCTACCGGTATTTATACATCTATAAATATGTCGCTGAGAGAACAAAATGTTGAAAGGTCTTGGTCTTGGTCTCGAGACCAGATGGGTAAAGTCTTGGTCTTGGTCTTGAGACCGCAGGGGTTAAGTCTTGCTCTTGGTCTCGAGAGCAAAGGTTTAAAGTCTTGGTCTTGCTCTTGAGACCTTTTCAAAAGTTTCGTTAACAACACTGCTGACTTCTGACGGCTTCGCGAGTCACATGAACAAGAAATTAAATGTAGTAAAATACACTCTACAGTGAATGAATAACTGACAATAACAGACCACCTTTTGCTGAACTATGATGCATTGTAAGGCCTATAATGCAGACTGCAGAATATCGGTTGCAATTGATATGGTTTACAGTAACTACTGTGAAACAAATGAAATTGATGCGTTTCTTATAAATTGCATCAAACTATGGTCCAAGGTCCCTCAATATGTTCATGCATTAAGTCTACTTCTTCATCCTCGTGTGCTGATGATGGCTTGTATATAAGTAAGGATTTTAAGTGGTTATCGATAATGCCTATTTGTAGCAGGATTTAAGTATAATCCACCTTAGCAAATGTCTTTTCGCACAATTGTGTAGTTTTAAAAGCAAAGATAATTCACGAGCAAACTTTTTAAAAGATGAGTAAACCGATCAAATGATAGACATTGATGAAATTCTGTCAAATTTCCTTCCTTAAATTTCTCCTTTGGGATATCACTGGATTGCAAATCAATAATTTTCATTTGCAAATCCGATGATAACTCTTCAATGACAGATCCAAAGAATTTTCAAAGAGTTTTAGTTTCGACGAACATGCATCCAGACAAACGTTCCTGGAACTTAAATTTCTTCTCTAACTTGAAATGATATCTTGAGCAAACAAGCATGGAAAGTAAGCTTCTTAGCTATTATGCTATATTTATCACAATGTATAAAGTGACATAAGCAGCTTCTTTTAATAACTGATTCTCAAAAGTGCCAATTTCTGACGGAACGCTTTACCTTTGAAGTAGGGGGGCCTACAAATCGCGGATGAGTGCCGTTTCACATTGTAGTGAAGTAATTCAGTCTCTTGGCTGGGTGCTTCAAGTTGGGGTCCTCTCTTTAAATTTTTTTCTGTATATATTAATGACCTACTTATTTAATTGCAGAATTCTTGTTATGGTTGTCATATCGATGGACTCTTTGAAATGTCTGATGTATACATATATGACATTTTTTAAATTTTGTAAACCATTTTATAAATTTCACATTCTATTAGGCTACTGGGATTGAACATATGTTAGATATATGCACTGCTGAGTCCTATGATCTGGATCTTAAAGTTGACATTAGGAAATCGATGGTTATGCGAGTTGGAAAACGACACGCATGTCTGTGCGCGCCTCTGATATTGGGTGGTGCTGCTTTGTCATATATAAGCCAGGGATGTTAAGAAGGACTCAGCCCTCAAGGCCAGGACCAGGACCAAGAACTCAACTCTCAAGGCCAGGACCAAGGACTCAACCTCAATGCTAGGACCAGGACCAAGGACTTTACTAAAATAGTTTTAGCAAGTCCTTGAAAATGTTTCCTACAATGAATCTGACATTCTTGCCCTGTGTGGGCGCATTATAATTATGATTCCGTTTTGAGAGAATACACGCTCCACTGAAGCAGGCGTCACAGGTGTGCACAGAATTCTCTGAAAGAGTGGTAGCAAGTGGACAAACTGCGGTGAAAAGGCAGCTGTTTCAAACACCATTTGTGAGCCTGGTGATGGCAAATTGATAGCCTGTAGATATTTTCCCATTTGTCGCTGCGGAGTCACCCAGACTAAAAATAACCTATAATTCATTTACTAAATAAACACACTTTAAACTAGATTTTATATGGCCATGACTGATTTCAAAGACAATTCAATGACTCAGCCCTCAAGGCCAGGAACAGGACCAAGTACTCAACCCTCAAGGCCAGGACCAGGACCAAGGACTCAGCCCTCAAGGCCAGGACCAGGACCAAGGACCAGAAACTGGTCCTTAAGGAGTCCTTAAAACCAGGACCAAGGCCAAGGACTAACATCCCTGATGTAAGCCTACAGGGAATTAGATATTTGGGTGTTGTCCTGAAGTCAGGGCGTTACTTAAAAACTTCCATTTCGGAAGTCAAATTGAACTTCTATAAAACAAATTAGCAGTATGTATCGTCATTCTAAATCAGCATATTCTGAACTGATCTGTATTAATCTAGTTTGGTCCAATTGCTTGCATATGGTTCTATAACGGTACTGAAACAACGAATCCTAGCAAAAGCACGTCAAATGCTTTAGGCAAATTATTAGATTAATTCAGCAGGATGTTTGTAAAATATTTAACGTTTACTGTAAAAAGACAATCGAGTGAACAGGAGATATGGTTGGTTTACAACTAACACTGTTTTACTCTGACTGTATAGTAAATGTTTGTTTGAGGTCTGAAGTCATGTATATGTTGTATTGAATGTTTATGTAGGTTGAGCGCGTATTTCATTGTTTTATTTTGTTTTACTTTAGTGTTGTTTTGATGGGTGTATCTCCCATGTGCGAAATAAAGTTGTTTATTGGAATATTGAAATAATTAAATCACCTCTCGAAAGTCTTGGAAAAAATGTGGGTGAAGGACAAATAATTGTGCGAAGCTGTAGATGGGTTCTGTACGGAACCTGAACTTGCCAATGCATCTGCAGATTTCTGTTACTATACCCGCGCACCCAATAACAATAGTTGGCACGATAAACTGAAATTGCAGTTTGAGGGCTGTTACTCAGGCTATAGAAGTCAGAGTATTGAGTGTCCTGTGATCTCAATTGAAGAAGTGGGCATAGCAGTTAGTAAAATTAAGCTGGGTAAGGCATCTGGGTTTGACAGGATAACTATCTAGCATTTGTTGCATGCGCATCCAATTGTATTATTTTGTATAACTCATTTGTTTAATCTAATGTTGAAAGCAGGATATGTGCCAGAAGGTTTTGGCAATGCTGAAAAATTGCACAGCAGGCACTTCAAGATGTGATAACTATAGGGGCATAGCCTTGGGTATGGTAGTGTCTAAGATTTTTGAGCAAGTATTACTGGAAAATTTTGGGAATTTTTTGGTGAGCTCGGACCTGCAATTTAGTTCAAAACGGGGTTACAGTGTTCAGATGCCTTATACACGTTGAGGGAGCAATAAGTCACCTCAATAGAAATGCATGTACAGCTGTCGTTTATTTTCTAAACATTTCGAAAGCTTTTGATAAAATCATTCACTATGGGCTGATTTTTTAAGCTGATACAAATACAAGTCCCGTGGTATTTTATTTAAGTTTTACTCAACTGGCATGCCAAACGTAATGTTATGGCTTGGTGGGGTACTGCCTTATCAGAAATTTTTCACTGCAGTGGATGGGTTACGACAAAGAGGGGTTATTTCATATTTGCTATTTGCTGTTTATATTGGTGATGTTATTTTAAAGTTGCAAAATTCCGGATACGGCTACTATATCAATGATCTGTTTTTCGGATAATCATCTACTAGTTCCTTGCATAGATGTAAAACACATAAATTTTAAAATAAAAAACATGAAAGAACATGTTTTTTATAAACAAATATAAAACATTAATAACATTGGCCTCGTTTGCAGCCCTTTATTGGCCATCCATCCATGCGTTACATTTGACACATATTGAAGTAATTCGATTGAACGATCTAGAAGTCAGTCACTCGTTACACAAATGAAATATGATTTTTAAAAGTATCCAATACTATTGTGACGTGTAGAACACTTGAGCATCTAGAAGCCGCACCTCCCTATCCTATAGCTGAGCATTCGACTAGCGATGCTACAGAGTAGAACTTAGACTAGACACTTGTTGCTTAGATGACTCCTTTGCAAGGCCGAATGAAAGAATTCCGCTCGACTAGCGACAACGAAGAAACAGATCTACGTTTCTTCCCACGGAAAATGTAATTGCCGATGATAGGCGTTCTAGAACCTTTGACCCTCGAGACCTCGAGAACGTACTCACGAGCGACTTAATAAAAGCCGAAACACCTTCGACCGACGAAGTGACCGGGTCACAGATGGCTTCTTTTCATATGACCGTCCCAACATTCGGAGCGATAGCCCTAACCCTTCCTCACTGCAGCCGATGACACATGCAATCGAAAACTGTAATTATTCCTAAGCAGAAGAATCCTCGGTGGAAAAGACAGAGACATGGACAGATACCGAGACAACCGATGAAACATCTGTTCCAGCTTCAACCGTCGAAAGCCGATTATCGACACCGCCTACCATCGCCTAAAAGACACTAATTACTAAAACATAACCCTTTAGAAATTGATATGCAGGCAATAAGATAAAAAATAAAAAAAACATAAGGAACTTAAAAACATTAAACACATGTTTTTTAAGAAAAAATAAAAGCATAAAAACGTTTTTTTACATCTATGGTTCCTTGCACTTTTCTGTACTGGCATTACCGAAAACGTTTGTAGACACAGATTGAAAAGCATTCCATTCTTGTTTCGCATCCAGCTACAGTAAATTTTGAAAATAGTCATCTTTGAAGAGCCCTCGAATATGAGGACCTATAAAAACTCACTCTTTAATATTTGCCTTGCTGAGTCGATGGACTCTTCATACAGGTATTGGACAGCTGGCGACGTTGACCCTACTGGCCTTTACGACTTTCTTCGTCAGACTTAATTTGATATGAATGAATGAGTGGCAGCAGGATTTTGTCAGTCTCAATCAGATCTGGGTGCTGGGTATCCTTATCTCTAACTGCTACATTTTGTCTGCGAGTCCATTCCACAGCAAGTAAAGCAATTCCGTTGTTCAGTAGACATACAATTTTTTTCAACGGGCCCAATAGATATAGGTCGTGTTATAAATAAACTGAAGAACAGGGGAAACGTTGCAGAATTTAGGACTTAGACAGTGTCATGAGTGCCATCACTATCACTATAGCCAAATTGATTCAAGTTTGCTCGAGTCGATTATCGATATGCTGCATATGCTTGTCCATTTCTTAAATATAAGAATTGCACCCCCCAAAAAATTCCTAGCTACGCCACTGACCAGAAAACTCGATGGGCCTGTTTAAAATATTTAGCAAGCTTAGATATAGTTTAGCTATGAGCATGCAATAGAGTTGAAGTTAAACAACAAAACGATTTACCAAAGGAACATTATCATTGCAGGCAGGGTACGATTTGTGACATGGAGCAGTGGAGGGGGGATATGTCGAGCTTGGGGGATGTAGTTGTTGGGAAATGTAGCAGTGGGGGGATGTAGTGGTGGGGGATGTAGCAGTAGGGGAATGCAGTTGGGGGGGGGAGATTCCCCCTTCCCCCTACAAATCGCGCCCTTATTGCAGGACACCATTATAGGCCCCTAATGATTTTACGTTTGATTATGTTTGCTACTTTGCTGAAAACGTCAGATGATGTCATTTGTATTTCCTTTATGCTATCAGTAAACAAAAATGCATGCAGTGGCTTATATAACTGTCTGACAAACTGAACGCGATATACAAGTTACACTAATGCACTTTACTCAATAATGTTTTTCTCTTACTGCATTGCTAATTTGCTATAGTAGTGAGAAATGAAAATATCATGTTTTACGGGTAAAACGTGTGTACCCGTACCCGTAGTGCTATACCCGCACCCGACCCGTACACATAAAATTTGTACCCTACCCGTGGGTACGGGTACGGGTACGGGTAGGGTATACACGCGGGTACGGGTATACCCGCACATCTCTACTACTGACTATAATCTGGGGCGGGATTCTAGAGCAGGAGGTCGCGGGTTCGAGACCCGAAGAGCCCTAAGATCTACTTAGCCTTACTCACTGGAGGTTGGTGGTAAAATAAGAAGCAGTCGTAAAATGCTGCGATAAGACAAACAGGCACGATACGCGGGGCACTAGTTCCGTATCCTTGGCATTGGACGCCTGGCTGAGGGCTATAGCAGCGGGGATCAGAGCCCCCCTCTGAGTCTGTTAGGCCCGTCGAAGGACTTTTTTGACTTTGACTTTTGAGTGACTAGTCATATACTCTGCACCGTTACAAAATCAAGTAGGCTACTTGATTTACTGCATAATATCAGCGTAATAAATGATTGCAAATATGGATTCAAATGGTGTTTACAAGTTATTGCAAACTAGAGATTACAGCTAAAAAGTGGCAAGGTTGTGGACATCACCAGAGATGAAGGCAACTGCAGAAATACGTCCATTGTGTTAGCGCTGACGCAAACCACTGGTGTGCAGGCCCTCCGAGAGAAATTCCGGGCCCCTGTGCAGAATGGCCGACGGGCCCTTGACAAGTCATAATTTTTTCTTGACGACCTTTTTCTTGACGACCTTTTTTTTTTTTTTTTTTTTTTTTTTTTTTTTTTTTTTTTGCTCGTCAGCCGTTTATTATAAATGTTGACGACCTTTTTTTTTTTTTTTTTTTTTTTTTTTTTTTGCTCGTCAGCCGTTTATTTAGCACTGTGTCCCGGGCCCCCTTGTGCTCGCCGGGCCCCTCTGCTGAACTGACATTTTTAACCATTCTTTAGTGTTATTATTCATTTTATTGTTAATTATACATATTCATCATCGGCCCGGGCCCCCTCCAGACCGCCGGGCCCCTGTGCAGTTGCCCCCCCTGCCCCCCCCCTCTCGGAGGGCCTGCTGGTGTGGCGGTCGAATTCCTTGTAATTCACACTTTTGCTGTTAACTTAAAGCTAATTAGTCAGCTACTACAGTTTTACTGTCTATCGCCCCTTGATTAGTAGAGCTGAGAGAACATTCAGAATGTCGGACGTTATGTTGAATGAATTGCAGAATGCCGCCCCCGTTATGACCGTCCCCGTTGTGACCGCCCCGGTCACAACGGGGGCGGTAATAACGGGGGCGGCTATAAAATTATACCAAAGGGGCGTTCATTACTGGTGCGGTCATAACGAGGGCGATCATAACTGTGGTAGTCATAACTGGAGTGGCAATAATATGATACCTATGTATCCCTGCTACAGTCTCATTCATCATCATCATCATCATCATCATCATCATCATCGCTTGATCGGCGAGGATCATAGTGTCGCTCCAGAATTGTCGCGGTTGATTGCCTGTCGCAGAGGTTTGCGACAGGTATAGTATCATTACGAAGGCAGTCAATCCATATCTTGCGTGGACGACCTGGAGAACGCTTCCAAGTACGGTCCGGGAGGCGGTTGGTGACGAAGTTGACTTGACAGCACAGGGCGCGGTGGGCTTGCGCGTCTTCCTGTAACCTGGCGACGTGTCCGAAGATAGCGTTGCGTCGCCTAGAGATGCAGTCAGCTACCGAGGAGAGGCCATTGGACTCGGAGATTTGTGCGTTTCGGATACGATCCCACCAGTGTACACAGAGTATCTGTCTTTTGCATCGCATATGAAACGCCTCCAGGGTCCGAAGGTCAGGGTCGAGTAATGTCTATGTCTCAGAGGCGTATAAAGAACGGACAAGACTAACGTTTGATATAGAGTCGTGTCTTGGTCCTCAACCAGAGCTTCTTGTTCTTCCATATATTCAGCAGTTAAGCCATTGCCGAGGACGCCATACCAATGCGCCATTTGATGACTGGGCACCACCGTGGTAGACGAAGTTGTCGACCAATTCCACGGAGTTTCCATCAATCGATAGTGCGGGAGACGCGCACCAGAACCCAGCTCCTGTAGTTTCGTTTCATTCCAGGAGATATGAGGCAGCAGTACTGTACTGCATCAGAAAATGATAAAATGAACTCTGGATGCAAGTGGCGTAGCCAAGAGGGGTTGGGGTTAACCCACCCTTGGCTGCCGACGAAAAAAATGTCCATGCTTTTCCATGCATTTTCCATTTTCGGACGCGATTTTGGGGATCAAAACCCCCCTTGGCTGGCTGCCGATTTAAACAATTTCTAAGTGGTAAAGAAAATTTAAAAAATTAGAAAGAATATGAAGGTGACGACTTTTTTGCTTGTCAGCTCCTAAAAGGAAAATAAGAAAAAATTAGGTCACGATCAAAACTAAACCTCCTTCCGGAAATCCTGGCTACGCCACTGCTGGATGCTGTGTGTATGATGGTATTATTCAGTGTGATGCAATTTTACATAATTTAAGGCTTGCTTAGCATCGGATAAATATATGTGGTGAAACATAGAAAATGAGCTTTATGAAATATCTTAAAACGAGAGTCAATCAAAATATTCATGGTCATATTCGTGTTCCTGACACCAAAACACTACCTTATTAAAATCAGTAATATTTTCACTGTCTGCCAGTGTTATCACGGGTTCAACTACAGCATTATCATTGCTTTTTACTCCCAAGAAATTATGAACTGATAGTTCACAACTAAATAAAATCTGTAATAACAGGTTGGTTACCAACAATTCTTTTTCAGCTTTAGTTATGAAATTGATATTTGGTTGAACTTTTGATATCTCATATGATTAATTCGATGCTTTCCAAAAAAATGAATGTTTACAATTTGATATGTGAACAATTTTGTTCTGAAGATGAAAGGCATTCAGCAAATATTGTTTTAGCTTTAGAAGACATCAAGGGTATTTTGCATGAATCCAAAATTTGTCATCAACATTATTAGTTTTAAAAAATCTAACAGTTTGAAAATAGAAATGTATTTCCGCAATATTTTAAGATATTCTTTTAAGAACATGTTTCAAATTATTCTTGATTTTCACAACAAGATCTATTACAGATGCTTTCTGTTCAACCTCTTTCTCTTTCTTTTGCTTTCTCTATTTGTTTTCTTCTCCACAATTTCTCTTCTGTTCACCTCATTTTCTCATCTACCTTCTTCCTTCTCTGATTGTCTGCTATTCTCCTCCCCTCCACGTATCTTTTTTCTCTCTCCTCTCTCATCAATTTCTCCTCCGTTACTTTTCTCTTTCGTCCCTTAAAATCTCTGTTCCATTTTCTTTGTCTTCCTTCTTTTTTTTTCTCTCGTAGCTCTATCTCCTCTCTCTTTCTCCCTTCCTCTTCTCCGTTCCGTTTTCAAATCATTCTTTCCTCTTCATTTTCTCTCTCTAGTATTTCCTCTCTCTACGCTATCTTTAATTCAGAAGACTGCTTCAATTATTTTACTTCCATCATTTCTTCTGCAACATTCTCTTGGCCCATTTCTTTTGACCTCTGATAATTATAGCTGTTCCATTCTTGTAATTACAGCAGTTCAGCTCTATAAACCGGAGTATTTAATATTATAACACTAATAATTCAATCACTTAACAGCACACTCACAATTACACAAAATTTTACAATTGCTGCAACATACAAAGTCTCAAGCAACTAATAACACAATTATATCTTATGCGACTGCAACCACAATCTCAAATTGTCAATTAGGAACAAACAAAGGCAGATCAAAGGCAGATCAAAGGCAGAACCGAAGTAGTTCCTTATTCCTAGGACGAAGGAGTTATAACCAAAAGATATTCGTTTTTCTTAACTTTATATTTACAAACTCAAATAATTTCTCTTCCAAAAAATATTTTCTACATGACTGTAACGTCCTAACCGCTGGCAATTTGGATTAAATGATTCACGCAAGGTCATTTAATCCAAAGTGCCAGCGGTTAGGACGTTACAGTCATGTAGAAAATAATTTTTTGAAGAGAAATTATTTGAGTTTGTAAATATAAAGTTAAGAAAAACGAATATGAATGTCCTGTATACGAAGATTTAAGACGTTGATCTCTGAATATATATCGACGAGGAGGTCGGCACTGACAACATTTGCCGACGATTGATAGGGGCCTACAGGTACGACCTATCCTCCGGAATTTTTGCTGTGACAAAAATTTCTGCCGAACGAGTTGAAACGACAGAATTTCACTAGGCTACATTAGAATACCCCAATACGTCTGTCGGCGTACTGATAATTAATTATCGCTCGAAGCCCTGCACATACATACACTTCGCAGTTCATAAAAGTATCTGATAATGCCACGTGCTATTCTGACGTTATTATTATTATTATTATTATTATTATTATTATTATTATTATTATTATTATTATTATTATTATCTCGATAATTTCTATAGCGCTATAACATAGCTTGATGCCAAAAGCAAGAGCACTTTACATAAATTGAAATGAAATGTTATTAATTAATGTTATTATTAGAGGTTATCTTTGAAGTATCCTTGGAAAAGTACCGATCGCTCAATGCTCAAGTAACAACACCTAGACTGTTGACTTCTGACATCATAAGATGTCAGAATCTGTTCGTAATCTCGTTACTCACTTTCCTGGCATCTTTGTCTCTTTGACATCTTTGTCTCCTCTTTCTCTTTACCTCCTCTTTCTCTTCCTATCTTCGTCTCACCCCTGTCTATCCTTCCCAAAGACCGTAAAACTGCTGCCACCATAAGATGTCACACCTATTATACTCTTGAACCGGGTGTTGGGTAAGTTATTTTTCATTTGTATCTAGTTATAGTTACAAGTTACTATGCAAAAAAGTAACTAGATACAGTTACAAGATACTTTTCAAAAAAGTAACTAGTTAAAGTTATAGATACTTGCAAAGTAACTAGTTACAGTTACGTTACTTGTAGTTAAAAAGACGTTAAAAAGTCCACAATATGGACCCTACCGTTAGTACCAATTGTACTGGTAGTACCAATTGTGGAATAGCAGTTCTTACACGTACAGTTTCATTTCGTTTGTTTTGTTGTTCAACATTAGTAATTACCCCATCTGATCCCAACTTTTAGTCTTGTATTCAAAATTAAATTTAATGCAATATTTGCAGTGTATAAGCTAAAGTTAAAGCATATCCGGACCAGTTATGAAATATTTTAGTGTTAACTCGGTTTTTCAAGGTGTCCCATATATGGGACTGTGGGATCGTACGGGTAGGGGATCTTCAATTATAGCATTTGACTTAAAGTTCAATTACATGCCGATCCTATATGATCAGAAATATTTCTAGAGAGCTGATAACTAATTTTTAGCAAGATCAAGGATTTGATTTGAAAATAACAAGTCTCCAGGCAGTAAGAAATAGTATAATGGATCCATAACAAAAGATTGACGACCAAGATTTTCCGAGGTGTCACAAGCTCTTCTACCCCTTTGACATACGGTGAAGCATGAAATGTGAATTCAATGTTGCACTTCAAGTAGACAATTCGTTCTTTTGCAGAACAATATTCACAGGGACGGTGGGTGGTACTCTCGGCAGCCACATGTCCCACTTTGTCTCTCATCTGACGACACACACCATGAACTAAAACAACAATGATTTCGCATGGAAAGAATTTCTTATTTGGCTGGTTCAGACATGACAACACTTTTGCCAGCTTGTATTCACTCAAATAATTATTTGTTATTGTCAGCAGATGATTATATCACAAGATATAATTGAATCCATTGCTTTGAAGGGCATTGACCACCAATGAGTTTGTGCATGGCTTCGGATGCCACCTCTCATAACACAACAGACTTCCACGGATGAGCAACTCTATCACCGTACTGAAAATCTTTTCCATTCGACCATTCCTCTTCTTGATCTGCTTGAAATATGGTTGTTGTATCTTTCAGCTGATATTCGTGTTTGCTGTCTTGTCCTTCCAGGACTGATCCCATACCTTAGGGATTCAGACACAATTAAAGGAATGTCAAACTGACTTCTGTGCTGTCATCATTACTGCCCTCTAGTATTGCGCGTCCTGATTGTAGCTGTAGCCAATGCAAGAGGTTGAGCGGCGGACATATTGTGTATCATCAGGGGAAGATCACATTCCTCATCAGCACTGTCTTTATCTTTGTCTTTACGACTGACAAATGGTCATCTCATATATATATATATATATATATATATATATATATATATATATATATATATATATATATATATAGGCTACCTGTCATTCATCTGACTGTTTCAGAATTTTAAAACTTAATGAGTGTTATAAAGATCTGTAAATATAGTGAAGATGGCCAGATTGCTAAGCAGCGATAACAGAATACATGCTAATGTAAATCTAAAATATGTGATAATATATACCATTCACTGCAAAACAGAAAACATGAAATGGCAGAAGAGAGTCAGTATGATGTATAGAATTCCATGTTTGCAACAGGCATTGTCCATTTGTAGTTTTGGCATGCTTCAGCTAAGCACAGTAAGTGCTTATATGCATATTATCTACCCCTACCCGTACGTTACCACAGTCCCATATACGGGACGCGAGTTTTGATATACAAATTTTTTATGGAAATATTATATTAACTTCCAAACTTTTTCATGAACTAATAACATACATAACAGTTAACTAATTTATAAAAACAAAATTTGGGAATATTGCAAATAAATATAATTTATTAAAGCTTTTTTCATTGAAATTTCTGCAATCAAAAATTTGCGATATCACGGCAGTTTGAATTCTATTAACTTTTAATTCAAACCACATAGGCAGCTAAAAATTATCTTGAAATGTTATCTTTCATCTCCTGTAATAAACGTGTAAGTAACAGGGATTTATTCACAAAACGCTTGTTTGCGTGAGTACTTATGTGACTGTCCCTAATATGGGACTGTGGGATCAGATGGGATAATCATAGATGTAAAAAACATCAATTTTAAAATAAAAAACATGCAAAAACATGTGTTTTATAAAAAAAATAAAAAACATTATAAAACATTGGTCTCGTTTACTAGACCAGGAGTCTATGACTAGACACTTGCTGCTTAGACGGATGAAAGAATTCCGCTCGACTAGCGACAACGAAGAAACAGATCTACGTTACTTCCCACGGAAAATTTAATTGACGATGATAGGCGTTCTAGAACCTTTGACCCTAGCTCAGGACGACGAGCGACTCAATGAGAGCTGAAACACTTTCGACCGACGAAGTGACCGGGTCACAGATGGCTTCTATTTCGATGGCCGCCCCAACATTCCGAACGATCAACTGATTCATCTACCCTTCTCACTGCAGCTGATGACACCTGCACACTGTAATTATTCCCACATGAAGAATTCCTTGCATTCTGCGAACGAATGGAGTTACCGGGAGGTTGAAATCTCACCCCATGCTCAAATTTCACAACTCCAACACTGGAAATAGTGGAGTTCTCCAGCGAATCAAATTCAAGCAGAAGAATTAAAACATACCCCTTTAGAAAATGATATGCAATCAATAAGATACAAAAATAAAAAAACACAAGGAACTTAAAAAAACATTAAAAGCATGTTTTTTAAGAAAAAATAAAAACATAAAATACGTGTTTTTTTTACATCTATGGGGGTAATGAAGCACTAGTGGTTGAATTAAACAAGCACTTGATACTAAGCATCTACAAAAACCATTACTAATATGTGTAGGCCTACAATACTTTAGTGCCATGAATATCAAGTTGCTAGCCAGCGAGAAAATCAGCAAGCTAATGCTGTTTGATACTGTCAAAATTGCAATCGGAAGCTGCAAGCACTGTGAAAGTTATAAGATGAAGCTAAAACAGGTTACAGCTTACAAGTGACATAAGCAAGTTAAAAACTTTACTGAAAAAGTTATTGGATCTCAACAAAAGCTGCTGCTCAAAGTGTTCGTCTCCCATCCTGTTGCACCTAGGGGTCAGAATCTGACATCCTAAACTAAATAAGCGCTCTACCGGTGCATTAGATGGTAATGGTGTATTCTGTTTTATGAATAGCTGCTTAATTAATCAATGGCATCTTTATTCAGGCTTTTAAAATCGGTTGATGGATCACTAAGAATCAGATACAACTCTACTTGAGCTGTTGCATCTGTGTTTATCAACTTGGGCTCATCAAATTCAAGGAAATTATCTTCAATTGAACTACCCTGCTCCTGAGTATTATGCCCAGGCTGTGATACATCTGGTGTAGAAGCTGTTAAATGTAGCAAATAGCTATGTAAAGGAAGAACTGACCGCGAAATGATTATTATAAAGAAATATAGATCTACGCTATCGGCGAACCTGAGGTCCCCAATGTATGTGACCAGCGCTATACTGTACACTGTAGATTATTGCTTCAGAATCTATGGCTCTGCACGTTATCGTCTTGACGCGCTGCTGCTTGCTTTTAATAGAAATTCTACTAGAAATAAAAATAAAAGTAACTTGCAAAGTAACTATAAAATTTCCGTTACAGTTCCTCAAAAAGTATCTAGTTACAGTTACTAGTTACCTTTTAAAAATGTATCTAGTTACAGTTACAGTTACTGATTTGGTAACTAAGTTACAGTAACTTAGTTGCAGTAACTCGTTACTCCCCAACACTGCTTGAGCCGAGACCCTAATCAATACAGTATTTAATTTGACTTCACTAGAACTCAATAAGTTTCATTGCCATATTAAAATCTCTTTTTAAAACACACAGCCGTCAAAGTTATCAGATTTAATAGAACGGAAGCCAGAACGAAGACGACTTATGACCCCTTCCTGACCTTTAGACTTTTTCTGCACAGTGTCCAGAAATAACTGCCCCCTAAACATTTTGTAATAACAGGCGAAATCCTGAATGGAATTACATAAAATCTTAACGGCATGTACTGTTAAGGATGCTACATTTCACTTGACTCAACAAAACTGTTTTAGAAATGTTCCTGTTTTCCCAAAGTGTTTAAAAATTTCAGTTTCCATTGCGACTTACTTATGTGAGGCGGGAATGACGTCGTTATTGATGCTCACGTCTTTTGCGTACACGTTCGACGTGCTCCAAATCCCTCATGATATCTGTCGGTGTTTCGGCACTTGGTTGCACAAATTTTATTTTCCTAGACCCTGGTTTAAAGATCAATGGTGAGTACTATCGAAACACGCTGCTCAAAGAGCATCTCCTGCAGGCAATTCGTTCGGTGTCCGGACAATTTTCACCTTCCAGCAGGACAACGTACCAGCCCACCGTGCTCGCGATACGGTTGCACTGCTGGCAGCTGGGACATCCGACTTCATTGGTCCAGCTCATTAGCCTCCGAATAGTCCAGATCTCAATCCTGTTGTTGATTACGAAATTTGGGGAATTTAGTAGGAGCGCGGTTGCCAGATTCAAAACGCTGATCATCTGAAGAAGCATCTCATTGAGGAGTGGCACCATTTTGATCAAGGAATAATAGACAGATCTGTAATTCATTGGCGGAATCGACTGCATAAATGCATCCGAGCGAAAGGAAGGCACTTTGAATATCTCATATGAACGCCTATATTGCCCGAATTGGTGTAAACGAAAAGACAATTACAATATTTGGGTGACGTCGTTTACAACTTAATTTCTTAGTTATCTTACATCAAAATCACACGAAACTGTTCAGTTTTGCCAGTAATAGGTGCCTGTTTTAGCTTGCAAAATTTTATGTAATCCCATACAAGGTTACGCCTTTTATTAGAAAATGTTTAGGGGGTCAGTTATTTCTGGACGGTGACCGGGCAATTCTGAGACGGACAATTCTGAGACGGACAATTCGGAGCAAAAAGAAAAAAAGCAAAGTTTCACTGAGTTTAAATAAATGGGGTGACCGACATATGGGTTTCATTCGACATATGGGTTAGGGTTAGGGTTATAGACATATAGACATATTTTTGAACTTTAACTTTTAAACTCAGTGAAACTTTGCTTTTTGCTCTTTGCTCCGAATTGTCCGTCTCCAAATTGCCCTAGTATTTTTCTGGACACAGTGCATTTCAGCATTATAAGGCCTATTTTGTTTCCCCTTACAAAAACAGCCTTACAATAACCACTCTCCCTCTCATTTCCTGTCCTTCTGTACTTTCTCCCAATTCAAAATTATATAGCTCAATTATTTCAATATTAATTTTAAAAACTCTCTGACAGATGGATAGATAGCAAAGAAGTTAAATAAAATCCAGGCTGAACTTGAAGAGATTCAAGTTCAGTGACTGGTGTTATAAGCGAAGACGACGTGAAGGAAAAATGGCTGAGTGTCATGAGCGTAGAATTGGCAATTCAAATTAAGAGAGTTAATTAAGAATGAAAGTGGGAACAACACAGGCCCAGGGTCGTATACTTGTGGCACTTCATAGTCTATTCTAGTAGGCTGAAGGGTAAACAAGTTTAATTTTAGGCAGGGAACTTGAAAAGATCGAGTTTAGAGATAAGATTGAACTCAGCAGTGAGCTACCGACAGAAGATACTCCAAACCAGAGAGAGAGAAGAGAGAGATAGATAAATAGATAGATAGATAGATAGATAGATAGATAGATAGATAGATAGATAGATAGATAGATAGATAGATAGATAGATAGATAGATAGATAGATAGATAGATAGATAGATAGATATGTAGCGAATTTAGATAATAGCGTAGAACCCTTAGTAGCAATAGACGCAAGTGAGCCATTAATAATTCATGAGCTTAATCCTTTGACAAGTAGCCGCCCGCATAGGTAGTCAGGCCCAATATAATAATAATAGATTGCATAAAGGAAAGACAGGCTGAGTGGTAGACGATTAGTGAATGGCGCGCAGCAATTAGAGAGCGGTGATGAGTGTGAGCTAGCAGGATGAGTGCATGCGGCAGAAATCGTATAAATAGCCGGTTCTACCATAGATCAGGACCGATTGCCGAGGCGGCGTGTGGAAGAAAGGAAGGTGCGTATATAAATTGAAAGTAGGGCACCCGAGCACCTTTAGTCGAGCACCTTTAGTCGGGCACCCAGTTAGGAAGGCACCCTGAGGTTAAGCACGTAGAGGTTAGAGCACTCTGAGGTCGAAGCACCCTCAGTGGAGGCACTATAGGTGCGGTGCTTGAGCGTAGGGCGGTGCGTAGGTGCGGTGCGAGGCACTGAGCCATAGGGCGGTGCGATCGGTGCGTGAGAGGCACTGAGCCGTAGGGCGGCGCGAGGCACTGAGCGTAAGGCGGTGCGACAGGTGCAGTGCGAAGGTGCATTGCGAGAGGTGCGGTGCAAGGCACTGAGAGTAAGGTGGTGCGGTGCAAGGCACTGAGAGTAAGGCGGTGCGGTAGAGGCACTGAGCGTAGGGCGGTGCGAGGCACTAAGCGTAGGGAGGCGCGATAGGTGCGGAGAGAGGTAAGGTGCACGAGGAGAGGCAAGGTGCACAGTGAAAGGTAAGGTGCACGGAGAGGAGTAAGGTGCACGGAGAGTTAAAGGAGAGGAAAGAGGATACATTGAGAGAAGTGGAATATAGGAACGGAGTGCAGGTAAAGTGCGCGTAGTGACAGGTGGTAGCAAGAGAGCCTGAGATCTTAGCCAAAAAGCTAAGACGGACGACCACGTGCCTTAGAGTGAGTCATAACTCCGTGTGCGTCGAACCGGGCGGAGCCATCTTGAGTTAAGGAGGCGTAGGAACCTCGATAGGCCCGGTTCGCCACAGATAGATAGATAGATAGATAGATAGATAGATAGATAGATAGATAGATAGATAGATAGATAGAGAGAGGTGGTTCAGTAAAGTTGTGGGATCTATTATATCAAAATCAGCATATAGATCGAGTGTCAGAGACCGGTAACTTGCTGAAATCCAAAAGCAATTGACAAGGTTTCTGAATAGTGGTGTTTTGTAGGCTTGCAAACACATTGATGAGTGTTATCTAAGGCGTTTTTCGAAAAATGTTCAGTTGGTCTGGAAAGAACAATAATTTTCTCAGTTAGTTTTTGAGTACATACAGAATGGCACTAGCTTTGTTGCTCACCATTGTATATCAATGCTCTCCCTATCAGTCGTATGAAATTAATTTCACCATAGAGATTTTGCTGAATATATACGTTCTACAGTTCTGTTTAGTACAATATTAAACTTACTAAAGTCTATTTGAGTCACCAACATGCTGTAAATGGATGCAGTTATTTTCTTTTAACAAATCCGTCTGTCATTTTTTGTAAAAGAAAAAGGGCGTAACTTTCTTTCCCAGAAGCGAAAATGCACCATAGTTACAGTATTTTGTTGCAATTGTGCCAATAATGCCTTGTTCTATATTAGATGCAAATCTGAAAGTACGAAATGTAATTTATGCTGTACTGTTTGTAGACGCTTTGTTGTGCGCAGGAAAGACGGAAGGGACGATCGATAAAATCATCGGTGCAGAATTTAAAAAAAAGTTTCATAATCACAAATCCACAACTATTAACAGACGAGATGAAGAAAAAAGCAGAGATAATCGGCCAGACGCAGTAAGAGCGACTAATCAATCGCCTGACACTATATCACGCAACATTATTAATAGCGCAACTGGCTGCCCACTGAATTAAATGCACGTTGATTGACTCGCGAAACTTTTAGAGAATTTCTAATATGATGGTCAATGTTATTACGATGGGCAGTCAGCTGCCAACAAACACAACATGCATCTAAGCCATTATTGTCTCACGTTCATTTTCTTTCTATCCACCGAAAGAACGAGATATTTACTGTTTGCGACAACACCTGTCTTTATATCATTATTTGTTCTTCTATCATTATAATTTTATTTGTATTCTTATTTTTCTTCGCGTATTCCCTGGCAACAGCTCGCGTACCCCTAGGGCAGTGGTTCCCAGCCTCTTTTACGCCACGCCCCTCCAAAGCCTTCTTTAAATCCTTATGTCCCCCAACGACATATAAAAAAGTAATCGCAGAAATCGTTTAATCAGAATAACATGAAATGATATGAAAACAGCAACGATGAATACAAAACATGCAAAGCAGAACTGAACTGAACTGCGTTAATGTACGTTACTCATTTAGTAATGAAAGCTTCCATGAATCTACAGTATAATCCTATATTCTATATTCCATAAGTTATTTAACGGGTTACTGTCAATTGCTCGCCGACAATAATATTATTGCTCCCGGTCAATTGCTCGCCGGTCAATTGCAAACGAGAACAATTGCTCGCAGTACATATTTGCTCGCCGATTCGAATCGAAATCGCCTGAACAAACCCTAACCCTAACCCTGACCCTAACCCTAATCCTTGTGTCTGTAGTTATAATAAAGTTTTAATTTCCTGTCAGTTTTTTTTAAAGTTATTAGTTATGTACACTGTACTGTAAGTTTTATAACGCTCGGCGAGCAATGGGTACTGCGAGCTATTGTTCTCGTTAGCAATTGACCGCAGAGTTGTCCATGGGTCGGTTTTGTCAATCCAAACCCAACCCAACTCACCAAATTTCCAACCCAACCCAACCCAAACAAAATTCATGTTTTCTGACCCAAACCCAACCCAACCCATCCATACAAAAACGTGAAAGTACAATCGCAATTTTAAAAACATACATACATTCAAGCACATAAATAGTTATTTGCTTATTTCGAGTTGTTATTGCAACAAACCGGAAATTCATCATTCTCATAATTGAGAAACAATGATTGTATTAATGCCAGCGTCGCCGTGATGTGATGCATTTAATTCAATGTATGTATGTATGTATGTATTCGAAACAACTTCCATAGTGCCGTAACATAGACTGGTCAAAGAAGCACGTTGCGTCGGCAGCCATGGGGGTTTGACCCCAAAAACCGCATCAGAAAGTTAAAAATAGATGGAACCACATTAACATAATTTTTCGTCGGTAGCCAGGAGTAACCCATCCCTCTTGGCTACGCTGCTGGACATCGATTCGCTTGATCAGTTTTTTACAGACAAGAATAGTTCACTGTTATAAGACTGGATGGAACACAATTACAGTTATTGAGAACACACACAAACACAGAGAGACACAGACAGACACACACACAGCTCTAAAAGGAAGAAAGCAAGGACAAATATCATGAAGAAAATCTATAATTATATAGTAGAGATAAAGCATCCAACCTGTCTTTTGCATAGTTGTTCTGATGGAATTTCGATCAGAACAAAGCGACTGATTAATACATTTGTTAAACAAGATCGCAAAATATTTGACTGAGAAACGTAACAGGTAAAACCGTTGTGCCTTTTCCCTCATGGAGCTCTAAGCACGTGCTTAGTGTGCTTAATGGTTAATCCAGCCCTGCTATTGTCAACTGGCCGTGGTCGGTTTATAAAAGTAATGCGTTAAAACAAGTCAACAACAGCCGTTCACATGATTTGATCTATCTGAATAGCTATTGTCCACTGTTTACAGACTTCTGAATGCACTGCCTACGATGGAATGTAGGCTAACGTATATGGCGCCATTTTTAATGACATAATACAAGAATCTAATACTTTGTCAACGCAGAAAACAGAAAACCTATATTTAACGTGGTTAACAGAATAACTGGTGCAGATTTACGAAACCTAACCCAACCCAACGCAACCCATCATTTTTTTAAAAATCTCGACCCAAACCCAACCCAACCCAACCCAACCCATGGACAACTCTGATTGACCGGCGAGCAATTGTCAGCGAGCAATTGTCCGGATCCCTTATTTAACATGTGCACTCGTCATTTTAATTATTCCGTTCTAAATTATACACAGCTAGTGAGATCCTTGTGCTCAGTGGCGATTCCACCCTGTTGATTGCTGGGGATGCATCCTTCACCGAGATTCCGGATGACCTTTTCTTGTTTGTCAGCCTATTTTCCGGTGAGTTTTTAACAAAATTTAGTGAAAAATACTGCGAATTACTTTTTTTGCTTGTCGGCCTTTTTGCAAGGTTTATTAACATTTATTGGGATAACCACTAACAATGACCTTTTGTCCCTTTTCTTTTGTTTTTTCTTCTTCACTTTGCATCCCGCCACCAAATTCATAAAAAATTTCATCCTCCACCAAGAATTCCTGGAACCGCCAATGCTTGTGCTTCATGCCTGTTACAAAGAGATCTTATAATTTTGGTGCGAATTTAGACAACTTTAGCCTTGCAGTGTAAGCCTACTCTTACAGTGACAAAAAGTCGATTTCTTTTCTTCAATAGTAAATCATTAACAGCATAAAAAGCCGCATTCGGCTTAATATGAAGATGGAAAGGGTAGCAGCAGCATAGACATAAAGTAATAAACTCATAGACTACGAAACAATAGCATAGATTCGATAGAATATCTAGAAACGGATGATTGCACTGATATGCACTACAGTTGTAAAAACATGTTTGCCTCCTTGACAATTTGAAACACTGAAATTGCCCATTGCCCTCTAAATAATGAAATTACCCCCCGGTGGGGGCGTACGC
This sequence comes from Metaphire vulgaris, assembly GCA_018105865.1. Classification (NCBI taxonomy): domain Eukaryota; kingdom Metazoa; phylum Annelida; class Clitellata; order Crassiclitellata; family Megascolecidae; genus Metaphire; species Metaphire vulgaris. Next base: position 106,623 of record JACLAT010000059.1, read on the forward strand.
CCCACGTTTGGAACCACTGCCCTAGGGGTACGCGTACCACCGGTTGAGAACCGCTGACTTAGATGCTATTGTTGCGCACATTTTAGGTACAAAGTAGTCTTTCAATGTATTATCGCCAGAACAGATTTCTATTCGAAAACGATGAAGACTACCAGAAGTCACAAAGTCCAGGAGACAGTCCAGAAAGATTAACAAGTATGCCAGTGTAATTTCAACAATATTAGTCAGTTAGTAGTAGTAGTAGTAGTAGTAGTAGTAGTAGTAGTAGTAGTAGTAGTAGTTGTAGTAGTAGTAGTAGTAGTAATAATAATAATAATAATAATAATAATAATAATAATAATAATAATAATAATAATAATAATAATAATAATAGTAATAATAATAATAATAATAATAATAATAATAATAATAATAATAATAATAATAATAATAATAATAATAATAATAATAATAATAATAATAATAATAATAATAATAATAATAATAATAATAATAATAATAATAATAATAATAATAATAATAATAATAATGACTATTACCATTATTAATTTTTTCCGTAAAAGAATTTTATATTGACTGTAATTCTGTAAACAAATCCTTTAAAAATTATCCCAGTTTACAAAAAGTGAAGAATAATCGATAAACGTAGAATAAAGTTAAATATCGGTTTGAATCGCTTGGTATGCCGAGAATAAAATACGCATACGGTAGGTTTCAGATTCCGGAGCAAACGCTCAGAAGTCAGTCGTGGAGTGTTCTAGCAATAATTATGCACAGTGATGTTGGCATAATTATTAGCAAACTGTCTGTAAAGGATGTTTATGTGTTTGTCCAGAACCCTAAGGTCGTATCTTTTCGAGAAGCGTCGAAAAGTATCTCGAATGAAATCGAGTTGAGTTTTTAAAAAGAGAAATTAAAAGAGAAATTTAAAAGAGAAATCCGTGAAATATTGCATAATATTCTCCAATTTGGTCGAAAATCACTTGATCGCCGCTCATTTTGTCGCCGCTCATTTCGTCAAAAATCATTTGGTCGAAAAATATCGTAGCCTAGAATTCAGTGGCCATTTAACTTAGTCAATATTGTTTTGGGTGAGTTTTGGATCTTCTTCGTCTCCTCTTTCTTTCCTTCTGTCGTTCCCTATTGGGTTGGACGAGTTTTAGATTCTAAATGAATTCCTTCCACTTCTCTCTGTCTCTTGCTGCCCTGGTCATTTGGATGAAATTCATTTGCATCTCTTCTGCGTCCTCTTTTAAGTTTTATATCCATGTTTTTCTTGGTCTCCCTTTTCTCCTCTTTCCTTAAACATAGTCGTATAGTGCTTTCTTTGGTAGTCTTTCTTCCATCATTATTCCAACTTGACCAAACCATTTCAGTCTTCGTTTCTGTACTGACTCGAGTATCGCTTCTTTTTGCTCAGTCTTATCTCTGATAATTCTGTTTCTTATTCTTCGCCTTCTGCTTAATCCTGCTATTCCTCTCAACCAGTTCATTTGCGCAGTCATTTCTGCACCCAGTTACACAAACCACGAGAGCACCAGTCACCGCATGGAAACGGACCACAGAAACTGAATGAGACAAAGTATGAAATTATAATCCGCCTTGGTCGTCGCCCTGATCAAAAAGGGCGGCGATTCATGTTAGACACCGAGGACATGAACGAAAAGTTAGCTAAGGGGAAAGACAAAGACAGAGACAGCAATTTCAAGATATCAAGCAACAAGGAATGTAACAGGACAATTATTCATTTTAATATATCAATTAAATAGAATGGAATGGACAATACTTGGATTCTGTGAAACGAGATGGACAGGGAATGGAGAAGAAAACATAAAACAAAAAATGACGTCAAGATTATATATGCAGGAAGAGCTTTGGATAGTAGTTACAGTCATATCCAAATCCGTAGTTGCTGTCTTAATTCAGAGGCTCAATATTTTGTAATGCATTAGGTAGAAACTAAAAACGTTATTGATATTCAAGAAGCGTAAACCAGAAATATTATAAGCAAATACATTTTTAATGTAACATACAATTATCGTAAAAGGCATTAGGGCCTACTTATAACAGTGATGGGCACAAATTTTTATCCGAGGGCCGCAAAAATGTCTGTGACGAAAGCCGAGGGCCGCATAATTTTTTCGGCATTTAGAATTGAATGTTTGAGTAGTCTTCAAACCGACTTTAACATAACGTATCATATACTGGACAGTGTAAGTAATTATTAATAAGCCAAGACTGTCAAGTCGAAGAAAAGTCAGTAAATATTAAAATCAGTATTTCTAGTTAACGATCAAGTACCAATGTGTTAATCCAATTTGAATGCTGAATTTTCCAGTGAGGTGTTGTCAAATGTTTCATATGTTTTAGAGGGCCGCACATTAATGCAATATTTATCGATATCGAGGGCCGCACAAAAGGGCTTCGGGGGCCGCATTCGGCCAGCGGGCCGCACTTTGCCCATCCCTGACTTATAATAAAGCAATAGCTATACAGCCTATAATATGCCAAGTAGTAATATTAAACAAGCAAATTAATATAAAAATCCCCCAAACATTATTGTACCAGAATTGCAAGATCTAAATGCCTGAAATAACGAACGTTCACAGAAAATCTGTAAGGAAACATAGAAAACAACTAAAGAAGACGAAGATAATCCGTGGAATATTGCATTATCTTATTGTTAAAACCCAATATTCCGAATTTAAGCTTTAGCTTTCATGACAATCATAACAGTGACTAAGTGATTTCAACGGTGTGGAATTTAAATTCTGAATTAAGACATCAACCATGGATTTGGGCGAAATGTAATGTAATATGGCATTTGTATAGCACCTCCTATATTTCTATTCAGAGGCGCTATTGACATTGTAAACCTGGAATCGTACTATAAAGTAGTGAGACCTTAGCTTTTGCATTGAACAGACCGAGGGAGTAAGAAATGAGGTCCGAATCGATGGGTTCAAGGCATTCCAGAGGGAGGGTTCAGACACTGCAAATGCTCGACGCTGAATAAGAGCAGTGCGCGATCTGGGAACATGAACATTCTTCCGATCAATGGAGCGCAGCAGGCGACGGCACTGGAAGAGGATGATTTGAAAAGCTCAGTGATATAAGATGGGACCTGACCTCGAAGTGCTGCAGAAACAATAATTACTTTTTTGAATTTAATGCGGTCAGAGATTGGAAGCCAGTGGAGGGTGTTAAGCATAAAGTCTGAGATGCTAGAGAAGCGAGGAGCTTTAGCCACAAGACGAGCCGCAGCATTTAGGACAAATTTCAGAGTGGAGAGCAGGCTTTTGGATAGGCCAAGATAAAGAGAATTGCAATAGTCTAACCTACTAGCCTCAAAAGCATGAACCAGAGATTTTGCTGCCGATAAAGAAAGCGAAGAACGAATAACCCTAATTTGCCTAAGTTGGTAAAAGTAGGATCGAGAGAGTCTAGCAAAATGCTCCTTGACGGTCAAGTTACTGTAAAAGTAAATAGCAAGGTTTTTGATACAATTTGAGAAAGATAGATTAGGAAATAGAGAGTTCAGTAAGTCATACTCAATTTTTGAGTGCAGATGTTTAGTACCAAGCCAGATAAGTTGAGTTTTATCAAGGTTAAGTCGAAGTCTATTGGAAAACATCCAATCCCGAAGAGTTGGAATTACATTGTCTACTGGTTGAGTGAGCTCAGTATGAGAAGAGTGAGGGCAATGTCGGTAAATTTGAATGTCATCAGCATAGAGGTGCACAGTGAAGCCAGACGAGTTAATTAAAGAGCAACGGTCAGCAGTGTAGAGTATGTACAGCAGATAACCTAACGCCGAACCTTGGGGAACACCAAAAGGAACATGAAACTAGTTTGAGCGGGAATGCTCCATAACAATCATTTGAGAACGGTTATAGAGATAGGATGTAAACCACAGAAGGGCTTGATCAGAAATCCCAAACGAGAGTTTCAGACGTTTCAGCAATATTTCATGATCAACCGTATCAAAGGTACTTGAGACATCAAAGCAGGCAAGCAATGTAAGCTTAGACGGGCCAGCAGCAGAGCAGACATCAGAAAGAATACGACAGGCAGCACAATAGCTCTTTTTGGGAGTCAGGGAGACAGCCATCCTCCAAAAAGCTGTTGATCATTAGTAAGAGGAATGGAATTAGCTCATCTAAAACCTATTATTTTTGCAGCGATGAGACCTTCTCCCTTCCTTTTGTTCATAAAGTGTCATAATGTGGTAGTTATAAACATTTTATGCTTGTCAGGCTTTTTTCGTTGTAATAAATAGTATTCCATGAGAGTTCCTATTTTTTTCATTAGTAAAAATGTGAAATTGTTGACGTCAACTTCTGTTGACCTCTCTCCACCTGTCAACAACTGTGAAACTTTTTCAAACCTCTCCCCCTAATTTGTTGACGTAATTAATGGACAGCCCCTGTACATTTCACATGAACTTCAGTCGTCTCGCTTGACTTAGCCGAGCTGAGCGCTTGTGTGTTAACGTATAACGAAACGATCTTAAACGAATCGGTCTTATTAGCCTATCGACGTTCTTATGGGCGACATTATATGTACGACATTTTAGATCTCGATCTTTTGTGCGCGACATTATTGAACTAAACCCAAAAGATCCAGTTCACATGATTTGAGTTTAGAGCTTTTTATGACTGTCCTAAGTTCCAGTTCTGTCACTTCATTGAATTTTTCAAACTTTGAACTTGTTGACGAGAACCTTGGTTGTGGCATTCCTGCAGTGTCACCACGCACTCTGTCTATTTTCACCGACGTTGCATCTTGTTAATTGACAGCGGTGAAGATTGGTGGCTCAGAGGCATTTGGCTGCCTTCCGAGTATGGAGGACAATGTTGACCAGAGTTTACGTGGAAATCAAGTTTCAAGAAACCTTGCGCCAGTTTGGATTATTACAACCCATAAAATGAGCCTACGCACGTTAAAGGTCACATCCTTGACCTTGTTATTATGAGCGATGACTGTGACGTTAAAGACACCTGTCTCCTGTGCTGGTACACAAGATTTTCCCATTACTGCGATTCTGTGTGATGGTAGCTTTCATGCAGATTTCTGACAGATATAATCCATTCATTGCGATCATCAGGATTCAAAGTTCACCGGTAGCGTCTCTCAAGGCGACGAGCTTCCCGGCGAAGACGACGACATTTAATGTCAAACCAGGGCGTAAGTGACCAATGCCTGGCTCTCACAGTCTTTTTCGGTAGTAAATCATCCACAATCTTGGAGAGTGAAGCAATATATAGATCGAAGAGTTCCGTTACCGATTTGTAGTCATAAGTCACCGGATCCTTAGAAAGAGGACTGTTTGCAAGTGAGGTCCTTAGGCGATCCAAGTTTATCGAGCGCCAGCCACGTAATTGATGAACCGCATAAATTGGCTTTGAAAGAAGATGCGGCAAGTTGAAGGTAACAAGACCGTGATCAGAAATTGTCGACGGATAAAGACAGGTGTCTTTAACGTCACAGTCATCGCTCATAATAACAAGGTCAAGGATGTGACCTTTAACGTGCGTAGGCTCATTTTATGGGTTGTAATAATCCAAACTGGCGCAAGGTTTCTTGAAACTTGATTTCATTTTGATCCACAAGATAGTACACGTGAATGCTGAAATTTTGTAAAATTAGAAGCTGACTGTTTCTAATAGCGACTGATTCAAGAACAGCTTGCAGTTTATCAAAGAATTGTAATGTGATGGGTTGCGATCCATGATGGTAGATGGCTAACAGGCATACTGGTCCATAGGAAGTTGAGATCTTCAGAAAGAAGACATAAAGGAATGCTGCAACATTTTTGTGCTCAATGGGTTCAGGATCAGAGAAGCAATGGGTTAGTGCTTTTGGTTTTTCGTGGCATGGGCTGAAGGAGGGTGGTTACCAGCCTTTCCACTGCCATCTTTTCTTCCATTGAGTTAACGTGCAGTATACTCATTTGACTACTCACCCATTGCTCCATCAGGACTTCCGCTACAGTTGTCGACTCTTTATTCGGAATGGGGAAACACACCCGGCCATTTCCTGAAGTAGTATATTATTACTAAAACATACCGGTTTTCTTTGTCGAAAGCTCGAAAGGCCCGGAAAAATCCACAGGTTTTTTTCTCAAAAGGAACGTCAACTTTGTACTTCTGCATCCGGCCCCTGAATTGCGTGCGTGGTCCTTAACTGGCCGAACATACATCGCACTTTCTTGATCAATCCTCCACATCGTTTCGACAGTTTATCAAGTAGAATCGCCGGCGTACTTTGGCCAGAGTCTTGTTTACTCCCAGATGTCCTCTAGAGCTGTCATTGTACGCTTCGTGCAAGACCAATCTTCAAGCTGTTGTTTTCGAACTTCCGCATTAGAGGCCGTCCATAAATGACTTCACGCGATTTTGGCAGATTTTTGAAACCACCCCTCGTCACAAGTCGTCACAAAAAGGCAGGCCCCTAAAAATGACGTCGCAACGCGTGAACACCCTTTCTATCTTTCTAATGTTAAAATTAATGTTTCGATTCACTTACTTCTTGAATTAGGCTGGTATTGCAATGAATTCGTTTGAAAATACTCACTATAATTATTATAGTTGAAACGATATTCAGAAACATTTTAAAATGTGTTTTGAAAAATTAATTACAAGTAGAAAATACGTTCAAATTTGCGGTAACGTAGCATTGCGGCATTAATGACTAATAAATAAGGTGGAAATCTTTCCCCTGCCGTCACATATCGTCACAATGTTTGAACCCCTCCCCATAAGTGCGCGACGTCATTTATGCAGTCTTGTTAACGAGACTTTTGAAAAGGTCTCGAGACCAAGACTAAGACTTTACCCCTCTGATCTCGAGACCAAGACCAAGACTTTACCCCTCTGGTCTCGAGACCAAGACCAAGACCTTCTGTGGGCAAACTCGAGTGCACTCGAGTTCGAGACCTAAGGTCTCGAAATCACAAGTCTGCATTTATGCAGACTTGTGTCTTGCGTCTTACACCATTCCGTCAGCTATGCGACTCCATGTAAGCAGATATCAACTGCTCCCTCATCCTTGTTCTCTGGTCGGTTGCAGTGCTTGTAGTCAGCCTGGTCAGGATCACATGGATGCCGCGACAGCGAGCGTCTGAGCGTCTGAATTAATGTGCCGTGAACATTTCATATGTTGTACCTGGAAATCGTAGCATTGAAGTCTCTCGATCCCACGCGCATTTAGACGTCCCTTTAGATTTTTAATACTAAGAAGCCATCCCAGAGCTGCGTTGTCTGTTCTCCTCTGGATTTTCTTCCTATAGAGGTACGTATGGAAATCTTCAAGTTGCTCCTTACGAAATTCCGTATTACACCATTCCGGCGGCAATTCGACTCCAAGTAGGCGTCGGGTCAGGACAACTGGGTAACGCCGATTGGGCCCCGGACAACGGAGCCCGCCAACTGGGTAACGGGACATCTGGGTAGCGGGACATCTGGGTAACGGGACATCTGGATAACGGGACATCTGGGCCCCGCACTATCGAACTCGACTTATGCCTAATAATAAATGAGGGTTGTTGTAAAACTGCGGGTGGTCTGTCTTCTTTTAGCCTGTCGTCGGCTACAAATTGAATACAAATTCTTAATGGGAGGGGGAGCTGTTTCTTTGATCGTAAATACAACCTATAGTTACTACAGGCTTATATGGACTTAAGAAGAACTGAGCCTTCACTGTATCCCTGCAGGCATTTATGATGTTAAAGCATAAAACCGGCAAACCAAAATGGTCGTTCCCTATTGCATTCATCAACACCATTCTATCTGTCTCTATTGTACGGGGCCCAGATGTCCCGTTACCCAGATGTCTCGTTACCCAGATGTCCCGTTACCCAGTTGGCGGGCCCAGTTGTCCGGGGCCCAATCGGCGGTACCCAGTTGTCGCGGACCGGTAGGCGTATATCAGCGGCTCCCTCATCATTGTTCTCTGCTCGGCTGCGGTGCGTGCATCACATGGACGCCGGTCAGAGCGTCTGCATTATTGTGCGTGGACATTTCCAGTGTTGTATCTGGAAATCAAAGCCTTGAGGTCTCTCGATTCAATGTGCTACTTGTCCGTCTGGGTTTTTAAAACTAAGAAGCCATCCCAAAGTTGCGTGGTCTGCTCTCATCGGGAATATTTGGCCCTAGAGGTACGTGTTTAAGTGCTTAACAGACACTAAAACGAGTTACACAGTATTTTTTTCTCTTGCCGTGACAAGGTGTGGCTGTAATATGCGACATTGCGACAGCCATCATCTCTTCATCGTTGATCGTCTGTGAGACCACTGCCCGGAGTCCGCTGGTGCTTGCATCTGTATCCAAGAGAAAAGTCTATCCTGGTTGTGGATAGCACAGGACATATGTGAACATGAGAGCACTCAATCAATCAATCAATCAATCAACTTCTATAGCGCCACTATCATAATGCCCAGGGCATCAGCCGATGGCGCACCAAATCCAAATAGCATTAGAGCCAGGTCAAGCCAGAAGATCAGTCCGAAACGGCGGGAGAGCAGTCTAAGGGGGATATGCCAAGTCAAAGATATGTGTTTTAAGGCCAGATCTGAAAGATGATAAGTTATTAGTTATGCGAAATATTGTTGGTAGTGAATTCCTGAGCTTAGGGGCGCACACTGAGAAACAACTAGTGCCAATGACTGTGCGAGAGTTCTTCTTCTTCATGTGCCATGTATTGCTACGTCGGCGACCATGGATTTCCACTCTTCTCTGTTTCTGGCTTTCCTTATCAGTTCGATGTTGTCTGTAGTTCTTGTCGCTTCTCTTAGGCTGTCCGTAAACTTTATTCTTTGTCTTCCTCTTGCTCTTTTCCCCTCTATTTTTCCTGTTATGGCTAGATTTTCCAATCCGTCTTTTCTTATTAGATGTCCAAAGAATTCAAGCTGCTGCTTTCTTATGGTTTTTAGCAATTTTCTTTTGTACCAAAAGTTTTTAGTACTTCCTCATTGGTTATTCTTTCTGTCCATGAAATTTTTGCATCCTTCTGAGAAACCACATCTCTGCAGCTTCCAGTTTCCTTTCTGATGTTTTTGTCAACGTCCATGTTTCCTGAGCCGTACATCAGAACCGCCCAAACGTAGCTGTGAAGAATTCTGAGCCGTGTTGTTGTTGAAATATGTTTATTTGTGAGAATCTTTTGAGTTGTATGAAGGCTGACTTCGCCATACCTATTCTCGTTTCAATGTCCTTTTCACTTCTTCCATCGCTTGTGAATATGCTTCCTAGATATTTGAACTGTGTTACCTGTTTTATTTCCATTCCTGTATTGTAGCCTGCATTTAGGAATTTCTTTCTTTTTGTAATTACCATACAGTACGTCTTCTTTTGTTTATTCTTAGTCCTTTCTTTTCACTCTCTTCTGCCACCTTGTCTAATAACCTTTGTAGTTTTCTTTCAGTATCTGCCATTAGTGTTGTGTCATCTGCGTATCGTAGGTTGTTTAAATTTTTTCCTCCTATCTTTATTCCTTCCAATTCTTCTGTTTCCTTCATAATCTCTTCCCCATATTCATTGTAGAAATCTGGTGATAAACCACAACCCTGCCTTGTCCCTTTTAAAATTTGTATCCACTTACCTATTTTTCCTTCAATTCTTATCGCTGCTTCTTGATTCCAGTACAGGTTGCGAGAGTTAGGAACGACAAATGAAGGTCCTGCCGAATACCTAGTAGAATGATTAGTAGGTCGAGGGATAAGTCGCACCTTGAGGTAATTGGGTTCATTATATAACATGGTTTTGAATACTAAAAGACAGATTTTATAATTAATTCGGTATTTGATAGGAAGCCAATGTAGGGACTGTCTAGCTGGATTTATATGTTCAAATCTTGGAGTTTTGGATATGACTCTAACTAAGAAATTTTGTACTCTCTGGAGTTTCTGCATATTTGAATTTGTGATGCCGAAAAGCAGGGAATTGCAATAATCTAGGTGACTAGATACCAATGCATTAGCTAACTGAATAAGAACAGGCTTGGGGATGAGATGTCTAATACGATAAATATCCCGAATATGATAATGAGAAATTTTGCAGACTGAATTTATGTGACTAGTGAAAGAGAGGGAAGAGTCAAATGTCACACCAAGGTTGCGAGCAGAAGTGCTCCTAGAAACAACAGTGGAATCTCCAAGCATTACAGAATCCAGAGATTTAAATTTGGTCAATTGAGCTGGAGTACCCAATAGCAGGAACTCGGTTTTTGATGAATTTAGAAGAAGCTTATTTGAATCCATCCATGACTGAATATTAGTAAAGGCAATGGATAAAGTCTCAATGGATGCTTTTGAAGAGGAGTGGTCAAAAGATATGAGAATTTGTGTATCGTCAGCATAAAGATGATAGGCCACCTGATGTTCATCAAGAAGTGAACCCAGGAGGTTGTATAGAGAGTAAACAGCAGAGGTCCAAGAACAGAGCCCTGGGGGACACCACAAGAGAGATTGGTGGGAGTTGAGAGATTATCATCTATTATCACTGATTGAGTGCGGGGGTGTAAATATGAAGTAAACCAATGCAAAGTAGTATTCGAGATTCCAAACCAATGTTCAAGGCGATGAAGAAGAATAGAGTGATCAACAGTATCAAAGGCGGCAGATAGGTCAAGAAGTAAAAGAGCAGTAACTTTACCAGAATCAATAGCCCGGACAATGTAATCGTGAACTGCCAAGAGAGCTGTTTCTGTAGAATGATATTTTCGATAGGCTGACTAAAAAGGGAGGTAGCGCGGACTGGAACACAAATGAGCATGTATTTGCTTTGCAACTATTCTTTCAAGAATTTTAGATAGGAAGCTGACGTTAGGTATAGGCCTATAGTTGGACAAGTCGTCAGGAGATAGAGATGGCTTTCTAAGTAGTGGGTGTATAACTGCATGGGTGAATGAAGAGGGGAAACACCCTTCGAGCAGTGAGAGATTTATGAGGCGTGTTATTATTGGGCCTAATACGTCAAAGCAATCTTTAAGAAGTTGAGTTGGCAGGACATCCAGGGTACACTGACTGGATGGAGATGTAAATATTATCTGACGAACTTCATTAAGGGTGGTAGGTTTAAAGGAAGAGAGAGGAGTTGGTGGGGATTTTGGGAAGGAGAACCCTGTTGAAGAAATGTTCTTAAATTTCACGCGGATATTAGATATTTTATCCGAGAAAAATGTGCAGAAAACATCTGGGAGTGATGATAAAGAGAAAGAACTAGGTGTGACACTTGACTTTTCCCTGTGAAGAATGCTATTTAGAGATTTCCAAAGCAGGCGAGGGTTTGAGGAATTCTGTGAGACAAGATTAGTTAGGTAGTTGGATTTAGTTAAGGAGATCAATTTGCGGACAGTTTTGCATTGGTCCCTAAATTTCTGCCTGTCACTCGGTAGATGAGAAGACCTCCATCGTCGTACCAGTTGGCTGCGACACCATTTAGCCTCAGCAATTTCAGCGTTGAACCATGGTTGAGGTGGTCGGGATACAATATTTTTAGTTTTAACAGGAATAAGAGTATCAAGAATATTGAGAAGAACGGAAGAAAATTGAGTTGCTGATTCAGAAGCTGTCTCTGCAGGATTGTTAACCAATTCAGAGGTAGAAACGGCAGTTTTAAAAGCTATTAGACCAAGTTTAGACCATGGACGAAATTTGACTGTTTTATATGAAGGTGGCATCTTATGAGGAAAGACAATCTTTACAGACAAACCAGTATGATCAGATAAATGAGTTTCACAGGGAGAAAGTTTTGATATAACTGTAGAATTTGACCTGGTGATTAGGAGGTCAAGGAGGTGGCCCTTGTCACGAGTAGGAAAGGAAACGTGCTGATGGAGGTCAAAGGATGTGAGAATGTCATTTAAATGCGAAGAAAGGTTATTTTGCAGATCCATGTGAAAATTGAAGTCGCCAGATATGATTAATTCTGAGGATGAAGAGATAACAATTTCTAATAGAGACTGAAATTCGGTTAAAAATTCAGCATGAGACAGTTTGATGGTGGTCGATAGATGTTTAAAAATTTTATGAGCTTATTGCCCGAGTCAAGTACAGCCATAATGGCTTCAAAGCTTTTTGGACTGGGACAGTCCCTTTTTGGACTAGGGTTTCTTGATTAATTTTAGATTTGATTTAAATAGAAAAGCAACACCTCCACCATGTCCAGTTTGGCAGGGCTCATTTAGCATTTGGAAACCGGGCGGTATAATGTCTGCAAGAAAAGAAGAAGTGTCTGAAGGCTGCAACCAAGTCTCATTTATTGCAATTATATCAATGTGATTTTGGCATAAAAATTGTGAAGTGATGATGATTTGTTTCTCAGTGAGCAAATATTATGGTGTAAAAATTAAGATATTTCAAAGAGGACGATCCAATGTTATTGGGACAAGATTGAGCAGGACCAGAATTGAGTTCAACATCTCCCGAAATGATTAAGAGGAGCAATAGAGTAGCAGAATTTGCTTTATTTGACGTTGCCATGGGCTTGGAATGTTTTTTTATTCAAAAATATATCACATCTGTTTAATAGCAGTAACCTAGTAGAAATTGACAGATAAGAAGATGGAATAGAGGTAACTGAATTGAGGCAGGAAAGAACTCTGATGTCTTCATAGTCGAACTTATGTCCAGGACTGAGCCAAGTGAGATGCAAATTCACTCGACAAAGGAAAATTAAACATAGTAATATTGATTTCATAGTGCCGACGATGGCAAACAAATGTTAATTTAAATAAGATTCTGGTTTAAATACAAGCTATTTCTAGAAATATAAAAGCCCGCAGTGAGTAAGTATTGAAAACGCCGTCTCGGAGAAAAAATATTGCGATAAACTAGAGCGCTATATTATTGTATGGGCCCTTAGTGGGTAGATAGATGAAATCTTCCGTCTCGTGGGCGACTCACGAGCTCAGAAATAATTATAAAAAATGCCAAGCCTGTTAGTACGGGAGACACAGATAGATGAGGGAACATAACTAAGCTAAAATTAAGAATTTAGGCCGTCAGGATAAACTAGAAAAGAAAGAAATTAGAAACTTATCTTAGAATCTTCCCGCCGCCGGAACCGGAAACAACGTATCGATGTGACACTTTGGATCCATATAAACTGACGCCCCTTGTAGCGTTAGTTAATGGAGCTCTTTGGCATTCGCTGCGAAATTGGCAACAAAACGTCGACAGGAAGTGCAGAGTCCGAGGAAGCTCCTCAGCTCGGTCACATCTTTTGGTATCGGCCAGTTCTTGACAGCCTCGACTTTGATGCTATCAGTGTGAACTTCATTGGCTGAAACTGCATGTCCGAGGTATTTCACTTCGGCTTTGAAGAGGGATCTAATCTAATCTAATCTAATCTAATCTGATCTGATCTAATCTAATCTGATCTGATCTGATCTGATCTGATCTAATCTAATCTAATCTAATCTAATCTAATCTAATCTAATCTAATCTAATCTAATCTAATCTAATCTAGTCTAATAAGTGTTATTGTCTTATATTTGATACGTTCAGTTATCTTAAGCCAATGTAATTATTTTAGTATGGGTGAATATGGAAGAATTTAGGTGACAGTAACAGCACGAGCAAGTGCATTTTGTATTAATTGCAATTTGTTGATAGAGGCTTTGGGAAGGTTATAGTAGAGGGAGTTACAATAATATAATTTGGAGTGGACTATTGAGGTGGCAGTTGTGGAGGCAGTTTTAGTATCTAGGCAAGGGCGCAGGCTGCGAAGGTCACGAATATGAACATAGCAGGCTTTTGATAGTTGGGAGATTTGTGATTCGAATTTTATAAAATATTAAAATTTGAATCCTAGATTTCTAGCAGTTGGAACAGGGATTATTGTGGTGTCAGGAGCCAAAACTAGTTTAGGATTGTCAATTTTTTGAGTTGTTGAGGTAGTCCAATTAAAAGAAACTCTGTCTTAGATGGGTTAAGAGCGAGGAGATTAGATGACATCCATGCAGAGATTGATGAGAATGCAGATTCAAGCTCAATAATAGATGCATTAAATGAAAGAAGTGAGAAGGAAATGAATAGCTGAGTGTCATCGGCATAGAGTTGTCATAGGCATTGTAGTTGCCTTGATCTTGGCGTTGAGAGGATCCGCATCAGAGCCGTTTGCAACAGCTCTGATGCGGGTCCAAGATTAGTGCAGTTGCCTTTTATTCCGGCGGCGTTATCCATTTGTTAATTTGGGCTGCCGCTTCAAAGTGCTTCTTGTACACCGACCATGACACCTGACCATCGATTTCAGGAGGCTTAATTCTTGCAGAGTTTGAGTATTGCTGACTTCCAGCTTTCAGTGACCCCTTATAATTATGTCAAAACATTTTTACCCCTCCCTCTAAGATCAGTGACGGGTATTCCTACAAAGTTTATGTTATTATTTCTGCAGTGATGGCCTTTTGTGGTGGTGATGAGCTTTCTTTGTTTGTCAGGCTTTTTTGCGTTGTAATAGATAGTATTGCATGAAATTTCATATTCTATCATTTGTAAATAATGAAGTTGTTGACGTCAACTTTTTTGACCCCTCCCTGCCAACAACTGCCAAACTTTTTCAAACCCCTTTTTCAAGCCTCTCCTCTATTTTGTTATTATTATTATTTCTAGACAATTTTCCAGCGCAGTAAACAAGGCTAAGGTCTAGGACAAAAGCACTTTGACATAATTCTATCAGTTAAATCCTATATTAAATAGGTGTGTTTTAAGTACCTAAGAAAGGATTCCGCAGAGACAGCTTCCGACACAACGTCAGGTAACGAGTTTCGCAGGAACGGATTCCCTTTGGAGAATGACCTTTCTCCAAACTTGGAGGTCTTTGACGAAGGAGGGACAAACAGTAGGACTCGGCGATTCGACCGAAGCTTCATTCTCGATTCTTTTGACGTCGTTCGCTGCACCAGCACACTCTGATATTCTGGGCAGTGAGGGTTATAAAGGGCTCGGAAAGTGAGCCAACAACGCTTGTAAACAATACGCTGTTGAACGCGTAACCAGTGCAGGCGATCTCTCAGCAGTGGGGTGATGTGGTCATTCCAGCGACAAGCGAAGACCACTCGTGCAGTCAGATTCAGTACGGACTGAAGTCGATTTAGCTTGTTCTCCGGTAGGCCTAGCAAGACACTGTTACAGTAATCCATTCTTGACAAGACGAAGACCCGTACAAGCTGAACGGCCGCACTCACCGTTAGGTAGCGCCGAACCAGCTTGACCCTCCGTATCTGGTAATGACAGCATCGTATAACATTGTTCGTGTGTGCATCAAGCGACAGTGTTTCGTTCAGAAGCACACCTAAGAGACGCACACTCACCACAAAAGCAATAGTAGCATCACCAACGATGAAAGGGACTCGACTCAGCAACTTCCTTCTTCCTGGAGTGCTGATCCGAAGGAATTCCGTCTTATCTGGATTCAAGGCCAGACGATTTTCTTCTGTCCACCTGATGATCGCAGATATGCAATTCGTGAAGGACATCCGAAGTCGCTCTGTGTTCGACGGCATGCACGAGGAATAAATTTGTCCATCGTCAGCATAGGAATGCGATAACAAGCCAAAAGCCTTGATGATTGAGCTAAAGTTCGCAACGTATAAGATGAAAAGTAAGGACCCTAGGACCGATCATTGCGGGACTCCATGGTGGACCTGGCTCTTCTGGGACATTAGCCCATTACACCATACACCTTGTGTTCTTCCGATGAGGTAGCTCCTCATCCACTGAAGTGACTGGCCTGCCAGTCCATACGATGTTTCAAGCCGACGGATGAGAATCTGATGATCAACTGTGTCAAATGCAGCCGAGAGATCGAGCAGGCAGAGAAGTGCAACTCGTTCATTTGCAGTCGCGTCCACCAGGCCACTGAATATTTTCAGAATGGCTGTTTCGGTGGAGTGACCTCGACGATAGGCTGATTGTTCTTGCGGCATCAGTTCATTCACACTCAGACAACTGACCATCCGCTTGTTGACAATCCTCTCTAATAGCTTGGTTAGAAAAGGCAGGTTGTTGACGTAATCATTGGACCTGCAATCAATGCATTTACTGTAGTATCCGCCTTCAAATTTTTAATACAAGTTGTAGGTACTGTAGGTACTTATACAATCCGTGAATCAACATTAGATGTAATAGTGTTAACGGCTTAACGTTTATTTTAAATCCTGCCGCGGATCGAATTTGATTCTCGTTCATCGTTCAACAATAAGTTATTAACAGCATTAAAGAGTTAAATATGCTTTTCTAGCATTTATTGAAATTGTGGAAAATTTCGATTTGTTTAAAAAATCATGATTACTTATACAAATCACCTCCAGGCTCCATGAATGACCTATACACATGATACGCACTTAAAAGTAAGTAAGTAGGAGAACGTCAAGATTATAGTGGTAACTTGTCTCAAAAGACTGCGCGAACACTTTAAACAAAATTAAACTAAGTAGCTAGTCTTAAAAAGCCAAGACTTCAGTCGATTCATGAAAATATCTAGCGACGATGACTCCCGTATGTCAGCAGGAAGCGAGTTCCAAGTACGCGCAGCAGCCACTGGGAAGGCACGATCTCCGACGGTGAGATGACGCGTTCTTGGAACCATAAGCACCAAAGTCGCGGACGATCAAAGTCGTCTGCGGCCCGCGAGGTCAGAAACGATGCGAAACTCGGATGCAAGATAGTTAGGACCCAACCCGTGAAGGCAGCGATATACAAGGGTTGATGGCTTGAACGTGATGCGCTCAGGCACCGACAGCCAATGAAGATCCATGAGAAGCGGGATGACATGATCACATCGGGCCGAACGATAGATAAGACGAGCGCACAGTTCAAAACAGACTGCAACCGGTCGAAAGAATAGGCAGGTGACCCGCAAGAACAGCATTGCCATAGTCGAGCCTAGTCAGTACCAGAGCAACAACCAACGTCTTAAGACGGCTTGAGAAACAGACCGACGCAAACTTCTAATCAAACGAAATGAAGAGAAACAGCTGGCGACAGTCTTGGATAACTACAGCTTAAGGGTCGCTGCACTATCAAGGTAGATTCCCAAGTTACGCACTGAGGCAGCCGGGTGGAGCTCGAGATCATGGATCTTGACACAGTCATGCGGCAACAGGTGCTGTTGCCTCTCGGTGGCTAGCCAGAGCTCTTCCGACTTAGAGACGTTAAGCTGGAGCCTATTAGACTTAAGCCAGACTGACAACTCACTTGTTTGAAACTGTATGCCCTCATAAGCAATTTTCTGTGAAGTTGCGCAGATACATCATTTATTTGTCTTCTTTTTTATGGTTATCGCGGCCCCTTCTTTATCGCCGGGCTCGAGTAATAATGTACCTCTATCCCCTCTCGTTGTCCCTGGCTTCAACCGCGGCTGCCTGTCACCACCTCGGTCTGTCGCTCTCACCATTCTGCTGCCGTCGCGCCGTCGCCGCAGTCCCGATCTCGTTTAACAATTTAATGTAGGTGGATGGGAAACAAGTATGGAATGCTTTCTCGCTGTGTGTGCAAACTTTTTCGGCAATGTTATGAGAGAAAAGTACAAAAAATTAGTAGAGGAACTGCTGATGTATAGAAAACTTGGCGGCAATACTGTATGTTTCTGAAGATCTACTTCCTTCATTCCTATCTGGATTTATTTCCTGACAACTTTGGCATGGTTAGTGATGAACACACCGAACGTAGGGCCTATTCATCAAGAATTCGCAACAATGGAGCAAAGATACTAAGGAAGATGGTCCATTACCAAACTGGTTGAATACTGCTAGACACTCCTTCGTAGTCCTCCCGAATAGTTGTACAAGTGAGAAACAAAGATATTTAAGACATGGTCTGTAACTTGATTTGTACAGGCATTAACCATAGGTATATTATTATTATTGCCATGCACTGGTGTAAAATGTAATTATTCTTCGTTCTGCGTTCTGAGCGTTCTGTCACCCGTGGCAACCCTCTTCTTTGGAATTCGTTGCCAGACACAGTGACATCCGCTACTTCCTTGGAACGGTTCTCAGTTGCACTGAAGACATATTTATTCAACATTTCATTTCTATTTATGTAAAGTGCTCTTGCTTTTGGCATCTAGCTATGTTATAGCGCTATAGAAATTGTCGAGGTGGTAATAATAATAATAATAATAATAATAATAATAATAATAATAATAATAATAATAATAATAATAATGCAGATTATAAATAAACTAGAGTAAATTTTGCATTTTGATTGTCAATTTAATAAGTAGCGACTAATTTAATTTCAGTGATATGACTTTTGAAAAAAAAATTGTTTCTGGTGAATTATTGTTAGCATATCTTAGTCAATTGATGTCAATTGATGTGATTGGTTTTTTGCAAATGTATTGTAGGCACAGATATTCGACCGTCAGAACCTATAACTAACTCATGGCTGCCAAATCGCAGTCCTGATAATCCTGATACAAACACGGATCATTCTTTGAACACTGGAAATCAACGGACGAACCCTAAAACAGTGAAAGGATTGCTGGGTATATATATATATATATATATATATATATATATATATATATATATATATATATATATATATATATATATATATATATATATATATATATATATGCGTGTGCAGCCACACACACACACACACACACACACACACACACATATATATATATATATATCCCTTCTATCAAGGAGCCTCTGCCGAACCGATCGGAAAAGACCAGACGGCATGACCCTGATCCCGTGGCGGACAGGCCAAAGCCTGATCTGGGATGCAACCGTGGCAGTCACAGTGCCCCCGCGTATTTGCCAACCACAGCGCTCGCAGCAGGAGCCGCAGAAGAAGCAGCTGCGGCCAGAAAGAGTTCAAAATATCAATCCCTCTCATCCACCCACATCTTCTTGCCGCTGGCATTTGAAACATTTGGCCCCATCAATAACGACGCCCTCTGCTTCATCAAAGATCTGGGTCGACTCATTGCCCTTCAATCCGGGGACAATAGAGAAGGAAACTATCTATTTCAAAGAATATCCGTCACGATTCAGCGTTTCAACGCCATCGCATTCCGAGGAACATTTCCAAATCTGCAACCGAACGAGAGCTAGCACACTATAATTTCATGTTTCCGGACAATAACTTTTTATCATAAGTCCCTCGAGAATGAAGTACCAAGCAGAGATGGACATGTGTCCATTTTTAGAACCCAACCCAACCCGACCCATCAGATCTCCAACCCAACCCAAACCATGCCGGCAATTGCAAGTATTCACCAACCCAACCCAACCAAGCTTCAAGTAAACAAATTCAGCAAATGTATCGATAAGCAAAAATTTGCCTATTACTGCATAAAATCATTTTGAAAAATTACCTCTCAAGTGTCGCTCTATATTTTCCGCCATTATAATTATCAGTGACGTGCAAAGAAAGGTTGACGTCCGAGTTATGATTTGTACTCAGGTCTATACTCTCTAAAATTCAGCTAACGAATAAGGAACCATAGAGCCATTATAGCATATGCTTAGAAAGTTCGCACGCAGTAGCTCATAAATGTTATTGGAGGAAATAAAGGGATTAAGATGGATTTACAGTGGATGGCTAAATGAAAGTGACTACAATAACTTTCATTCATCAATTTTGATTCTCGATTCCAATGCTTTGTATTATTTACTTCCACCGGTCTTATGCAAATATCTCGTCGCTGCGGATTAACATCTACCTATAGGCATATGACGCTGCACAATATCGAGAACGCAACGGGGGCCACAACGGCGAGGAGGGTTTTATATATCAAAGGATATATGACTTTAATGCTCTTATTATATAGGAACAACTGTGTTTAGATCAATAGAACCAGGGGCTCAAGACAGTCCTGAATATAACCACCACCACCCACCCCCAATCGCTTAACTAATAGCCGTCCTAAGACAGTATTGCCAGCGACAGTTCGGCAGCAATTTGACAGGTGAAAATGCGGAAAACGATAACTCTTTTATAACCAATGTATGGTGTGTGCACGGTGACACGTGCAAATCAGCGTTTTGCAACCCAACCCAACTCAACCCACCACAACTGCCTAGATTTATGACCCAATCCAACCCAACCCAACCCATGGGTTAACCCAACCCATGTCCATCTCTGGTACCGAGGGCATAATATATATATATATATATATATATATATTTCTATATATATATAATTCTCGATGACGGACGGGCGGACGGGCGGACGGCAACAAGGTAGGTATTGCAAGACGCTGTTGTCATTGACAACCAAATATTGTTTAATCAAAACTGTATTATAATCAACGGAGCGTTTAACGAAGCGTCTTAATTGTAGCTTAAACCCCGTCCTCCTTCTCTCACCCCATCCCTCTCCCAATCGCCCAGGCTTCAACCCATACCTGCCCTGACCCGCCCTACCCCACAGGCCCCAAACCCGTTCCCCTTTCCTCTTTCCATTCCTCACTCAATCCCTCTTCCTCTCTCCATCCCCTCCCAATCGCCACTGCTACAACACTTCCTTCCCTGCCCCGGCCCCAACGCATCCCCGCCCAGGACCCAACCCATTCCTGCCCCGGTCCCAAACCCTGTTCCCCTTCCCTTTTCCCTGTCCTCTTCCTTCTACCCATCCCTCCTCCCAATCTTCCAGGCCCCAACCCATACCTGCCCTGCCCTGCCCGACAGGCCCCAAACCCCGTTCCATCTCTCCTCACCCCTCTCACAACCCCTGTACCTCTCTTTATCCCTATTCCAATCGCCCTGATCCCAACCCATCACCGCTCCGCCCTACCCCACCGGCCCCAAACCCCGTTTCCAAACCTACACAACGCTGCTCCGAAAACCTGTACAACCCACTTTCCTCCTCCTAACCCTCCCTTCCATCTCCCAATGCCCTGCCCCGTTATTATATATATTTATTCCTTCCTAGCCTCAATACCTATTTTTAAATTTAACACCTCAAGTGGGGATTACATTTTCAGACGCTGTCACCGTACTGAGATTTAATTTTTGGAAAAGCGTTCTTCAGAAATGATTGCTGTAACGTTTTAAATTTGCTATATCTCAGGCTATATAGGAGCTAAAAAGATGAGGTTTGCACCATTGTTTAGATTGTTTATTCCTATTTATAACCGTCCGTGCAAAACAAAAATGGGGGTAGAGTCCACTTTACGGGTCTAAAATATCACCCTCTCCCCCAAAACATTTAAAGCCTTCTAGCAAAATATTTTAAGCGGTAACCCCACTTTTGTCAGCGGCAAAGTTATAAAGGGATGTCAGAAGAACAAAATAAACCAAAAAGTTTGAAAATTGGTTGACATTTGGCAAAGATCTATCAATTCTAACCCGATGACCCCAATGTTTGAACATAAGTATTATCGGTGAATTTCGCGAAAGTTTTGAATTCTGAGGAAGTTTACAATTTTTTTTTGAATTTGCTATATCTCAGGCTATATAAGAGCTAAGAAGATGAGGTTTGCACCATTGTTTAGCTAATTTATTCCTCTTTCTAACCGTCCGTGCAGAACACAAAAAGTCCAGCGTTCACGAGGTTTGCGACAATCAAGTGAGAATGAGTAGCAGGCTGTTGCTCGGCGTGAAAAAGCAGCACAGCAAACAAGAGAATCAAGCACTGCATGTCGTTCGACACTGCCAAATCAGTACACTTACGTTGACTATCAAGTTTTAGAAAATTCACGCGAATGGGCGTTAATTCGGTTGAAGGAAAAGGCGGCGATTTAAGGAAATTAATTGCGCAAAATCCTATTGCATTCAGGGTCGGCGCTAGAGGGGTGGGTCCGCGGGTCCGGACCCACCCAGCCTCGGTGCAGGGCACCCAAGCAAATCGTGCAAATACGCAAAAAATGTTGATTGGGGTGGGGGTGAGGGGTAGTCTGAGCTGGCGGGTCCTGGCTGTGTAGATTGCATTAGACCCACCCAGTCAACAAAACCCAGCGCCGCCCCTGATTGCATTTGCACAAAATTGGGTGGTAAAACAGCCAATCTCCCCCGTCATTTTTGACGGGTAAACACCTAGTATATTTATATTTAAATATTTATATTTATATATAGGCCCTATGCATCATACCCCGACTATTGAAAATACATGTATTTGTTCAGACATATACTGTATATTCCTGAATACATTGCCCCTTAGTTGAAACCAAGATGCGCAGACTGGATATCAACCATGAACCACCACGGAAAAAGATCCCGACTACGATGCTTAAGGAAGCGACCGTGGACTGGTACTGATGTACTATGACAATTGCGCTAAAGAAGTTTCCTCCTCCTCCTCATTCTCCTCCTCCCTCCTCCTACTCCTCCTTCTCCTCCTCCTCCTCCTCTTCCCTCCTCCTCTCTCCTGCTCCTCCTGCCCTCCTCTTCCTCCTACTACTACTACTACTACTACTACTACTACTACTACTACTACTACTACTACTGTACTACTACTACTACTACTATTACTACTAGTACTACTACTACTACTACTACTACAACTACTACTACTACTACTATTACTACGACTACTACCTCTACTACTGTACTACTACTACTACTATTACACTACTACTACTACTACTACTACTACTACTACTACTACTACTACTACTACTACTACTACAGCCACTACTACTGCTACTACTACTAGTATTACTACTACTAGAGGTTCAACTATCGATGCCATCCTCGCCTTAAGACTTTTAACAGAGTTGCACAGAGAGTGTACTCGCCCGTCGAATGTTGTCTATTTAGACATACAAGCCGCTTTCGACTCCGTTGATATAACTGCACGCTGGAAGGCATTGCGTGCTAAAGGTATGCCAGACATCTTACTGAAGCTACTCGCCGGCTCACGCAAAATTACAGGCACAAGTGTTCGTGTCGATGGTGACCTCTCAGCCAAGTTTCAGACGTGTTCTGGTGTGCGACTGGGTTGCATCATTACTCCAGCCTTTTTCAGTGTCGTAATCGATTTGATCCTGAACCACAGGCAGACATCGAATTTCGGGTTCTCATCTTTTTTCTGACTTGAATTTTGTTAATGAAACCATTTTCCTTATGCGTGCTAATGACAATGTCACTAAATGTTGGTCTGAGTCAATTGTCTCGGTCTGAAGGCTTCTTGGTTCAAAACTATACTCCAGAACCTGACATTCGGCAATAGAGCTGTGAGGGTCGCAGTATGTTTTAAAAATCGTATGTGTTGATGGCAAAGTGTATATTTTAATTGAATAAATTGAGGCTGGTCACAGTAAGATAGTTGAGAAAAAAGGAGGGACTAGAAGATTTTCCTTCACCCAATGAGAAGGCTACAGTACAATACGTGGAGTGGCAGTCGAAGGATATCATTGTCTTATATACCTGGGCCTGAAAGGAGAAAAACGGGGTTCTTACAACTAAATCGTGGAACAGCAAATATATCGGAAAGAAAGAACAATCGTTAGAGAAAATCGTTCATCTTCCCTCATCTTCCAGTAACTTTTCCCCCTAAAAGTTATGTTTCGGATTATACTCAGATTAAACTAATATTTGAGCTTGCTGAACTGGGGGACAGAATTGAAGTCTCGTTTCAATGATCTTCAAGGACCTACATACTGAATCCTGGAAACAAGAGGCCTTTCTCCAACTCATCGATCTGCTGAATTTGCGTCTTGGACTCGATGAACTATCGAATAAAAGAAAGGTACAATGGGATGAATCCTTTCTATCCACACAGAGGAGGGGAGGGAAGTAACTGACTTTTATTATGATTCTGTTTTAGTAGACCAACCTTAGGTAGGATTTAGGGTTTTAACTTTGTGTAAGACGATGATGTTTGATGTATATTGAACTGAAGTTTGTGTTGGTGTGAACAGACTTTATGGAAGAATAAGAGCTCGAATTGCTGGGGGGTTGAGGGCTTCAGCCTCCCCTTTAAAATGGCAGACCCTCCCTAGAGAAATGCAAAAAAGTTACTGGGGGGTCAAGTAAAACCCCCATTAAACTAGCTAATTCTATAAATCTGATGGTCTGATGATATGTATCCATCGGCATTTCCGCCATTCTTGCTTACTGATTTTTCAAAAACAGGAAGTGAAAATTGTTAGATGACGTCATTAATTACAAATTGATAAACAATGTTTGATTTGTAATTTAAATTTTGTAGTTTCAACATAAACTAGTGTTAAGAAAGAAATAATAAAGTTTAAATATGAAACGTCAGATAACATTACAGGCGCTTTTAACAAGGTATAGTTATGGTTAGAGATATATAAAATTGGTGTTTTAAGTAGAATGAATAGGACTGCGCAGTTTTCAAAGTGGACCCATAGATGATACAGGATACAACATTGTAGGATATTGTTATTTGCGTGTGGTGCCAAATGTGTGAGTTAGTTGCTATAAGTTTCACTGACTAAGTGACGGTTTAAAGCAATATCTATTAGTGTGTGCGTGTGTGTGTGATGTATGGTCATTATGGTGTGACTGAGAAGTCGGGTACCTTAGCTTTGCCAGCTTCTAGGTTTTGGGAATTGTCTAAACCTTGACCCTCAGTCTCTTTTCTTCCCCTCCGGGTCTGTGACGGGTCTTCCCTTCCTCACCCCACTGGGCCACCCTCCTTCCATCAGCCAATGTTACATTCGTAGCAAAATACTCATAATACCTGCATGTTGTTTTGCAGGCCAAAACGTCACAGGTCCAATTCAGTCACTGTTGATGACGTCGAGTATAGCGTTGTTAATATTATGAGTGACGGAAGGTGTTTTTATCGCTGTGCTGCTGCATATGGCTGTCATGACATAAAAAGTGCCACCAGAAATGCTGTGGGATGTCCACACGACACAAAGTTGTACCACCGTGAAACTGAGATTGCTGACGCTCTGCGTTTAAGAACAGTGTCATTTCTGTTAACTCATTCAGAGAAACTAAATGAACTAGTCTTACAGCTACCGTTTCTACTTGACAATGGTGTCAACTGCAATTACACCTCAGTTAGTGAAAGGCTGACAAAGATGGCAAACACATCGGAGTTTGCAGGGTTGCTGGAAATAAGTGCATTAGCATTCCTGGCCGAACTGGAAATTCAGGTTGTGTACAAAAAAAGGACTGATTTGTCCGTCCACAGCAAGTTTTGGTTTGGATCACCATTGGCTAATTCCGCTTCTGTTCTCAGATTACTGTATGACATGGATGAAAGTAAAAAAACCTGGACATTTCGGCTTACTTGTTCACTCTACTGAGCATGTGTCATGCCTAGACAATTCGCGTATAATATTGCTGGCAAGTAGCAGTCCAAATGACATGACTGGTGATTTCACTGGAAAACTAATGTCACTGCTCACGTCTCAGCCATCCACAGACAGTAAAACCAGCTGTGAGGCGGTCCTGGCGGATTTACATGCACGGTCACCAGCATCTCCGGCACAAGCGCCAATCAACACTGAATGCTTAGGGTCTAAATCACGTAGCATGAAGAGCGAACTTGACACAAACCAACCAGTACAGATCAATGACAAACTGTATCCTACTGTGTGTAAGGACTATGAACAGTTCAACACATGGCGAAACTCGTGGCCTTGGCTGGCAGTTCACCCAGATGACAATAACCGCGTTGTTTGTACAACTGGTCAAACAGTGAAAACTTCAGGTCTTGCGCCGTCAATGACTGTAAACAAACGAAGCAGGAAGGAACATGCGTTTATAGAACAAGAAATTTCAGCAGCAACGGCCAAAAACTACTGAAAAAATAGACAAGCATCGCAATTCAGAAGCACATAAAGAATCAAGTGAAGTTGTGGCAAAGAGAAATGAACAAGCAATGACCCAGGGCATTCAGAAGATGAAAGTGTTGTTTGAAGAGCAAAATCGATCAAATATTGAGGTGACTGAAAAATATTCCGCACTGCATATGAATGTGTAAATCGCACCTATCCTTCAGTGAACACACCAGACTTACAGTGTTACAGAAACTGAATGGCATTAATTGTGGCACTATTATGTATACTGACCATGCCTGCAGAAATATAGTAGATCACATTGCTGGTGAGATGCTCATAGAAATGGTGGATTACATAATCAAGACTGGAGCAAGGTTTTCTTTCATGATTGACGAAAGTACGTCGTGTGACAACGTCCAATCATTGATTCTGTACATCGGGTTGTTAGTTCGGGACGAACCTGCTGTGTTCTTTCTAAGTCTACTACCACTCCAGCAAACTCGGGCTGATGCCATTCGTGAGACTATTCTTGATTACCTATCTTCACTCGGCATAACATCAGAAATCCTGCTGAAGCAGTTGCTCGGCTTCTGTAGTGACGGTGCGAGCAGTATGATTGGGGAAGTTAATGGAGTAGCTACTCAACTTAAAGCCATGTTCCTTGATCTTAAAACCTTCCACTGTATGGCACACAGGCTTGAACTAGCAGTCAAAGATGCTGTTGACAGTGTTAATCATATATCTTATTTTCGAAACTGCGTTGATGCAATTTATAAACATTTCAGTATGTCGCAAAAAAACCAGAGGGAGGTTAAACTTGTTGCTGCTGAGTTGGAGCAAAAGTTTCTGAAATCTTCGACGTGAGATGGGTATTTTCATCCTTCACTGCTGGTAGAGCTCTTTGGAAGAGCTACAGTTCCTTGCATAAGCATTTTCTGGCATGCTCTCTTGATTCAAGCAGAAGCAGTTCTGAGAAGGCAAAATGCAGAGGATTGGCTTCTAAACTGTCCAGTTGGCTGTTTGTAGCAGAATTGGCCATGTTGAAAGATGCATTAAGAATCTTGAAGCACGCCTCACTATACTTTCAAGACAAGCATGACAATCTGCTAGAGGCACACAGCAGAGTGTCCAATGCAAAGGAAACCATACTTTGTCTGAAAGAAAAAATGGGAAAAGCGTCACCAAGTATTTTAACAGTAACCAAAGCACTGGAGAATTTAATGGTGTCCAAATTACACAGTCGCCCAGTGATGAAAATTCTTTTCAAAGAATGAGAAAGCAGTTTTTTCAAGCATTGCACGACAATTTCAGTCAGCGTTTCCCATCAACCACCTTTCAGTCACTGATTGCAGTTCTTGATGAAACAAACTGGCCAGATAATGTACTTGAGAAAACTCTTTATGGAACAACAGAGATATCCTCAGTATGCAAGACCATGCATTTCTCGATGAAGCAGACTGCTGATGTTCTCAACGATTTCGCTGAGTTCAAGAAGACAAGAAAACTTAGGCCACAGCTAGCAGAACTTCAACGCTTAATCAATGTGTATCCAGTGTCATCTGCTGACTGTGAGAGAGGCTTCGGCGTCATGAACTTACAGGACACTTCAGTCCGCAACAGCCTGGTATCACAAGCTGTTGATAGCCTCCTGATGATTGACGTTAATGAACCACCATTGCAGTACTGGCAGCCAAATCGCTATGTTATTTCCTGGCTTCGCAAAGGACATCATGGAGCTCTGGACAAGGCTTCAGGGATCTCAAAAAAATCTGAAAAGTTGACAAATAGCGCCTCAATATTCGTACTGTAATCAGTATTTATACCTGCTTTGTGCAGTAGCTCTGCATTCAATTTCGGGTTTTTTCATTTTGTATTCATTGATGAATAGCTATGCAAAATGTTGCAAATCACAAAAGTGTAAATTCTTAAAACACCACGCTCGCCATGACCCCCTTTTCATTTTCTCACAATTCGAGCACTGGGAAGAATTTAATCATATTTGAAAATCCAGTGCCTGTCTTGACTTTAGAAGTTCTCGGTTGATCTAAACTCATTTATTCACGTACATATAGCCAACCTATGCATAACGATACACAATGTCTTGGTGGGGTAAGTTGATCTGCCCTTGACCCTGACAAGACCTATTGCCAGTTAATATTGGGAGCGAGTCAATTGAGCCGACAGACAGTTTCACGTGTCTAGACAATGGGTCATCCATAAATGACGTAACGCGATTATGGCACTCTTTGACCCCCTCTCCCCTACGTAACGCGACTTAACAAAAAGCCAGACCTTTAAAATATGAAGTAACAACGGGCCGACCCCCCTCTCTTTTCGTCGTCCGAAAAGTCTTGACAAGCAGACAAAAGGTCATTAATCCTTCTACTTTTCCCCTCTTCAAACATGCTGATAAACAAAAAAGGTCATTCTTGCATTTTCCCTCTCCAAATACCCCGACAAGTAAAAAAAGGAAAAGGTCGTCACTTAAAAATTTTGTGTTGCGTTACGTCACATTTACGGAACCCCTCCCCTCGTCACACTTCGTAACAAATGTCCGGACTTCCTCCCTCTAGGGGCGTTACGTCATTTATGGGTTACCTCAACATCCAGTCATCCACTGTACAGATTATTTTTTAAAATGTATCAGCCTGCAGCCTCTTCCATACGCTCGCTGAATAGGGTTTGATTTATTGGTACCCGGGCAAAACGGCGCAGATAAACGGCACATAGAAACTACCTCAAAATACCGACAGTAGGGGGCAAAATAAGTGACAGAACAAAATGGCGCAGACAAAGCGGCACAGACAAAGCGGCACAGACAAAACGGCGCAGACAAAACGGCGCAGACAAAACGGCGCGATCTTTCGCCGTTCCCCTTTAGCCCTGCTAAAGGGACCATCAATGAATTGAGCTATGTAAGCTATTCATTCAAAATAGTAATTAGCTCAAGGGTTTTAACACTCCGTTTTCAGCATATATCAATAAAACGACTTTAGTGGAAAATTCATTACCCATAACCGCTACACCGCGTGTCCATACTGAAACACCATTTTAAAAATGCAAGTGAACATCACCGATCAATATGTCGCTGCTTGACCGTTGACCCATTTAAAAAGAGGGAGATGATGAAGGCCCATTACTTAATTTACACTATACCCGTTCTTGTGTTTACCTATCATTTGCCCCGTTTTGTCCGCGCCGTTTTGTCGTGCACCGTTTTGTGGTAGTTCCTGATTTCTGGCGCCTCTTTGCTCTCTTTGGTCTCATATCGCTCGTTTGTATGAACACGGTTCCAGCCCATCGGGTACTCCAGTGACACATCGACCTGACATCTGACCTTCGTCCTAATTGCTCTTGGAGACGCCCTCGTGGTTAGGTCAAATAACACTGAGTAACAAAATTTTTTTTTCATTAACTGATAAAAATTGTGGTGATTTAATACAATTAGGCTATGCTGAATCCAAATATAACCACCAAAATCTTCTATCACGTCAGAATTTTTAGTTATGAGCAAATAGAAAAATTGCATAGTCTACTATATATAACTGAAGCAC
The DNA here is from genome assembly GCA_018105865.1 of Metaphire vulgaris. Lineage (NCBI taxonomy): Eukaryota > Metazoa > Annelida > Clitellata > Crassiclitellata > Megascolecidae > Metaphire > Metaphire vulgaris. The sequence goes on from JACLAT010000059.1 coordinate 135,844, forward strand.
ATGTCATTATAGGTGATAGCTACTATTTGCTCGCCCTTTTTGCAGGAAACACTATCGACCTCAACGACTTCCTCTTGTAACAGGTGCTGCTGTCTTGCTGCAAAAGCCAGCAGAAATCACCCAGCTTAGTTGGACTATAGTGCACTTGGTGCCACTGTTCCATGACCGTGATTTCCTGCTGAAACCGTTCCCGTGCTCATCGCTGACATTGCCCAGTTTCTCAGAAAAAAAATCGAGGTGTGGAGGGAGGAATTGCATCTTTAACGACATGTTACCTCCCAATTGTTGGTAGACACTGATCAAATTTTTCCACCAGCTCCTTATAGTCGCAATCCTTCCTATTTCCCAGAAATCCACCAACCACGTCTTTGAATGATCGCCATGGTACCGACTCCACTGATGTCAACTTTGCTTCTACCTCTGTATCAAGTATAACCTGTCTGATCTGTGGGCCAATGAAAATGCCTTCTCGTATCTTGGCCTCACTGATCTTTGGAGATGTAGTCCTCAAGAAACGAAAGCCTTTGTGAAGCGCTTTGACGAAATTCTTCATTAAGACAAGCTTAATGTGGAATGGGGGAAGCAAAATCTTTGTAGCATCAACAAGCGGTTTGTGTTTTACGTTGTCTTTGCCTGGATTGTATTTAGTTCTAGAAGGCCACTGTTGAACTGAATAGTGCTGATGTCTGGAACGGCTTTCCCAAAGACAGAGGAAACAGCAGTGTTTAGTGTATCCACTTTGCATTACTGTAACAAGACCAACAGCCTTCAAGTCACCACAGATACTCCACTGTAACTCTCTGTACCTGATGAGATCGAGAACTGCCAATATGCTTTCATAGGATTCCTTAACCCTAGCTGCATGAACAAGATGTACTGATGGTTGTTAGTTTCATATATGAAGAAGTACCGGGTACAGTTTTTAAGCTGGCTTTACAGGAGCCAATAAAAAGATGCCAGTTGTCAGAATTGTGACTGTAGCCAAGTGTGACGAACAGTCAATTTATAATTTTGAAGTAACAAATGTGATCCTGCATAGTGAAGAACAGTGACAGACGTTTATTGCGATGTCGATAGTGACGTTTACATCAGTATATAATAGATTCCATTGTTTAAGTCGTGAGCCCAGCAGCTCTGAGTCTCTGACTGTCCTTTACTTGAATTAAGATTGCGTGCAAGGTCCCTGAGACCTGATTGATTAATAAGATGTGGTATACCAGCAGAATACTCGTCTTATTGTTGAGGAGGTTGCACCTCTTTCACTGTCCTCAGACTGCTCACGTAACTCATGGAAATTCTGTGGTGGGCTAGGTACCGTTAGGTCATCCCCATGAGGAACTGGTCTGATAGCAGATGGAAGGTTTGGGTACTGTATTGCACTTCTGTTCTTGATTGCAAATCTAATAACGTTAGTTAAACAAAAGTAACAGTCAGTATTATGATCCTTGGGCTCTCGCCAAACCTTGGATATAGTAAAGGACATTTTGCGTTTCCTTTAAGCCACTGAGTTGCACGATATGCAAATAACATGCGGCGACCCAAGTTTTGTCTTGATCGCCTACCTTCATACCGAAGTACTGGTTGTAGGCAAACTTCACTAGTGATGATATGGTCTTTACATTGTGCTTCATGATGTACTATCCACGCACATAGCAAAAACAATTCACTCTTGTCACACATGATCGTCTTGATGCCATTTCAATTATAATAATTTCAAATTGTTTTATCAAACTTTGAAATTGTTTTATCAAACTCTTCCCAAAATAGACAAAGACACTGATTCATAAAGCAAACATTATTTTATACAATTATAAATAAAGCAGACATATTTAAATCAGATCAAAATTTCCCGTAAAACACATGTTAAACTATATAGTATATAATGCATGACATGACACTCTGACAGTATACACACATGCAAAACATTTAGATGGGGATAACTTTTGAACCTGACGTGCTAGAGCAAAACCGCTTACAGATATGGAATCAGCGTGTCGTATCCCATCTGAATCACCTATTACCTTCTCAGTTAAGAAAATCATGTTTTCCAGTGTAATTAATCGGTGGATAGACCAGCTACCCCAGGGCTGACGCGTAGCACTTGTCACTCTATGGCGAAGCGCCATAATTCGAGGACATGAACAGTAGGCGACGCTACGGCCCCCATGCAGTGACTACATGCTACTACTGATGACGATGATTATCTTACTTACCCATGCACCCACCTACAAGTGATTGATTGCTGAATATACTGTACTGTAGGTTAGGATAGAGCGTGTGGTCAATGACTTTGGAGTGAATATTCGATTTTTATAAAATGGCGTGTGCAGGAAAAATTGCAACTATATCCTACGAACTGATCTTTTCCAAAATTTTGTCATGCGTCACATGATTCGTGTGAAGCGTTTAGCGGGCCACTGATACAGTATGTATAGGAAATGTAACTTTTGTAGACAATATTAAGAAAGAATATAGCGCCAAGGAGAGCAAGATCTTCATTATAAACGTTAAAATCTGCAGGGAACATGCAAAAAGAGGCTCAGGCAACGAAAATGAAAGTATGGAAGATGGAAACATCATGGAGGATGACTATAGTATCACCAACGAGGTAATTGTCACAAAGTGATGTAGTGGTATATGCATATTAAATGCTATTGTTTTGAAGAATTGGTTATAAGAATAGTTAAGTATATATTTAGTGAATATATTGTGCATATTGATTGACTGTTGAACGGTTGGTGTACACTGTACAGAGAGGGATTGGCACAAGAGTGCTGAGGAGGAGGCGAGAGATAGGTTGTCTGGTGGGTGTAAGAAGAGAGGGAGAAAAGAGATTATGTTTGAGATAAAGAGCGTTCAAGATAATGCTGGATATTGTTCGATAAATTTATTGCTCGATAAAGACCTGTTTAAGAAAAAAGTCACTGCACTAAACTCAGAAAATGTCGGACATCAGCGCAAAACAAGTAAAAAAAAGGTCGTCGGGAAAATTTATCCCTGCCCAAAGCACAAATTGCGTTTGACCACTGCGCATTTTCATTTTATCACTACACATTTTGTGTATCGCTGCACGTTAAAACAGGCCTTGGTGTTCTTATTGAGTTATCGACTGTAGCATGTGAAAGGAACAGCATCACTTCAAAAAACGGTATATTTGTTTCGAGTAGAACATTTGGTCTTTAAGTTTTTGTGCTACAAGGACTATGGAATTAAAGTTTGAATTATTTTCGTATAATGAAATCATTGAAGAAGTTCTGTATTGAAGGAAACGTTTTGTTTACTCACATGCATAGGCGTCAATCCATAGGGTGCCCGGGGAGCTCGTCCCCCCCCCAATAATACGGGCAGGGGGTCCAGCACTTGTTGCCCCCCTCAATATTTTAACATTCTTATATACCAGTTAACACATTTTCCAGTCTCAATGCATGCTCTTCCTGAAATTTCTATTTTTGAAATTTTATATTTTTGGAGTCTCGGTTCAGAAATGGTCATCCACGGGAGCCCGATTCTCTCCATTGATTTAGAGTGGGCTCAGCATTTGCTCATCATATGTTGCCCTCACTCCAACATGTAGGCCCTATAACGTTTGCTCAGAAGTTTGACACTCAGTCACTGGAGTACCGTCACTGCGCGTATCCAGATTACCTACAAATGTGAACCTTTTAAACCTGATAATTAATCCATTGGGGACGAACAAACAGTCGGACTGTAGGAATCTGGCCTCTGGTTGAGTGTAAACTTTCACGTCACTTAACGGTCATCATGGGAACGATGTCAAGATGCTTGGGAGCCGAATTTACTAGATTTTAATAGATAGTTGACGGCTGTACAACAGCGTTGATGCGTTAGTAACATAGGTGTGTGTGTGTGTGTGTGGGGGGGGGTATCTATGCCACCCTGCTGAGAGTATGGCGTATAACTCTTTAGAAGTTTAGATCAATCGTATGGGTCTGTCGAAATCATGGGTGAAGCGACTAAATTATATGGAGATTACGGGAACTGAGTCCACTGACTGCATTTTAGACAGTTATCTTGCTTGAACTAGACAGTCACCTGCGTAGACGTGTAAATCCGAGTAGTAGATAATACAAATTTCGTTTAGGGGGCGCTGTTTCAGCCGCCCGCAGGCGTTGTGCCTGCCTGTCTTTTTCATGGATTTAACTGTCTTCTCTTTGGTTGAGCGACTCTGCTAGGGATATTACGTTGGATTATCACTTCGTGCTCCAGCGTCGATCATGTGCCTCGGGATTTCTGTCCAGGAGGACCCACGGACCGCTGCGAAGTTAGCGGATTAGGGGGCGGTGCTCGTCATAGTTCGTTTCGGGGACAGTCGCCAGGTGGGGCTTGAGCATACTGTTGACAGACGGCCGTCGGTAATATCGCGGGTTATCTTAATCGTCGTCGTGGTACGCTGATCATCCGATCGTGAGATGACGACGATGTATCGAACTTACACGCGATCCGAGCTCCTCAGCCTGAGAACAGGAGGTGTCGCCCTTTCGGCCTCTCTTCGTCGCAAGATCGATCACCTTGTGGTCTACGCACCTAGGTGGAGCAACGGACGCGGAAGCAGGGCCGGCCAGCGTCTCCAAAGAGCCATACCTGTCAAGACGACCTCCCGTCGTCGACAGCATCCCACACCTGAACCGGGAGTCGTCCCATCGGCTACACTTGTGCGACCGAGAATAGAACGCCACTGCTCTACTCCGCCGCGACGCCTCAGAGTGGGCTTACTGAATATTCGTTCTGTCAACAGGAAGATCGAGAACGTTCCGGATCTGTTCGACGAGCACGAGCTGAATACTTTGGTTCTCTCCGAGACGTGGCATGAGGACCAGGACAGTGTCGCTATCAAGCGGTTACGCGGTATGGGCCTGAACGTCATCGAAGCGGCACGAGCCATCCCACTAAGGACGGAGCTCGATAACAGTAAATTTATCAATCACGGAGGGCTGGCGGTGATCTCCAAACCGGGGACCAACATCGCAAAGATCAACACCGGGTTCGTGCCGAGGCCTTTTGAGCACCTCTGCTGTTGGGTCAGGAGTGGCAATGAACCGTTCATCATTGCAGCTATCTACAGGCCCGGCTCACAAAGTGTTACTGAAACGTTCTATACCGAACTGTCCGCCCTGCTGGAGTCATTGGAGACCATTAACAGCGCGATTTGGGTCATCAGGGATATTAATATCCACCTGGAACGACCCTCCGACAACCACAGCCAGAAGTTTGAAGAGGTCATAGGGGCCCACAAACTGCGCCAGTTCGTCGGAGAACCGACTCACGATCAGGGCGGCTTACTCGACGTGGTAATAACAGCCGAAGATGGAGCTCCGACCGACGTCTCAGTGGTCGAGTCCGGGCTATCGGACCACAAACTCATCCTTTGGACGATACCTGTTGCTCGTCCTCGTCCGCCATATACAAAGCTATGTCGTAGGAGCTGGAAATATTTTAGTCTCGATAAGTTCATTGAGCGGATTCAATTGTCACCGCTCTGTCAACCAGTCGACCCAAGCAAAACCGCCACTGACCTTGCGCTTTGCTATCAGTCAGTCGTGACCACGATACTAGACGATCTTGCACCGGTGACCGAGGTTTCCGTCCGTCCTCGACTCCATCGACCATTTTATGATGCCGAGTGTCGGCAGGCCCGTCGACGTGCCCGTCGTTTTGAGAGAGTGTATCGTTCCAGGAGAGGCACTAGTGGCGAGGAGGATGCACGGTCTTCTTGGAGACTAGAACTCAAGACAAGTAGGCGCTTGGTGCGAGAGAAGAGACGGCAGCACTGGCGGAAGATTCTGGATTCCCCTCACTCTGACATCAAGCAAATATGGAGTCACCTCGACAGGATTCTCGGTAAAACGGGCACCTCCCACAGGGCGCCTCCGAGCTTCTCCGCCGAGGAGTATCACCGGTTCATCGACGAGAAAGTCAACAGGGTTCGGAGCAGGACGGCCAACGCCGACCCGGTCGAGTTCCAAAGGCATAGCGGATCCACCTTCTCAGTGTTCGTGGCCTCTACGATATCGGAGGTCAAGGCATGCGTCAAGGCATCGCCGAATAAACAATGCCCGTTGGATCCACTCCCGATGTGGCTGCTTAAAGAGGCCATCGACACGCTGGCTCCGTTCCTGACGTCACTACTATCGTCGTCACTAGCTAGCGGTGAGTTCCCATCACCGTGGAAGCATGCCATCGTCCGCCCTCACTTGAAGCGGCCAGGACTGGACCAGTCAGACATATCGAATTTTCGGCCGGTCTCAAACCTACCGTTCCTGTCGAAACTGCTGGAACGCCTAGTGAATAGACAACTAGTCACCTATCTCGTCAGGAATGGACTTATGCCTAAGCATCAGTCGGCATATCGAAAAGGTCATTCCACCGAGACGGCCCTGATGAAGATACTCGAAATCTCCTTTGGGGTCACTGGCGGAGCCTTGACGTGGCTCCAGGGCTACCTGTCGGGCCGGACACAGTCAGTGGCCTGGGGCGGCTCGATGTCTGCCTCACGAAGTGTCACGAGCGGTGTGCCACAGGGATCGGCCCTGGGTCCACTCCTGTTCGTGCTCTACGCGGCAGACGTCGGACGGATCGTCGAATCATCGGGTCTATCTTGGCATGCATACGCCGACGACGGTCAGGTGTATTCCTCCTGCCTTCCGTCGGAGACCGAGCATCTTCTGTCGTGCGTCCGTGAATGCATCACTCGGATAGAGCGCTGGGCCACGGCTAACCGGCTCGCCCTAAACCCGAGCAAGACGGAGCTCATCTGGTTTAGCACTCCAAGGAGGAAGCATCTGATCGATCGTTCGGAGCTTTCTCTGGACGAGGCTAACATCCAGCCATCGACAGAGGTGCGCTTGCTCGGAGTGCTCTTCGACGAAACGCTGACGTTTGCTGGTCAAGTTGCCAATGTGACCCGTTCGTGCTTCCGACAACTTCGAATGATCAGAGAGGTTCATCGGTATATCTCAACGGCAGCCGCGATACAACTGGTTCGAGCCCTCGTCCTTTCACGCGTCGACTACTGTAACGGGATCCTGTTCGGTCTTCCCGATCGTCAGCTCGCTCGCCTGCAGTCGATCATCAACGCCTCAGCCCGGCTGATATTTCGGATCCGGTGGCATGACCACGTGACCTCGCTACTCAGGGACAAGCTACACTGGTTACGCATCCCGGAGCGCATTGCATTCAAGCGTTGCTGGCTGACGTTCCGGGCACTAAACGATCCCTCTTGTCCGGAATACTTAGCGACCTTGATTCGGAGGACGACTACGAACGACCGACGGCTCCATCTGCGCCCCAGCAGCCGGGTTTACCTGTACGTTCCACCTCCGTCGAAGACACTCAACTTCGGCGAACGTTCTTTTTCCCGAAGAAACCCTCTCCTATAAAATTCGTTACCGGCTTCAGTGTCGGCGGCCACTTCATTAGAGGACTTTGCGACCAAATTAAAGACTCACCTATTTAACATCTCGTTCCCATGTTTTTTGTAAAGCGCCTTTGACTTTGGCCCTCGCTATGCTACGGCGCTATATAAATTGTCATGAACAATAACAATAACAATAGCAAATTTAATTTTGTCTCCTAAGCGACAATGCAATATCATTTAAGATGTTGCCCACGAAACCTGGACTATTTTATTTGTCAAACTTTTCATTTTACTCTGCATCTTGGACTCAACATTCTAATTGAGATTACGAGATAGACTACTCAAGCAGGTAAGGTACAGTATTCTGGCCATCCACGGGGCCATCGAAGTCTTATCGTAGCCAGAGTTGATTATTGCAACCGCATTTTACTTGGTCTCCCAGCCAAGTCAGCTGAACCGCCTTCAATGGGCCCTTAATGCCGCCGCTAAGCTAATTTATGGAGTTAGGTGGCATGACCACGTAACCCCATTGCTGAGAGACAAGCTACATTGGCTACGGATTCCGGAGCGGATCGTCTTTAAACGGTGCCGACTGACGTTCCGTGTCCTACACGATTCCTCATGTCCCAGTTATCTGTCCGAGGTTATTCGGAAACCGTCAGCGTCTGACCGTCGCCTTCAACTACGTTCAAGCAGTCGTCTGGTACTGTACATTCCACCGCCGTCGAAGACTGTGAAATTCGGAGAGCGTTCTGTCACTTGTGGCAACCCTCTTCTTTGGAATTCGTTGCCAGACACAGTGACATCCGCTACTTCCTTGGAACGGTTCTCAGTTGAACTGAAGACATAATTATTTATTCAACATTTCATTTCCATTTATGTAAAGTGCTCTTGCTTTTGGCATCTAGCTATGTTATAGCGCTATAGAAATTGTCGGGGTAATAATAATAATAATAATAATAATAATAATAATAATAATAATAATAATAAAATAATAATAAAAATAATTCATGCCTACGTTTTAATATGATTGGTCAGCAATAATTTTTAGTGGTGCAGACTGCAGAACTATGAATTTTGCCTTTTTAAACATTAAATAGCTTAATTGAAAGTAAACTATTGAACAAACCCAAAAGTAAATAAAAATTATGGCTGAATTTATATCACTTGCTGGTATAAATAAAGTAAGTATCTTAACCCACTTTCTACTAGTGCACCCCGGGAGGGTGCGTTCGAAAAAAAATGTTTAAAAATATTAATAAATGAAATCAATGCAATCTTACTAACTCAGCTTATCTTCCTTTGTTACTTAACAGTTCTATGCCGACAGTTTGGAAAAATACACAGTTGTTTACTCTTTTTGCAATATATAACTCAAAATGTCTGAAAAAAGAATTCTGCTGCCTGTGGCATCAAAAATAAATTATGATTAATTAATATTTTTTACTGGACATGATATATGATTTAAAGCAATATTATTAGGAACAGAGTACAATAGTATTATTTTATTTTATGCATTTCATTGGCTTCTATACAACGTCTTATCATGCACCCTGGGAGGGTGCGCTAGTAACATAGCGGTATAAATTCGATCAATATCCTATACCCTGTTCTTAGAACCTAGTTTTCATGTTTGAGCTAGATGGTTGATATGGCCTTGAATAGTATATGAAATATGTCTATGCTGTAACAAGTGGTCAACATTTTTTCAATTTAAGGCACTTTACTGTTCACAAGGCTTTGCAAATAATTGAAGATGAAGAGGTAGTATCAGCAATTGTTTACATTGATGATTGATCCATCTAGTGATGTTTTGGGATATGATGACGATTCCGGGGATGAAAATGAAGGCACGGTATGACTGGAAATTCTACTAAAGCTACTATAATTGCATCTACACACTGTAAGACTACTGGAAGCACTGAAAGAATTGGAGAGAGTGATTGTGGAAACGATGGTGCACTTGGCATCGAATGCCATTGGAGTGGAACCCTTCTGCTGTGCATCATGCTGGTGCAGATCTCAGAACCAATGAATCCACAAATCTGAGCCCAATGTTGTCAGATTTTATAAGACAACAATGGGTGCAGTCTATCGGACTGACTAGAATGCGCCATCATATCACTTATCAGTAAGGACTAAGAAGTGACGGTGGCCGCTCTTTGCCTACATCATTGACCTAATGGTGCAGAAATGCATGGATTTTGTATAGATGTACACCATCATATCAAGAGAAACCACTAGATCTTCTTGGTTTTTATGCTAACCCTGTCAAATTTGATAGGCCTGGAAAGCCAACGCCCATTGACAGCCGTGTGCCTTTGGAAATACGTCATGACAGTCGGGGCCATTACTTTACTGACTCTTGCACTCAGCGGCACTACTGTGAACAATTTGGCAAGAATCAGTGGCGGTTCCATAGGGAAGGCCCGGGGGGCCCATGCCCCCTATTGAGTGCCTGGCCCCCCTGTTGGGACCCTATGCTGAATACTACATACCTAACAACAAATGGTTGGCCCCATGATTAGAAGTTGCCACCCCAACGCCCCCCCCACTTGCCAAATCCTGGATCCGCCACTGGCAAGAATGCCAGGAAAAGATGCCAGAAATGTGACATTGGATTGCATATCCATTGTTTCAATGACCTTTCTAGCAATAAGTGATAATTTGAAACAGTGTTTTATCCAGGCCTGTTAGGGGAGATTCCCTCCATATCAAACCACAACATCCCCTTCTCCAAATCCCAGCACACACAAATGTTTGCATTGAACTGTGTCTCTTCCCTCCAGCCAAGTCAAGTTCTCTCCAAAAGACTGTGGTCTGGATAAAACATTGATTTGTAATTTTATTGCAGGATTACACGAAAGCTGCCTGTATAGCGTATTTTACTGCTAAGTTACTAGCGCACCCTCCCAGGGTGCATGATTTTTGCTTCAAATTTCTCTTTTGTGAAACGTAAAAAAATTTTTCCAGTATTTTTCTGTGTACTTTTGTGCCCTAATTGTTTCAAAAATTATGTCAAATACTAAAGAGCAAAAGTTGGGATAATCTGGGTTAAGTAAATAAAATCTGGTTAATTTCTATAGAGCTTTCAAAGCAGCACCGCAGTAGCTCATTATTCCTACGCGCTTAATTTTAGTATCAAGTAGGCTGAAGTAGCTATATATATACACGATATATATATATATATATATGTATATATATATATATAAAGAATATCAACTATATCAACCATATATCAAGTATCTATATATTAGGGTTGAGTGAAAAAACATTTTTTGGAATTTTTAATTCCAATAGTGATCAAAATTTGCCTATGATAGCGCACAAGTATTGCAAGAAATTTGGCAGTCTCATGTTGACGTCTTCTGTCCTCTACCAGACGATTTAAAGACGGATGTAGTGAAAGTATTGAGAAAAAACAAAAATTTTAATTAAGGAATCCAATACCTAATAAAAGTTGCATAACAACACTTAGATAAAATGTGACAAATATGAGCTTGATATGTATACATCTTACACCCTCTATCGAGTCAGTTACATTATTAATATGCGAAAGTAAGAAGAATTTTTTTATATATCTACCAAGAGTGAACGTGATCACTGAACAACATTATTAGGCCTACTTAATACTTATTGTAATACTTCAGCTTATGTAAATTGGTGTGGTCTATTCACTGTAATCACAGATAGCGCTGGACCAAAGTTATATTCAGAATATTCACATTAGTTTGCATTGGAAATGAAATTGTTTAGTAACGAAATCACGCTTTGTTGTGATTGCGGACATTGTCTTCCTAGCTTCAAATTTTGCTCGGACTAATCCGGCTCTTGCATGTTGTCCAACAACCGTCAATGCCGACTCTGTAACGGCCTTAACAGACCTCTCGACTGCTTGAGTATGGCAAGGAAAGCGAGAGAATTCAATTGCTGATTTGTCGGAATTGTTGAACAACTGTTCCAGATCGTCATCACTTATGACCTTAATTAGAGGCGGCTCAGTAATTTCACATGACTGTCAATCAATTAATTCCGTATAATCGGATGCATTAAATCGCAGACTAGAAGGTTGCAATATGCGAACTCCTCTCTCTGGCTTATTGCACGATCGAGCCTTCATTATCCGTCTCAGTCCCAATTCTCGAATTGCTTTTCGCTCATCCAGGATCAGTGAGAGCAGTAATTTTTCAGGATGAGCATAGAAGGCGTTTCTCTCAATGACCGGATCGACTATCGACTTCAAATCATCAGGCAAATATCGCCATTTGTTAACGAGCATCCACAGATGCTTTGCACCATCTTTGCAGGACGGCTTGCACTTTACTGCAAACCAAACAGGGGCGTAGACCTTCAATACGTACTCTGTGATTGTCGAAAGAGACTTGTTTGGTTCCTTGGTGGCTATGTACAAGCGTAGTACTCTGTTAGCTAGAGTCAACCAACGAGACATTACGAGTTCTCCCGGACTTTGATTCAACAGTGCTTCATCGCATGAACCACTATTGAGAGCTCGACACATGTCGTACAAGTATCTCTGATCTGTGCTGAGATCCTGCAAAACAGAGTCAGGTAGCACTTGTAAATCGCATTCAAATTCCTTGAACTGAACCAGTGGCATATTCTCACACCGTTGAAGTTGTTGTCCAAGTGGGCCTGAAAAACTGCGTGGTCCTGTAGTAATGCCGTCAAGATGTTCGAACAGGTGACGTAGTGGCAGCTCGTTGCCATGCAATAGGCATATGAACCAGTTTAGTGGACGCTGCAGATGTACTTCTAACAATCGGATGATACCACCCTTATGTCCTGTGTTAACTGCCGTTCCATCGCAACCTATGGCTGCCAACGATTGGATGCTTATCTTTCTTTCTTCTAAGAAATCAGATATGGTAATGGTATAGTAAAATGGTATCGTCCATCCTCATTGCTGAGGGTCGGAGGCTATGCAGGCTGACGACAAGGTTCTCCACGTGACTCTGTCTTTCGCAGTTCTGATGCAATTGCTAATTGGTTGTTTTGTCCATTCCACAATATCATCCGTCCATCGTCTACGAGGCCGTCCTCTCTTCCTCTTGCCATTAATTCTGCCATGCAGTATCGTTGTACATAAATTGTCTGCTCGCACTATGTGACCAAAGTATTTCAGTTTCCTAAATTTGATAACTGAGTATAGACGCCAATTTTCCCCAAGTTCTTCTATGATTGAGGCATTTGTTCTATGTTCTTTCCAGCTGATGGACATCATTCTTCTGGAAGCTGTCATCTCGAAAGCAGTGATTCTTTTCTTTTCACTGTCCAAGCTTCAGCTCCATATGTTGCAATGGGCCAGACTAATGCTTCCATCAGGCGTTTCTTTATGTGCAGATTGAGCGACCGATCCTTCCAAACAGTAGTAAGTGTCTTTATGGCTGAACGCCCCATGCCAAGCCTTGATCTTATTTCAGAGCTGCAGTCATTATCCTCTGTAATTAATGAACCAAGATAACGGAAGGTTTCCACTTGTTCGATAGTAATAAGTATAGACAATCAGCTAAGGAGGCTTCACAGTAAATAATAGGTTAAGTTTATAATAGAACCAGATTCAAATTTAGCAATGTAAAACAGAAAAAAATCCTAAATATAGTAATTCAATTGTATTTAGATAAGTCTTTTGGGTTAGAAATTTTTGGTGGCTTATATGTTAGATCCTTAATCATATATATATATATATATATATATATATATATATATATATATATATATATATATATATCCGTTCTTTCCGGAGACACAAGGAGAGAAGTTTTTTTGCTCCAACGCATTTCCATGACTTTACAACGATTCAATGCGATTGCTTTCCAAGGGACTTTCTCTGCTTCTGATCCGGATCAAGACAAGAGCTGGAAAGTATATACATGTCTTTATCTGTAACTGGACACTTTGTAATAAGTCCTCGGAACTACAGTAAGTACCTGAGGGTATATATATATATATATATATATATATATATATATATATATATATATATATATATATATATATATTCACTTCTATACATATACACTTCTATAATGTAACAACGAATCAGAACATCTTATCCAATCTTATTCATTGAGTAATCTTAAACCGCCTTTATACACAGGCCCGCCGAGAGAAATTCCGGGCCCCTGTGCAGAATGGCCGGCAGGCCCTTGAGAAGTCTGAAAATTTCTTGACGACCTTTTTCTTGCTTGTCACCTTTTTTTACGTCTTAAAGTAGCTGATGACCTTTTTTTGCTTTTCACCCTTTTCGTACTCGTCCCGGGCCCACCTTTTCCTCCTCTACTTTTGTGTTATATAGTACTGTGCGTAGTACTATAAATGAGTTCTAACTGTTTACTGATTTTAGTAGTTTTAATCAGAAATATCAGATACCAAGATTATTAATACGAGAGTCCTGCAATGTCATCTCTCACTCTTACTCGACTGTCAGTGTTCGACTACTAGCTACTACTAGATCATAGCTGCTTACGCTGCTGCTGCAGCTGCCTACGCTAAGGCAGTGGCGCTGTCCGGCGGTCACCTAACTACTGGCCTACACTAGTGGTGACTCACGTTGTACGGTCATCACATTTCCTCCTCTCATGGAAAGAAAAAAATGCTCAAAGTTGATATGAATGTTCAGAAGGAAATATAGTATTTATTTAGCTAGCACTTAGTTAGCTAATCAAGCGTGTTCGAGGCCGTCATAGCACCCAGTCAGATCCAAAGACTTTGGTGCGGCGCCTTCTCTGAGACCGGCGCGGCGGAGGTTTCGGATCTTTCTGGCGTCCGGCAACTGCGCGATGCGGCGGCAATGGCTCAGCCACCGGAAATGGATAGAGAGCTATGTCATCGTCGTCGGTCTCCGAGGATGACGGTGGTGATGGTGGATGTGGTGAAGAAGGAGGAGGTGGAGCTTGTGGTTTTGGTTGGCATAGGTTGCTCTTGTGCTGAAGCACTCGCCGCAAGTTCCACTTCTGACCATTCTCCAGCCAGACTGTGTTGCCAATGGCCTTCTGGACTACCATTGGTTCAGAGTATTTTGGAGCCAGCTTGTGCGCTCGGGCCGGAAGTTGGATGCGAAGTTGGTTTCAAGCGCACACAGTACCAGGTTTAGCATGGCAGCGTCGGCTGTAGTGTGCTGCCGTCTTCTCCTGCGCGAACTTCACGCGTCCAGCGACGACTGGGAGTTCGGATGATGGAGCTGACGATGACGTCACGGCTTGCTTCAAGGAAGTTAACGGCGTTCGAAGCGGACACTTCAGAAACAGGGACGCCGGGGAAACGCCAGTGGTGGTGTGAGGCGTCGAGCGATACGCAGCGAGCGTCTGGCGGGCAGCTGTCATGAAGTTGTGACCATCAGCCAGACCTGCACGGATTCTGTCTTTCATGCTGCGATTCAGTCGCTCTACCGCTGCAATGCTTTGCGGTGAATAAAGCGACACTCTGGTGTGCTTTATCGCCAGTGACGTCAGAAAGTCGGTAAACTCTGACGACACTAACTGAGATCCATTGTCGGTCGCAATTTCTTCGACCAGCCCATAGCGGTCGAATAAGCTGGTCAGAAATTTTATGACGTTGGCTGATGTCACGCTTCCGCAGCACGCGACTTCCGGCCACTTCGAGTAATAGTCGGTGGCGACAATCATATATCTTTGATGGCGCAGGGGAAATGACGAACTCGCCCGCTATATCTAGCGAAAGTTTCTTCCACGGACCGGAAGGCAGCACAACCGGAAGTAGTGGACCGGAAGTCGGTCTCACGGACTTCCCGGAAGTGATGCAAGGTACGCAGTCCTTGACGTGGCGCTCTACATCTGAGACGACGCCTGGCCACCAGACTGACTCTCTGACCTTGGACTTTATCCGTACGACGCCAGTGTGACCTTCGTGGGCGAGGTCCAGAATCGACTGACATAGTGATGATGGCACAGTGACGCGACAACCGCGCAACAGGCAGCGGCCTCCATGTACGACCGACAGCTCGTTGCGGAGCCGGAAGTACACTCGCAGGTTGACCAGAAGTTGTTTATCCGACGTCGGCCAACCTTCTGTCACGATTTGACGGACCTGGTGGAGCTCGGTGTCAGCGCCGGTAGCCTCAGCGACTTGGTCAATGGTGATGATAACTGTTGCTAACTGTCCGAAGATTGTTTGAATGGCTTCCGACGCTTCGACTTCGTCGCTGTCGGACGAGGAAGCGGGACCGAAAGTCGGTGTCGCTGAGGTGCCTGGCGATGGAACGGAAGCTCTTTCCTCATCGTAAGATCTAGAAAGGCAATCTGCGACGACATTGAGTCGGCCGGGCTTGTATTCGATGTCGTATACGTATTGGAAGAGGCAATCAGCCCAGCGGAGCAGACGTAGAGGTCTGTGTCCAAATCCTCCTGTTGTAAGGAGTGTTTTCAACGCTTGATGATCGGTGACGAGTGTAAAACGCCGTCCGTAGAGGTATAAATGCCAGTGTTCTCAGGTCCAGAGGCATGCAAGGGCCTCTCGTTCTGACGCTGAGTACCTGCGCTCCGCTGGAGACAGCGTTCTTGACGCAAAGGCGACCGGAAGTTTGACTCCATTCCGGCGTTGCGCCAAAGTGGCGCCAAGAGCCACCGATGACGCGTCACACGTGACGACGGTTTCACAGTTGACGTCGAAATGCGCTAAGATGGGCGGTTCAGCCACTTTACGCTTTAATAAGCCGAAGCGTTGTTTGTGCTCTGACGACCGAGACCAGGCGGCGTCTTTCTTTAATAGCTGACGCAGCGGGTCAGAAATCTCTGCGAATTGTGGAACGAAGCGCAAGTAATATGCGGCTGTCGACAGGAAGCGAGACAGTTGCTATTGATCCACAAGTGTCGGTATACATAGTAACGCTTCCATGTTCGATCCAAGCGGGAGCACACATGCAGCTGACATGCGGTGTCCGTTGAATTCGACTTTCTGTGCGCCGATGACGCACTTATCTCTTCTGCGGACTGCGGCGTTGACGTCCGAAAGACGAGACGCAGTCGCCGGTCGTGTTCTTCGACCGATCGCCCGTAGACGATAATATCGTCTAAGATAGACGTACAGCAGTCCAGTTCTTTCAGGACTGTACAGACGACCTGATGAAACGCTGACGGTCCTGATTCTAGACCGAAGGGCAGAGACCGGAAACGGAAAACGCCTACGTGAGTCAAAAAGGCTGTAAGATCACGGCGGTCCTCTGCCAGCTCCAGTTGTAGATATCCCACAAAAGGTCGATTTTTGAAAACACGGTGGAGCCTGCTAATTTTTATGTTAATTCGGACATGGTCGGTAACGGAAACCTATCTGCAATGATGCACTTGTTAACTTCAGTGAGATTAACACACAAGCGTGACGAAGTCAAGGACTGGCGTCGATTCGTTCAATAATATTATCTTGCAAAAGTCGATTTAATTCTGCCGCTATTGGCTTGCGTTTGGCCAACGGCGGATGCCAAAATTTCTGACGAACGGCTTTCAATGTCGGATCTACCGTCGGTCGATGGACGATGCCTTTTAGAAATCCGGGTTTGGACTTAATCAGCACCGGAAATTGCTCCAGTGAAACTGACGACTGTGATGACGTCATTGATAGGGACGCGATGAGCAGCGCTGTGAGGTCGATTCCTGCGAGAGATGAGCGACCTCCCAGAGCGTCGAACAGGTCGACTCCGAGTATCGACGGACCCTGGACTGTGACGTAAAACCGGAAACTGTTTAAATATCGGTTCCCGATCTGCACCGGGACGAAAACTCGGCCGATGCATTCAATCTGGGCGCCTCCGTAAGCGCGAAGTGGCGTGCCGGAAGCAACAGGCGCTTCTGGGGTCGTATTTTCTTGACAGTGACGTCATTAAGGATCGAGACTTTCGCGCCCAAGTCGACTAGAAGCGAGACGGAGATGTCGCCGATTTTCGCGTCGATATGGCGGAATGTTTCTTGTGCACGCTGTATCACTGCGACGGCTGCCACAGTGTGTACCGAACAGCGGAAGGCGCTAATGACGTAGCGGAAGTGACCGGTGCTGCCCTGCTGGTTGGCATAGCAGGCCGATCTCCGTGATCTGTGACGGAAGCGATAACGACGTTGCTGACGTCATCGACCAAAGCGGTGTCGACGGTCTGAGCGTCCCTAGCCGCATGCCCATGTCGACCGCAGTTGGAGCACGGCGCCGTAGCGTTTGACGGACCGGAAGGGGACGAGCGGTGAAGCTGCTTCCGGTTGAACTGATACTGGCCGATCGAAGAAATCGACGCATCGCGATATCTGCATGCGACGGCAGGAGCTTCCGCTGTGCTCTTTCTAGCGTGGTCGCCAGAAGTACTAAGCTGTCCAAAGTCGCTTCGTCTGTCTCCAGTAGCAACCGTTCTCTGATTTACTGATTACAGCAACCCATAGCGAACTGGTCTCTGACGCGTTTGTCGAATTGGTCGTCGGCGAAGTTGCAGAGCCTTGCAAGCTCTCCGACCGCCGACAAGTACTGCACCAGCGAGTCGCCAGGCCTCTGCAGACAGCAGTAGAAGTTGGCGCGATTGAAGATGGTGCCAGACGTTCTACCAAAGTGCTGACGCATTCGCGCCACTGCGGCGTCGTAGCTTTCAGGCGTTTCCGGCGCCAACGAGTAGTAGACACGCTGCCCTTCGGATCCGAGTGACGCGCCAAATATAGCCGCTTTGCGCGCTGCGAATTCCGGAGCATCCGGGAATCCAAGACAAATGAGCCAATCTTGAAAAGAACGCAGCCACTGGTGCCATGGCAAAGGCGGTGTTCCAGCCGACTGAAAGAACGCCGGCTTCAAAGGAGTTGTAATACTACAGCGGTTCGAAGACTCCGCTTGCGATGACAGTGTCGATGAAGAGGACGATGAAGAGGACGTTGCCGTTGTTGCCATAATCGACGAACGAGCTGGACGAACAAACGGTATTCACGACGGATTGCGCAGTCTTGAGGCGATCTCGAAAAAGATCAGCGTCTCCAAAGATGGCGGGTCGCGTCGTTCCTTTGTTCGAGACGCTGCGTAGAACAGTCTCGAAGCTCTTTGACTGCTGCGCAGAGTAGATGGCTCACGAGCCGGCGTCTGGCTTGGCCTTTGTCTGGCGTTCGGTTGAACGCCAAAGAAGCAGATGATTCGGTCACGTGCGTTCGAAATTCGTCGCCAATTTATAGCATTGTGCGTAGTAACTAGTGGTGACTCACGCTTGCAGCGGTCATCACATGTTATTATTCATATTATTGTTAATTATACAATTATACATATTCATAATCGGCCCGGGCCCCCAGACCGCCGGGCCCCTGTGCAGTTGCCCCCGCCCCTGCCCCCAACAATGTCAATGTGACATTGAAGGAACTCACAACAATGTTATGAAAATGTTTCCAATCACTCCTCATTTCTTGCTTTTGTGTTCTAATGGCTGCGTGTTGTTCGGACCGTCTTCCTTCTCCGACGTGCACAAGTTTAGCTCTCGGAGAGCCTTTTCGGCAGATTCTGCCTTCGCCAGCTTCTTGCTTCTTCCGACACCGATGTAAGTCTTTCCGTCGACGTTGAGCGACCCTGAGCGTTGAGCGTTGAACGTTGAGCGGCCCTGTTTATGCAATATACATGTAGCTGTCTAGACTATGTATCCCAACATCTGATTCCAATAGATTTATGGCTATCAATTAGTCAAGATTGACTTGTAGGGAATATAACTATTTTAGCTTAAATAGTTATTTTCCCTATTTTAGGCTGTCATAACATTGAATGAGAATATATATATATATATATATATATATATATATATGTGTATATTATTGTTTGTCTTTAACTGGTCTATGGCTTTGTATCTTCAATGTTGCACCCAATTGATTTAGTTCAGACATATTGTAATTATGTAAGCACGAAAAATTCCATTTTGTAGTTCCTCAAGATACTAAACATCATAATCCTACACCGTCCTTGATAGCATTGGTATGCATCAGATTTGCCCCAGTCTTGATTCTATGCTTCACAAATTCAACTACAATTCGGACTAAATGTATCTGTCATTCTCAATTTTCATTATCTATGTAGTTGTCCGATAAAACGAATAGTTCACAACTTTTTATAGACTTCTAATTGACGCTTCCTGTAAACTCTCACCATCAGGCTCTTTTACTGAGAAGATTGCTCGAATTCGTAAGTAGACAGCTAATCAACCAGAAGCTTACAAAACGCTGCTGCACATCTAGTCCTTCACCTGAAACCTAGAGACCACTCATCCATGCGTCACGTGACCTTCTTAGGCTTGCAGTCCAAATACGGATACAATATAAAATATGCATGCTGATGTTTTTTGCGCACGACATGGGCTTGCCAGACCTACCAGACCGATCTGCTCAAGCCAGCATCGGCTTCCAGTGGTAGACCATGCTTACGATCTGCCTCTTCCAGTCAATACAATAAAAGTCGTCTTCGGACGATTATTGAGCAACGAACTTTATCTTACGCTGGACCCCATGCTTGGAATGTCTTTCCACCGAAACTACAGTACGCAACCTAAAATTGCGTGTCGCCTTCTGTAAACAGTTGATGAGCCATCTCTTGAACTGTGCTTATTATTGACCTTGTACTGCGCTTGTAAACATTAATTAAACAGGCGCATTATAATTTATAAGTCAATAGTGTGTATATGCATATAATAATAATAATAATAATAATAATAATAATAATAATAATAATAATAATAATAATAATAATAATAATACAGATCTCAGGCAGCAACGTTTATACATAATTGGTTGCAATTTTCTCTGTATTGCAGACAAATAAAGTATCAATTGATGAATTATTGAAGAGGTAAGACTTGTAAACCTTAAGTCTATGCTTGAATTGCTTTGTGTAATTCCATAACTTGATTAGAATTGATGACACCGAAACAGCTTTACTTTCAAAGTTTTTAGCCAATTGCAAAATAACTGATTATAAATTGGAATGCAATAGTGACAGACTTTTATGATCCAGCAAAAACATCAATGGTCATATTTATCATTTCAATGTGTTGATATTTCCATTTTGATTTCTGCATTTTTCGATCAGTCATTCACAAAGCGTAGCCTATATATGCTGCATCAGAGTTGTCAAGGGTTGGGTTAACCCATGGGTTGGGTTGGGTCCAGATTTTTGAAAAATTAATGGGTTGGGTTGGATTTCGTGAGTCTATACATTTTTGCCTCGTCTGTACTTGTTAACCACGTGGTCTGTTTTGGCTTACTAATAATATCTATAGATTCTTGTATTATGTTATATGGACTGCGCATCTGCTAATGGCGCCATGTACGTTAGGCTAGATCCCATAATGGCAACAAATTCAACTGCACCAACTGGACCATGACAAATCAGATCGATTATATCATGTGGACGGATAAACAGTAGGGTGGAGTGAAAAATACTTTTTTGGAAATTTTAATTCTAATAGTGGCCAAAAGTTGCCTATGATAGCGCACAAATACTGCAAGAAATTTGGCAGTCACATGTTGACGTCTTCTGCCCTCTACCGGCGATTAGAAGACGCCATATTCATTTTTTGAAATTTTAAGCCATTTTCGGTTGCAACATTTCATATTGACATTACATAAGTCTACTTTTACTACTGCGCATTAGCCACGATTTTGCAAATATACGTCGCGCACGACTACAGTGGCCTAGTTGAAGACGATGCCCTGCTAATTATTGTTTTTATCAGTAAATGCGGAATTATTATGGCTGAAAGTAGTCGGAGAAAAGCGCCGGACTGTCCAATATTTGCAGTTTCAAGCTGCAGAAAGATATGGAATATCTGATAGAGCTGCAGCAGACATTGCATCAAACATACTTACAGACTTTGGAATGGTAACACCTGGCGATAAATCTGAAGTTATTGACCGATCAAAACTTCTAAGAGAAAGAAAACGGTTGCGTGAAGATCTGATCGCGGAGTCTGCAAGCAGAACCACGAATCTTCGTGGTTTGTACTTTGATGGCAGAAAAGATAAGACCCTAATGCAGAAAGAGGTTGGAGGTAAGCTGCATCGCAGGACTGTTTTTGAAGAGCACATAGTGCTGATTGAAGAACCCAACTCAAACTATCCGGGACATATTGCTCCAGTGCATGGCAATGCTGCGTGCATACAGGAGGGCATATCAGATTTCTTAGAAGAAAGAAAGATAAGCATCCAATCGTTGGCAGCCATAGGTTGCGATGGAACGGCAGTTAACACAGGACATAAGGGTGGTATCATCCGATTGTTAGAAGTACATCTGAAGCATCCACTAAACTGATTCATATGCCTATTGCATGGCAACGAGCTGCCACTACGTCACCTGTTCGAACATCTTGACGGCATTACTACAGGACCACGCAGTTTTTCAGGCTCACTTGGACAACAACTTCAACGGTGTGAGAATATGCCACTGGTTCAGTTCAAGGAATTTGAATGCGATTTACAAGTGCTACCTGACTCTGTTTTGCAGGATCTCAGCACAGATCAGAGATACTTGTACGACATGTGTCGAGCTCTCAATAGTGGTTCATGCGATGAAGCACTGTTGAATCAAAGTCCGGGAGAACTCGTAATGTCTCGTTGGTTGACTCTAGCTAACAGAGTACTACGCTTGTACATAGCCACCAAGGAACCAAACAAGTCTCTTTCGACAATCACAGAGTACGTATTGAAGGTCTACGCCCTGTTTGGTTTGCAGTAAAGTGCAAGCCGTCCTGCAAAGATGGTGCAAAGCATCTGTGGATGCTCGTTAACAAATGGCGATATTTGCCTGATGATTTGAAGTCGATAGTCGATCCGGTCATTGAGAGAAACGCCTTCTATGCTCATCCTGAAAATTTACTGCTCTCACTGATCCTGGATGAGCGAAAAGCAATTCGAGAATTGGGACTGAGACGGATAATGAAGGCTCGATCGTGCAATAAGCCAGAGAGAGGAGTTCGCATATTGCAACCTTCTAGTCTGCGATTTAATGCATCCGATTATACGGAATTAATTGATTGACAGTCATGTGAAATTACTGAGCCGCCTCTAATTAAGGTCATAAGTGATGACGATCTGGAACAGTTGTTCAACAATTCCGACAAATCAGCAATTGAATTCTCTCGCTTTCCTTGCCATACTCAAGCAGTCGAGAGGTCTGTTAAGGCCGTTACAGAGTCGGCATTGACGGTTGTTGGACAACATGCAAGAGCCGGATTAGTCCGAGCAAAATTTGAAGCTAGGAAGACAATGTCCGCAATCACAACAAAGCGTGATTTCGTTACTAAACAATTTCATTTCCAATGCAAACTAATGTGAATATTCTGAATATAACTTTGGTCCAGCGCTATCTGTGATTACAGTGAATAGACCACACCAATTTACATAAGCTGAAGTATTACAATAAGTATTAATGGTGTTCAGTGCTCACCTGAAACCTGTATCTTCAGCAGCTTTTTTATATGGATGTGAAACATGGACGATCACCAAAGACCTGGAAAGAAAAATACTAGCCTTTGAAAGAAAATGTTATAGAAAAATACAACGAATCGGATGGGTCGAAAAAATCACAATTGAAGAACTATACAGGAGAATTCAGCCCAAACAAACCATGCTGGCAAGAGTAAAACAAAGGAAACTCCAACTTTTCGGACACATATGCAGAATGAAAGAGGACAGAAAGATCAAAGCTCTAATGTTTGGAATAATGGAGGGTGCCAATAAGAGAGGGAGACCATACAAGGAATGGTGTGATGATATTGAAGAATGGCGTAGAAGCAGTTTACAGGATCTTAGTCACAGAGCAACGGACAGGAAAGAATGGCAGAAAACTTTGGAGATGGCATTATACACCAACGGGCGATGAGCCCACGGTTAATGATGATGATGATGAGTGCTCACGTTCACTTTTGGTAGATATATAAAAAATTCTTCTTACTTTCGCATATTAATAACGTAACTGACTCGGTAGAGGGTAGAAAATGTATACATAGCAAGCTCATATTTGTCACTTTTTATCTATATGTTGTTATGCAACTTTTATTAGGTATTGGATTCCTTAATTACAATTTTTATGTTTTTCCCAATACTTTCACTGCATCTGTCTTTCAATCGTCCGGTAGAGGGCAGAAGACGTCAACATGAGACTGCCAAATTTCTTACAGTACTTGTGCGCTATCATAGGCAACTTTTGATCACTATTGGAATTAAAAATTCCCAAAAAGTTTTTTCACTCCCCCCTAATAAACAGAGTTGTCTGTTGTTTTTAATTGCCTGGCACATTGCTTAAAACCGGTCACAACTTGGTGGCATCTTGGGTCAAAATTTTTATTTATACGCTGCGACAAAATCGATTGATTGACGTAAATTTAAATCAAAAATCAAGAACAATCAAAGGTTACAATATTCATAAAATAATAACAGAAACATAAGTGACTGAGTGTGCACGTGGAAATAAATATTAGCCTGGCAATAGGCAAGATAGAAAGATATGTTCAGGTTGTTCGAGGTTCGAATTCAACAATCACTGGAAAATGGCAGGCGATGTCGAGCGTCATCTGAGAGGTAAGACTTTTAAGTCTAGATCGAACCACTGCCATCATAATCTTCGCCTGAAATTCCATCTTGGGTTGGATATGCCAAGTTTGGCGATGGATTATAGGAGCTACTCACGGAAGAACGCATCACATGTTACCGACGATGGGCTATGTTGTATACTCACGGAAGACCGCATTACTTCGTAACGTTCTTCTTTGACAGTCTATGCTACGGCACTATGGAAATTGTTTCAAATACATACATGCATACATACATGCATACACACATACATACATACACATACATACATACATACATACATACATACATATATACATACACACATACTTACTTACATTGAATTAAACGCATCACATCACGGCGACGCTGGCATTAACACAATCATTGTTTCTCAATTATGAGAATGATGAATTTCCGGTTTGTTGCAATAACAACTCGAAATAAGCAAATAAATAATTATGTGCTTGAATGTATGTATGTTTTAAAATTGGGATTGTACTTTCACGTTGTTGTATGGATGGGTTGGGTTGGGTTTGGGTCAGCAAACATGAATTTTGTTTGGGTTGGGTTTTGTTGGGTTGGAAAGTTAGTGGGGTTGGGTTTGGGTTGAGAAAACTGACCCATGGACAACTCTGTGCTGCATATATGTTTCAGTCAAAACGTGTAATACGTCATTGCACGAAATGACTGGAAGTTCCAGTCATTGCATGTAGGGCCTAATGACCAACAGGGTCAGTCTTTTCTTGCATATTCACTATTCAGCTAAATTCATATAGAGCCAAACTCTTATAAATTACCTTTTTCTCCGGCGCTTTCGCTCATACTAAACCACCTTCCTTCCAAGCTTAAGGAGGGAGGCAGACATGGACATGGGTCCAATTTTTAAAATCCAACCCAACCCACCACTATTCAAACCCAACCCAACCCACGGAAACAGCTGAGTTACTTGACCCAACCCAACCCATACATTTAAAATTTCTTAAATCCTCCTTCATTTCATAGATAACGGGAATGTATTCAATATAGCAGATTTCATATTTCTGGATGCCTTTAACTTATATTTTCCGGTTGCTCCTGTGAAAAGGCATCGAAACAGATTAAGGGTAATTTGTAGTAATTTAAAAAATCATTAATATGTATACATTTGTACAGTATAACACAACAATCTGGCAACCCAACCCACCATAAACTGAAAATTTCGGACCCAACCCAATCCAACTCAACCCATGGGTGGGCCCAACCCATGCCCATGTCTGGAGGGAAGTGCCGGGATATGGTGCGGCATGGACGGCACAAGGATGTGACGACAAATTCAAGATTAGGCACACAAGAAAGCAAGAAAATCACTTTATTCTAGTTTATGCCATCTGTAATGAATATCTTACTTTTAGCACGAGTCATGCATACATAGTTTACAGTGTAACTCCCTAGGCCCACTTTTCACACTGCCATAAGGCTGGAACACAGTGGCGTAGCCAGGATTTCCTGAAGGGGGTTATGATTCTATGATTCTCAACTTAGGAAAATTTTGACAAGTAAAAAAGTTTATTGGTATGATCTCAAGACGTAAAAGCCCTGTCAAAAACGTTATCGATATGATTCCAAGAAACAAAAATAAATCGGAGAACCTAACCCTTAAGGAACTCATGATGTAGAGCGGGTTAAAGCCGCAAAAATGTCTCTGATCGCCATGGGGGTTTAACCCCCAAACCCCTATCCTTTGCTACGCCATTACTGAAACACCATAGTAAAAAGCAAAACCTGGTTATTTGCATGTTTATATTGCAGAACATAGGCCTACACTATAGTTTATTAACGGTGTCTATGTCCTGAGAAACTTGTGAGAATGCAATGAGGTGGCAGGTTTATACTAATAAAGTTTATCTTAGCGTAAACTTTGATAAGGAAATGGTCACGACAAAACTTATTGCATTTGTATGAAACAGACTGGCGCAAGGCATAGCCAATGACGAAGATATGAACACTTCTATCGAGAGAAAAGAAATTATTGCTGAAGACCAGCACTACAGATTAATTGGCATACAGATTCTTAAATGTCTGCTGGCAGGTAAAATTAACCCAAATATTCTAAGCGTTTTATATTTAAGTAAACATTTGGCAAATATCATATATGTGGAATATCTTAAATATATTTGTGATCCGCTGGGAGAAAAGGTACCGTTTGTGGGGTTCTTAAGTTACATACACTCTATATATTGAGGTTATATTAGCTCAGTCACGGCAAGTTTTGAAGAAATATACCTGGTCATTTAAGATATAACAGCACCCAAGCATCGTGCCTATCAAATTCAAATTTCGACAGAATTAAACATTTATTATTGCTGAAATTAAAGCCTTCAAAATTTTATAACTATACAAGATTTACGGATGAAATTTTATCTAAGTATTAATTTTCACATATGCAAATCAGCTCTAAAGTTTCATCCGTAACTATTCATAATTTATCAGTAGACAATTGAAATAATTATAATTACAATTATCAATATTAGAACACAGCAATTGAAAAAAGGTACCAAACGTGGGATACATCAGGACAGGACATAATAATCGGGTTGTAATGTACATTCTAAACAAGATACACAAACAATCTATAATAGAGCACAATAAAACTTAAAAGATAATATTAATCAAGGTGATTACAAATGTAACACATGTAACGGAATTATGAAAAACAAAGGACGATGAACTAGTGCTATAATTCATAAATAGCAACACAAAATAGGATTAAACTTCACTTTTAAGCAAAGAAGGAAACAAAAACGACCAGATATTGCATATTTGTCAGCTGGCTCTAAGCTTATACGTATTCAAAGTTTTGTACAAATGAGTAAGTAAGCTTAAAAAGAGCATCAAAGTCAGAAGCCCACTTGTGGTACATTTTACCTATCTCAATTTAAAACAAATTCTTTTCTAAATGATGCAGATAGGATTAAAAAATACAGAAACATTTAATACGCGACATATCATAATTGTCTAAAATTCCCAAGAAGTATTTTTTAAAATTTAAGTTTTCAAGATAAAAATGCAATTTTTTTCGCTTATCTGTAATCCCACGTATGGTACCTTTTCTCTCAGCGGGTCACATTTATTTCCTGTCTAGTTAGGTAGGATAGGGAAATATTCTAGGAACACATTGATTTCATGTTTTCGTTTTATTTGATGCCCGGCCACGCTTTTCTGTGGTCGAAACTCGTCTCTTTGCCCCACCCCTTTCTTGAGGAATTCTGTTCTTTTCTAACTTTGGCAGCTACCACCCCCATGAGTCACTGGAGATTTTAACGTAAATGTCGACGATAACAGTGATTCCAGCGCTCGTGAATTTCTTGCTTTTGGTCTTACTCAACATGTGAACTTTCCAACACACATAAGAAGCAAACCGTTGACCTTGTCATCACTCAAAGTTCAACGTGTTTGCCGCCAAATCTTTCCTGTTCAGCGACCAAAATAACTGACCACTTCATGATAAACACGAAAATCAAGATCCAAGCTCTGCTACCACCGTCCACGGTCCACCTACACTTTTCGTCGAATAAACATTATTTACCGTCAGGGCCATATTAAGGCGGGGGCTGAAGGGGCTGCAGCCCCCCGGCCCGTCATGCAAATAGACCTACCGATTTTTGAGATAACTTTTTTTGCTTGTCAGAAGGATTTGGAAGGGAGATAGCCTTTTTTGTTTTGCTTGTCAGAGATTTTTCAGTATAGGCGACGGCCTTTTTTTCTCAGCCCCCCCTCGGCCCACTCGGACCTTAATCCGGCCCTGTTTACCGTGAAACATTCTTTCGCGATCTGTCTAAGTCAACACGCGTTCTCAATCGTCCAGACTATATTGATGAATTAGCTTCTTGTTACACATCCATTCTCTCTACTTTACTTGACAGATATGCTTTGAGAAATGAGTTTGAAGTGAGGTATTCTCTGAGTCGACAGAGAACAATACGTTCAGTGAGTTTTGAAATGACAGACAAGTTTGATATTGGACGATAGTTCGACAGGTCACCTTTATTTGGAGTTGACTTTTTAGCAGTGGTATTACGATCGAGTGCTCAAATGAATCTGGAAATATTCAAGAGGAAAGCGAGAAATTGATGAATTTTGTTATTTCAGGCAGTAGGGTCGCTGAACATTCCTTTAGAAGAGAGGTCGGAATCGGATCAGAGTCACACTGTTTGCATTGAACAAGGGACGTCAACTGACGTCCTTATTTTGGCTTCACAGGGGGCTAAGGACGTCATATGACGTCCCTTGTTCAATGCAAACTATTTTAGCTTATTCGGATCTTGGAATCAATCTTCATCTTTCTATAGTTGCTAGAATGAGTGACCAATCAAAAAAACGTATTCTATGGAAGATGTATGAATATTTGTCCTATATAACATTTGTTGAAAAAACCACAATAATACTCAACCACAGCCTCGTAATTATAATCAACCCTGACGCGTCGTATAAACGTACACCCGGAGAATTCCTGCTACGATGTAATTACGGGGGTTGCATTGTCAAAGTCTTCCATCCAGTGAAGCGGACAATTTTTGGCTCGGGGGTGGGGAAGGCATTTGGACCAGATAATAAAGGCTGGAATTTTAATTGAAGTTGTGTCCATTTTATGGCAGTAATTTCTCCAATCGCCATTGTTGAGCTAACTACTGGTCCGTCACCTTACAGGGCACTGGCATTTTCCTATGAATTGGTGCATAGCTGAGTAAAGAGAACATGATACTAGTAGCAGATGGATTCTAAACGTATCTGCTTCAAAATATTTGCCTTTACAGACATCTAACGTGATTGTGTCATGAAAATAATATAGCGGCATTCACGCTGGGGGCTGCTCACGCATTAACGCATTCGACACCAACCGCGCCTCAGTAATCAATCGTATCGCAGTCAACGTGTGTTAATCGGGTTTTACTAAGCACCACTCTACCGAAACCTTTCTGGTTGCTTTATACGACAAGCTGGTAACTACCATCAGTCACCAGAAAATCACATGTCCGTGTCTGCTTGATATCTCAGCTGCATTCGATACCATTGATCACGGTATCCTGGTAAAACGCCTATCGACATGGCTTGGCTTTTTAAATACAGCTTCATTTTGGTTCCGATCATATCTGTCATCTCGATCCTGCTCAGTCAGAGCAGCTGGTGACTTGTCTCAACCACTTCCATTACCCTACGGTGTTTCTCAGGACTCAGTTCTTGGGCTCAGTTCTTCATTCTTTATACCACTCCCCTTAGCACTCTTCTCAACTCATCTTAAATTGATCAACACCTCTACGCCGATGACATGCAACTGTTCATATCATTCTCTCGAAATCAATACCAAGAATCCATTAAACGTTTGCTAAATGCGTTCACTTACATTTCAACTTGGATGTCATCAAATCTACTATGCCTAAATTCTTCAAAGACAGAGTTCATACTTATCGGACTACCCACACAAATCGCCAAGTTATCCGACACAATAATCAAATTCAAAGAAGGGCCTTCACCTGACCACTCGTTCAAAACTAATTTCCCAGTAAAAAAATCTCGGTGTGAAATTATCCAGATCTCTCATGTTCAACACACATAACATATCTAATCTCAGCCGCTCATTTTTCACATACATACGGAACTTACGACGCTTACGTCCATTCCTAAACTTCCGCACAGCTTGCACGATTGCCACCTCAATTGCTCATTCAAAAATGGACTTCTGCAACTCCCTCTACCTTAATGTTCACAAAAAACTAATAGCACACCTTCAAGCAAAGCAAAATGCTTTGGCTAGAGCTGTCACGCGAACGCCAAAAGATCACCACATCACTGCGGTATTGAAATCGCTTCACTGGCTTAAAGTTCCAGGAACGGATACATTTCAAGGTTCTATGCCTGACCTACAACGTCATCCAGTTCTCAAAGTCCATGCACCTTCGTAATCTCTTTACCGTTCAAGCGCAACGATCAACTAGTTAATCTGCCAGTCTGACATTCATTCGACCAACAGCCACGTCACTAAAATTCTCAGGTCGATCAACTTCGTCCAGTGCGCCTCGTCTCTGGAATTATCTTCCGCCAGAGATCCGAAAAATCAATAACTCGGGTCCTCTTCAGTCCATAAATCAATCACCATTGGCCATCTGTCCACAAACTTTCCGAAAACAACTCAAAAACTATTATTTTCAAAAAATCCTATGATGACATCCTTACTACAGGCCTGCATTCTACCCGCCGTAAATCTTGCTCTCATCGTCCATAAAAATACTTTGCTGCGGCTGCCTAACTGGATCTACAACCTTGACTACAACGGACTACGGATTACGGACTAAGGATTTACTCAGATTTAGCGGTCGTGAATAAGCTGGCGCATTGTGCCAAGCTTCGGGCAGCGTCATAGAAATTTTGTCTTTACCTACTTACTTACATACTTATCTCACATTCCATCTCCCTCTCCCCTCTTTTTTTCCTGTTTTCTTCGCTCTCCTTCTCTCTGTCATTCTCCTTATCCCATTCCTCTTCCACTCACTCCCCTTCCTCTCCCTCTTCCTTTTCACAGCCCCTCCCCTTCATCCGCCTCTTCCCTACCCCCTTTCCCCTCTCAGTTTTATTATCCTTCTCCCTTCGGCAACTCCAAAAGTTGTTGGAAGTACCGGTCTCTTCGGCAACTCTAACAAAAGCCCACCCCATTTTAATTGTTGAAGGTGACTTAAAACCCACAACAGTTATGTGAGAATATCTCGGCTGATCTATATCATTTTGCAGGTGGACACGTAGGCCTATATTTGTAGTTGCCTAGTCAATATTACTGCATCACGAATAATTTAGCTGCATTTTATCATTTGTTCTAAAAATTAAGAAAAATTTCTATTGCCTCGTATAATCACGTGACAACTACGCGCAATCCCAGTGGTCGGCAGATTTGCAAATGCTTTTTAATACAGATAAATGCTCGGTGATGCACATTGGGAAGAAGGGAACATTTAAGTTATGTGGGAAGGGACTAAAAGTTACAAACGAGGAGAAAGATCTAGGAGTCATCATGCATAACAGCTTAAAGCCATCTAGGCAATGTGCAGAGGCAGCTAAGAAGGCCAACAAAATTCAAGCTATGATCAAAAGAACGATAGTGAGCAGAGAGAAAGATGTAATAATAAGACTTTACAAAACATTGGTACGCCCAAATTTAGAGTATTGTGTTCAAGCATGGTGTCCATTCCTGAAGAAAGACATAGAGACCTTAGAAAGAGTGCAACACAGAGCAACAAAGATGATCAAGGGATATCATAAACTAATCTATGAGGAAATGCTAAATCACTGTGGATTGACAACCCTGGAAAAAATAACAGAGAAAGAGGGGATTTGATCGAGACATACAAAATACTAACAAACAAAGTGGAAATGCCAAGAGAAAGATTCTTCACAATGAAGCAGTATGACCGAACCAGAGGACACAGCATGAAACTGTTCAAGAAAC
The DNA here is from genome assembly GCA_018105865.1 of Metaphire vulgaris. Classification (NCBI taxonomy): domain Eukaryota; kingdom Metazoa; phylum Annelida; class Clitellata; order Crassiclitellata; family Megascolecidae; genus Metaphire; species Metaphire vulgaris. The sequence continues at coordinate 167,228 of JACLAT010000059.1, forward strand.
GGGTTGGGAGACATAAACAGCAATTTTTAGTGCAAGAGTGGTGGACAGATGGAATGAACTGGATGAGGAGATAGTAACGGCCACAACTGTAAACGAGTACAAAATAAACCTCAGTAGTTTAGGATATTAGATTGGACGGGAACAACAGTGGTTCTCACACAGGGCAGTCCCCTACTGAACCACTTTAAACCTTGTTATGTTATATTATATTATAACTATGAAAAACGTTTACCATGGGGCGTGTCGCAGGCTATAAAAAATATTAGAGTAATTTTTTGATCTCGTATTTTGGGATCAGGAGTCACGTGATGTTTTGTTTTCGACGTTTATGCTTAATGCTTTTCGAATTTGTTTCAACTGATAGCAATCTAAATACTGTCTTTTTAAAGAAAGTATTTTAACGCAGAGTTCATTTTAGGCAATCTTAGGGAGGAATTCCCCAAGTTTGAAATTCCCACCCTGAAAAATTGACATTTTGGCAAGTAGTATGATCTCTCCGATGTCTGTTACCCCCAAAATTTAAACTCCCCCAATGTCTTTTTAAAGAAAGTATTTTAACGCAGAGTTCATTTTAGGCAATCTTAGGGAGGAATTCCCCAAGTTTGAAATTCCCACCCTGAAAATTTGACATTTTGGCAAGTAGTATGATCTCTCCGATGTCTGTTACCCCCAAAATTTAAACTGTGCAGAATTTTCTGAGTTTTTAGCCTAAATACACTTGAAAACGGACACCTAACAGTTTTATTTATTAAGCCTATATAACATACAGTGTATGACAAACTGAGTGTGCCTATGATGACGTTTTAGCAACGTGTCTCGATCATAGGTATGATAAATATTTAGAGATCTTGAAATTTGACGGCAAAAATTATCTCATACAGTATTCTAAGATATCTCGCAGACAGAAATATACACATAGAAAGCAGCGATTATATGAGCGTGACGTTACTCCATTTCATCCAAGTGTAGGCCTAACATTTAATGTCGCTTCACATTTCATTTCTTATGCATAGCCCTGAATGGAAAAAATTGGAACCATCGTAGAATACAAGAAGAAGACATGATCAGAAAATTCAATGAACAATTGAACGACAAAGAATTACTAAAAGAGATCATCGACCAAGCATTCAAAGGAAAAATTCGAACTGTGCGTAAAGCTACGGTTCATTTTGACGCATTATATCTCTATATTCATTAAACTTACTGCAAATTGCAATCTATATTTCTCACAGACTTGAACGGTTCTATATTGTACCATTCTATAGTGCTATGTTTTTTGATATAATACTAGCTGTTAACCCGTCAAAAATGACGGGTTAGTATGACCCGTTGTTGTGGTGGGAGTGGGCCTTAGGGCCAGTGATGTTAATCCTGGTCGTGGTCTTTGATCTTAAGGACTCATTAACCTTTATTTTCCCAACGTTCCCAAATGGGAACATCGATTTGAAAGCAGTTCAGGCAGTTAACCAAACTATATCATTCTGGTTTTTTGTTGCTTTTGTTTAGAGCACATGTCTATCTTTGATTTTTGCATAAAATATCTCTACTAAGTTTTTGCACTTTTTGTATAAATTGCATTAAAATTCCGAAAAATTGCCAAAATCATAGGTATAGCGGATACATTTTAAAATAAAATCTAAATGTCAACATTTATTTTACCATAATGGCTCATTTTATTCAACTATGACCCCTATGCATGATTTTGAGTCAGATTGACATGTATGACCAGAGGTTAAATTACAATACATGATTGAACAGCCATGTTCCCAATTGGGAACGTTGGGTCAATGTGGCTAATAGGCTGACAGTTGCTGATATTTCACTAGCATTGGCCATTGGTGTTCCAATCCGGCAAATATGTAGGAATAGTATGTGTGTATGTTCTGATGATACATTTCATGAATATAATGACCTGTTCTGTTGCAAACAATTGTGTAGCTATTGTTCGACAGTAGCTAAAATGCCTGTAACAAAGCGATGTTTCGCCCTCTCTCTCTAGCAATTGAAGCAGTTTTTGAAGAGTCCTTCAGTGATGACGATGATAATGCTAGTATTCCAGACAATTGTATACTACCTCCAAACGAAGGGGCAGATTATGAAGTTGAAGCAGTAGATGAAGATATCTTAGGTCCAGATGAATCATCATATGTTGGTGTGAGCTTCATGTGTTTACTCGTGTTGCAGATGAAGGGATCCAGGCATCAGCAGGACCCTGTGAAGATGGCAAGACCTGTGATAGTAAGCCTAGTAGCTCTGAGTTGAGTCATAACTATGTCAACCCAGTATTCATGATGGAACGTCTTATGTTTGGAGTTCGAGGAAAGAAGAAACTCACAGCCACGAATGTTTAGCAATTACGCAACGGGAATAAACAGTGTTGATCTTGATCGTCTGCTTTCGGCATACCGACCCAATATGAAATCCAAACAAATAGTGGTGGAACTTGCTTGTCAATGCATTCAACATTGCAGTGGTTGCAGCATGAAAGCTACATGTAAGGTCGCTTCTTCTGGCGATCGCCTCAGTCATCATGATGTTTAACGTGAAGTGGTTGCTTGACTGTTGAAAGACACACCTTGACACCGTTATGGAGGACCCCTTGCCTCTGTTCCAAATCTTTTACGACATAATGAAGTCAAACATTATCTGGAGTCTACTTCCCAGGGCCGAGGTGCTTATTGTCAGACAAATGCAAGAATGAAATGCTCCAAGCGTGAGAACTGAGAGGCACCTTCACATCAAGTGTTTTGGGGTCTACCACACCAATGATTAATTAATTAATTAATTAATTAATTAATCACCTTAAGATGATATTTAAAACAGTATTTTCCACATACTACACCTATATGAGGCATGTTCAAAAATGTACATACTGTACAGCACTAACTAATGTTATAAAATTACTGCCTTTGGTATTTCTAGGATTTTCTATAGTCATAATGACCCAACGTTCCCATTTGGGAACATGGGTATTGTTCCGTGATCTTGAATAATTTTTTTCTGATTTCAACTTTTTGTGTTACTATACACCAGAAAGTGTCTAAATATAAGTTTTCTTGAGTGTGTGTCAATTTTGAATGGGTCTGGGAAAATAAAGGTTAAGGACCAATTTGAAATCCTCATCCTCGTTTTTGGGGAGTCAGTCCTCGTGTTTGGAGAGTCAGTCCTCGGCCTTATCATCGTCGCTGGATGGTCGATCCTTTTCCTTGTCCTAGTTACTTAGTTCTTGAAAAATCCTTATCAGGTCCGAATTAGCTGTAGCGGACCAGAAAGTGTCTCTGGCCTACCACTGGGGAACTAGCTATTTACGAAACGTTTATTCGTGGTTATGACTCTCCGGTTCGTTGTTCTAGCTATCCTCTGGACGCTATGCTATTCGTAATGTTCTGATATATTAGAGAACGTTGAAAGGAAGCCACCAACTGCACCGTAAACGTCCTTTATTAAAAGACATTATCCAATAGCAAATCAGAGAATATCATGCAACCAATCCAAATGCTCTAATATGTGACAGACATTAGGTCTTGCCAATTAAGAGTGACTAGTACTGATTATAAGCATAAGGCTTACAGTGATCCACTAGTCATAAAGAGAGGTGAATGATGATGATTATGAAGGCTACTACTAAGGTCCGTCCCCTAAATTTATTTATAACTACAATTCCTGTTCACTACAATACTCTCTCTCTCCGGACATCACGACCTCGGGATGTACCAAAAAAATGACATAAGGTCATTGTGGCTCACCCTAACGAATTTTTTAAAAATAATGATTGTCGTAAAAATCGAAAATGGAAAGGGAATTCTAGTCATTGGATATGAACCCCAGGTAACCATGCCAAAGAGTAGGGAGGACAAATAAAGTTATAAGCAGCAATATCAAAGATGTCAATAACTGTTTATCAGGATAAAATGTCCTTGAAATTTATCTAAAAATAATATTCTCTATAACTAAATATTAAAGCATTCAATCATGACTATATAGCCTAACACGAATACCAAAGTATTGTAACTTGATATACCAATTCAGTACTAAATAAATGCAATGACTTTCTTTTGCGTCACGCATAAGGATTAACCCAACTCAATAACCATGATACGACCAAAACACAGAAACGATTAAGTTATCAGATTGTACTGGTGAACAATTATAACTAAAGCGATGGGAATCTAGCCAAAAACAGTGATGAGTTAGGACGTTGGACCCGTAGAATGCAACTGATGTGGTTTTATTACTGAAATCGTGGTTTTGAAAACGAAAGTGGAATTTCGCAATTTGATAGAGATACACCCATGGGCACTCGTGAGCAACGAGTGAGTGCATAAGACTAATGGTTTGTACCCAGTGCGTGATAATTTGCAATGTCGGAAGAATTTGACGATGATGTGATGATCTGAAATATGAGTAAGCTACAAGATACACAATTACATGGACTAAAACCCATTAAAATTTTGGCGAGAGACTCGGAAATGAATCTCAGCTTTCACCAGTGCACAGGGCGGAAGAATTTTGGCAAGCGGCACTGCACTAAAACGCATTAAGAAAACACAATAGCAAAACGATTAGCAACGAGAATGATAATGAGGGAAAGCAAGGAGCAACAACAAATTATACTAGTGTATCATGATATACGCACTAAAACACATCAAAAATAGATGTTAGACTAACAGTGATGCTGAGGATACAGTATATGATAATAAGCGTATTGAATGTACTGAACTGCCGCTAGTGATCGATTTTGGAAACAACGCCAAAAACGACTAAGTGTGGAATTTTACACTCCGCTAAGAAAGATTATGTTAAGGGCGAAGTCGATGAAGTTGAGATAAGCGAAAATGATACGGAGTGCAATAAGAATATTAGATTAAACTGAATTAAACAATAAATTTTAAAAATAAATGAACTGATGCGATAGAACAACGTATGAAAATGTGTTTAAAATGAAACTTAGAAGACAAATAGCAAGGAAAAAAGTAAATAGCATAGCTATAATGTAGGTTGATGATTCGAATAAATCAGCATACAGACCTAAGCCTACAGTAAAATCTCGATAAGTATGGATATATAAGATGTGATTAAATAAAAATAACACTGGTCAACAAGGTCTTTGTTTCCTGTGCAATTTCTGGTGTTCCAGGTAGATTTTGTCATGCTGATTACAGGAATAATTTTCAAATTTTCCTATCACGTAAGTTTTTCGAGAAAAAGCTGATTTTAAATTTTAAAATTATAAGAATTTTAAAATCGTGGTTTTCTCGAGTTATCTGAGTTATGGGTATCCAGGTTAGGCAAGAATCTTATGTGACCGCCATAACAGATGTAATATACACTGCTGGCTCACTTAACTACATGGATTTTGAAAATTAGTATAATTAGGCATGTCCAGACATCCCCAGACGCGCCCAAACCTGTCTTCAAGACTACATGCCTAGCATGTATTGTTGCTATGGTTACGCAGTTCTATATAAATACCAAGCAGCACTAGAAAGCAGCTGCAGTCTTTCTATTTGATGAGATATAACTGTTTAGTTAAAGGCTGTGAATTGAATATATTAACTAATTTAATTAAAGTTTCTGAAATGTCGCGTCGATGTCGCAATAGCAGTGACACGTTCTGCTACATCTGTGGAGAGTTTACGTTAAAATCACAGAAGCGGAGTATAACAGCAATCATAAAGAAAGGATATGAGTTATACTTTGGATGCAAAATTGGCGACCAGGACAAAATATGGGCACCTCATATATGTTGTTCATCTTGTGCTACCAGTCTGCGAGCTTGGCTTGCAGGTAAGCGTCCATCCATGCCATTCGCCATACCAATGATATGGAGGGAGCAGAATAATCATGTAACGGATTGCTATTTCTGCATGACGAATGTTACAGGATTTTCTTCAAAGAATAGGAAGTCTATTGAATATCCTAACGTTGCCTTGGCAATGAGACCAGTTCCACACGACGAGAGTCTTCCTGTTCCAACCCCCCACCGAGTTTTGGACACTGCTGGACGAGGACGAGCATGCAGAGACAGATGAAATGCTGCAGATAGTTGATGATTCAGCTACGGTAGACCCAGAGTTTGAGCCATCGACATCCAGCAATCCTCATTTGATTTCTCAGGCAGAGCTCAATGATCTGGTCAGAGACTTAGATTTGTCAAAAAATCAAGCAGAATTGCTTGGATATAGGTTGCAAGGATGGAATCTGCTCTCTCCAGGTACAAAAATTTCAGTATTTCGTAAACGGCATGAAGACTTGACTCGATTCTTCAAAAAAATCGACAGTCTTACTTTTTGCATTGACATTGATGGATTGCTTTCTGCTTTCGGCTGTAAGCACAATCCATCCGAATGGCGACTCTTTGTTGACTCTTCGCTGTTAAGTTTAAAGGCTGTTTTGCTGCACAATGGCAATTCATACCCTTCAGTACCCATTGGACATGCTGCTTACATGAAGGAAACATATGAGAACATGCAGCTGCTATTGAAACACATAGAATCCTCGAGATACAACTGGAATATATGTGGAGATCTGAAAGTTGTTGCAATTCTACTCGGTCTGCAGCTAGGCTACACCAAGTACTGCTGCTTTCTTTGCAAGTGGGACAGCCGATCTAGAGATTCACATTATGTGAGAAATGTCTGGCCACCTCGCAGGGACTTGGTTTCAGGACAGAAGAACGTTAAACATGATCCTCTCTTTGATCCGAAGAACATTTATCTCCCACCTTTGCACATCAAACTTGGGTTAATGAAAAACTTTGTCAAAGCAATGAACAAAGAAAGTGAAGCCTTTACATACTTACGACAGAGGTTTCCACGCACCAGTGATGCTAAAATAAAAGAAGGCGTTTTTGTTGGCCCACAGAATCGAGAGATGCTCAAGGACAGTCACTTTGAGGGCCTTCTGCAGGGTGCCGAGCATGTTGCCTGGACAGCCTTCAGGGATGTTGTTGCTAACTTTCTGGGCAACTACAAGGCGCCAAACTATTTTGAACAAGTTGGAAATCTGCTACAAGCTTACAACGCAATGAAATGCAACATGTCACTGAAAAAAATGCAACATGTCACTGAAGATACACTTCCTTCATTCTCACTTGGACTTCTTCCCGGACAATCTCGGCGCCGTCAGTGATGAACATGGTGAAAGATTTCACAAAGACATTGCCAGCATCGAGAAACACTACCAGGGAAAGTGGAGTCCGTCTATGCTCGGAGACTACTGTTGGTCACTGATACGTGAAGCACAGGACAGTGACTACAAACGAAAATCTACAGCAAAACATTTCTAATTTTCTCATTTCTTGTCATTATTGCCTAGATCCTTCTGTAGGATTATGTTGCAGAAGACGTTACAATACTAAATGCTAAATTGTCGATTTCTTAAAAACCTTACGTGATACAGAAATTCTAATTACATATGTGTGTTCAGCAAGTCAAAATTTATTAGTTTCACCAAAATTTGTAGAGGAAACAAAAACTTGCAAAACATTTGTTGACCAATGTATAATAAGCAAGAATATAGGTGTACTAGCTACGACTGGACTTGTATCTTCCATGTAACACTGCAAATAAACTCATTTCGTTATTCAATCAATCAATCAATCAATCAATCAACTCTTCTGCATTATAATAAGTAATGACGGTGACCAGACAAAAAAACTCAAAAGTCTCTAAGGCGGAGTGTTCGGTCTATTATTTAATCTATGACCTTCATGAAAATTTCAACACATTAACGAATCACCTGACTCATCAAATATAATGCAAAAATTTCAAAAATCACTCCCAGAACTTCTCAAATGATGACTTCATGTCCCGTATAATAATAAAAAAATCTAGCAAAAAATATACCTGACTAAATATACTAAATTAATTCTCAGGCTGTAAAACGAAGTTTTGCTGTATTTTTAAAATTATTTTCTTCTCTGTTCTATTTTTTTGTATTTTCAAATAATGCAACGCCGTGATGATGGAACGACCTTATAAAACAAATTTTCACCTTAAATCATCAAAATTACCTTATTAAATCTTGTAAACAAATCACAACTGACGAATATTGATTTTTTGTGTTGCCCGTATTTATATCAAACTACTAACCTCATAACAATTAAGAAAAATGTTAGATATAAGAAACTCAAAAGTTTTAATTTAAAAAATTATGACGCAATGAAGACGCTAACTGTCCAAGGATCGATTTTATTGCAAGAACGAGATCTTGGTCAAATAAAGGTTGAAAAAGTTAGCTTTCTCGACAAGAAAGTTGGGCTATGGGAGCAAAAAGATAATCTCTAGTTTGCGGAGTGAAATGCGCCGAACTCAATAACCCACAAAATGAGGGCGCAGCCCTGCGTCGCAAGTGTCAAGATCACCAAAACTGCTATAAAAAATTTTTGAAACGATTTAACAATGTCATCAAGGTCGGAGTGAAACCTGACTCTCAACACACACACACACACACTAAGAAAAAAAGTTCAAGACCCTGCGTCGACCCAAATACACCGATAGTCATCGTAGGAAGATAAGCCTAAAGACTATGGAACCATAAACTGGACACAACAGCAAATTAATACAAGGTCAATAGATCACGGTTAAGGTTAATCAGAATATCTCTTTCCCTCCATTTTCCTTCGATTATTGTTCTTAGTAGAGAATCATGCCCGAGGACATGTCCCATCCAATTTCTATGTCTTTTCCGGATTGTATCTATCAGACTTCTGCCTTCCTCTATCTCCTTCATGACTTCCTCATTTGTCTTATGCTCTATGTATTTTACTTTAGCATTTTCCTCCAAATCCACATTTCAAAAGCCTCTAATCGTTTTATATCTTCCTTTCTCATTGTCCACGTCTCCGCCCAATACAACGCCACACTCCGTATCAATGTTTTTACCAATCTCCTTTTTAGGTTTAGTTTTACTTGCTTTGCATCATCTCCTTTCTCTTGTAAAAAGATTCCTTTGCTATTGCTATACGTCTTCTTATCTCTTTATTGCATCTGGCATTGGTTGTTATGAGACTTCCTAGATATCTAAATTCCTTCACTTGCTCTATGATCTGTCCATAAACCTTTATTTCCACTCTCATTCCTTCTTTTTTTACTTATTACCATAACTTTAGTCTTTTTTGTATTGATTCTCATTCCATACTTTTCTGACAATTGTATCAGTTTATCCATTACTTCCTTTAGCCCTTTTTGATTACTTGCTAGCATGGCCTGATCGTCTGCGAAGCGCAGCGCCTTTACTAGTACTCCTCCGACTTTGACTCTTTTGTCTGTATTCTCCATCGCCTCTTGTACTAATTCTTTGATGTATATGTTAAACAGCAGCGGTGACAGTGGACATCCCTGCCTTACTCCTCTCCCAATCATACACGATTCACTCAGTTCTCCCTCTATTCTCACCTTCACTGTCTGTCCAAGGTATAGGTTTGCCATCAGTCTTCTGTCTCTCCAATCCACTCCCACCCTTTTCAGTGCTCTCATCAAAATCCTCCAGTCTACTCTGTCTAAAGCTTTTTCGTAATCCACGAAGCATATATAGATATTTTTCCATTTTGAAGTCTTCTCTCACTTAGCATTTTTAAGCATCCGATTGCATCCCGTGTTCCTATTCCTCCGAAACCCAAACTGATCCCCTCCAAGAAATCCTATTGCATCTGTTTTCGCTTGTACTCTTTTTGTAATGACCTTGATTATTATTATTATTATTATTGTTATTGTTGTTGTTGTTATTATTATTATTATTATTATTATTATTATTATTATTATTATTATTATTATTATTATTATTATTATTATTATTGAACGACAAGATTAACGTGACATAATTTCTAACGACTGCAAGGGCACGTAACAATAACAATATTAAACAGTAATGCATTGAAATGAAATTGCCTATATGAGTACAGAGAGGTGGTCACACTACATCATAGCATCTAATGAATAGCTCGGTTTTAAGGTGCTTCTTGAATATCTCCAGCGTCGTTGATGACCTCACGTAAGGCGGAAGTCCATTCCAGACACGAGCAGCAGCGACCGGAAAAGCACGGCCACCGATCGTTGAACGACGTACTCGCGGCACGAGAACGTCAGTCGTAGACGCCGAGCGCAGGTGGCATCGAGTTTTGACATCAGACACGCGGCCGAAAGCGTTTGCCAGGTATGACGGCGCCAATCCATGGAGACATTTAAATGCCAACGTAGCGAGTTTGAAATCTATCCTCTCCGGGAAACGAAGCCAGTGTGGCTCGCGTAGAAGAGGCGTCACGTGATCGTATTTCCGAGCTGCAAAAATCAAACGGGCAGCTGCGTTTAGGACTGACTGCAGTTTTGCAATCAGGTGACCGGAGACGCCAGCAAGCGTCGAGTTGCCGTAGTCTAGACGACTGAGCACCAATACAACAACGAGTGATTGCATCACCGATGGTGTGACGGACCTACGTATACTGCGTAGTTGCCTTAAAACTGCGAAGCAACTCGACATAATTCTCGTGACGTGCGACCGCATCGACAGGTCAGCGTCAATGTAGACGCCTAGGTCACGGACAAAAGCGGACGGCGTGATGACCTCACTGCCAACGCATATTCCAGTCACAGGAATCTGGTGCTGGCGCCGGGCAGACGAGCACCACAACGCCTCAGTCTTTGCTGAGTTGAGTTTTAGCCTGTTGGATTGCATCCATGCACCGACGTAGTCAACACATTCAGATATTTCGCTTTGTAGCTGGGCAGTCTCTGACGGCTTACAGGTGCCATAGATTTGCGTATCATCAGCATACAAGTGTGGCTGAAGTTGGCGTCTCTGGATCAGCCCCTGCAATTCGGCAGTATATAACAGAAAAAGGATCGGCCCGAGGACCGATCCCTGTGGAACTCCACATACAGTTAGCGTTGAGGAAGACTTGGAGGAGCTGCACCGTACATATTGAGTGCGGTCATTGTGGTACGATGAAAACCAGCACAAAACAGTGTCATCAATCCCTTTGGTCGTCTGCATGCGTCGCAGCAGCGTTGCGTGATCAACAGTGTCAAATGCAGCTGACAGGTCGAGCATCGTCAGCAGACGAGATTACCTGTGTCGACAGCAAGCAGAATGTCCGATAATACCTTGACGACAGCTGTCTCCGTGGAGTGATGTTGACGGTATGCAGATTGCAATGCTGGCAGTAGCCCTGATGATGACAGATATTCAATCAGCTGTTTCACTACTAGTCGTTCAAGCAGCTTTGACAATACCGACAGGTTGGAGATTGGTCGATATGACTTTGCATCAGCTGAATCAAGAATCGCCTTCTTCAGCAATGGTGTTATGGAGGCAGCTTTGAAAGCGCTCGGAACCAATCCAGAGGTGAGCGACTTGTTGATAGGTCAACCAAAAACGGCGCTAGAACGTCGACATTTTCCTTCAGTAGCCGCGTTGGTATCGGATCCATTGAGCACTGCTTGTCTGGCAGTGCGCGAACTGTTTTAGTGACGTCGTCGACGGTGAGTGTCTTAAACTGCTCAAAACGACAAGTGGATGGCGCTGATGTGAACGACAGGGTTGGGCCCCAGCAGTTTCCGCTTGGACGGCAGCAACTGTGTCGTTGAAAAACGCATGTAGCTCGTTCGCTCCGATGGCATCAGACGCAGGTATTATCTTCGCCGCATGGCATAATAGACTGATAGTTCTATGGTCCTCGCATTCCATTGCATTTACTTTCTTTTTAATCGGAATCATTAATGATTGTAGAAAATCTATTTCTCCATATACGGATTATATTAAAAAGATTAGTGCTTTTTCTAATTTAGTTGACAATATGTTTGCAGGGTCGCGGCATGTTACATAGCCGCTAAAGCAGTCGCAAAGTTCCAAAAAACTTTGGAAAAACCTGGCCTATAGTTTTTAAAATTGCTCTTATTTCGCAATACCGCAAGAAAAGCGTATTACGATTTTACGATGATTTTTGCTTTGAAACTCCACTAACAATAGGAATTTCTTTCGATATTCTCTCGCACCTAGCGGTTAAGCGATTTTGCCATAGTCATAGGATTTTTAGGACTCACAATAAAGGTATGTTCGTGGCAACATTCTAAAGAAACTAATTTTCAAGAAATTTCAATATTTATTTCTCTCATTTTTCCTATTTGGCAAAAATATGAGCAATTCTGCCTAATATATTTGCCATATTTTCATTCGAATTGAATCAAAGCCTTTGTTTTGTCATTTATTCAAAACTCAGAGGATTCTTTTCAACTAACGTTCGCCAGATGGCCTAATGCATTTTTCTATATTACATGCTATTATTAGGGTCGCGACACGTTGCAAAACCGTTCAAGTGGGCCGCGGTTCCAAAATGCCTGTGAAACCCTGCTATAGCCTATATTATTATTATATATTATTATATATTATTATTATTATTATTATTATTATTATTATTATTATTATTATTATTATAATTATTAAGACAATTTATAGAGCGCAGTAAGCATGCATAGTGAAGACTAAAGTCAAAAGCGCTTAACAATGAACACTATAAGAGATATTAAACATATGCGTCTTAAGGCACTTGATAAACAAATCAGGGGAGGTCACAATTGTCACGTTCTTCAGCAGAAAGTTCCACAGACTCGGATTGCCCCTCCGGAAGAATCTGTCACCGAAGACAGCTGTCTTGGACAGAGGAGGAACCACCAATTGACGACAGTTGCTAGAGCGAAGCCGCGATCGCCGGTCGACCGCCGTAGATTTGATAACCAGGTCCGATAAGTAGCTGGGGCAAAAGGACTCATAAAGCGCCCGAAATGTAAGCCAACAACGCTTGAAGGCTATGCGCTCCGGGATCCTGAACCAGTGAAGATTATCGCGTAGAAACGGTGTCACGTGCTCGTTCCAACTCAAGCCAAAGATCAGGCGAGCTGAGACGTTTAACACCGACTGAAGACGATTTAGTTGGTCGGCAGGAAGTCCGAGCAGAACGCTATTACAATAATCTACTCGAGCTGAGACGAGGGCACAGACGAGATTGATGACGACAGGCACCGGCAGGTATCGACGGATCTCCCTGATCCTTCGCAGTTGAAAGAAACAGGTACGAATGACGTTGTCCTAAAGTCCGACAAACGAGAGTGTCTCGTCAAAAAGAACTCCAAGGAGGCGCAGTTCTGTGCTCGGAGTGACATCAACATCACCAATCGGAAGCGTATTCCGGCAAATGATATGCCTCCTCCGAGGAGTGCTTAACTAGAGAAGTTCGGTCTTCCCCTGGTTCAGCGATAGTCGATTTTCATCAGTCCACCTCTGGACTGAACGAATGCAGTCCGTAATACGGGACCGCAAGCATTCTACCTCAGACGGAAGGCAGGAGGCATAAACCTGAACGTCATCAGCGTAGGCATGATAGGTAAGCCCACACGTTTCGATGATACGACCAATGGCCTCCACATAGAGTATAAACAATAGTGGACCGAGTACAGATCCTTGTGGCACTCCACTAAGAACACGGCATGGAGCCGACGTGTGACCCTTCCAGCTAACAGACTGAAACCTGTCAGCCAAGTAGTTCCGAATCCAAGACAGAGCCGGCCCTTTTAGTCCATAAGTGGATTCAAGTCGGCGATTGAGGATGTCATCGTCCACCGTATCGAAAGCAGCCGATAGATCCAAGAGGCAGAGGAGGGCCAACTGTTCCATGACGATACAAAGTCTCCGCTGCTTAAAGAGGTCGATAGTAGAGTCGTGAGAAACGGAGCAAGCGTCTCGACGGACTCTTTGAATAGCCACATCGGGAGGGGGTCGTCTTGGCTTGTTTGTGACGCCATCACGATGGACGTGACCTCTGCAATCGAAAGAGCAGAGAACTAAGTGAGAACGGACCCAGAGTAATCCAGAAACTTGGCCGAACCAGCGTTTGTCGTTCTCTCTCTGATTGCATTAACCTTACCATCCATGAACTGGTGGTAATCTTCAGCAGAGAAACTCGAGTGCGGACAAGGCCTCTTGCCACGGTTGCCCAGAAGTGTGTCCAGGTGTTTCCAAGTCTGCCCTGTGTCACATTTAGCAGCGTCAAGGGCGCTATTCCAGTAGTGTCGACCCTTCTGCCTCACAAGGCGTCTACTGGCTTTAAGAGCTGAACGCCAGGCACTGTTTGCCGCTGCCTCACCAACCGTCCCTCTCGCCTTCCGGTATGACCGTTCGAGGAGTCGTGCATCACGTCTAGACAGCCTGCAGTCGGCGTCATAAAATGGCGGATGATGACGAATACGCACCGACATCTCGGACACTGGCGCCAAATCATCGAGAATCTTCGTAATATCGGCAAAGTAGCAGTCAGCAAAATCCGAAGCAGCTCTACCTGGAACGACGGGTTGGCAGAGCTGTGTTGCTTCGAGCCTAGTGACAAACTCATCAGAACTAAAGCCATTCCACTTCCTGCGGAGTATTTTCGTATAGGTTGGAGGTGGACTAGCAGTCGAAATCGTCCAATGAACCACCTTGTGGTCAGACAGACCAGACTCTGATACGATAACATCGTCAAAGCCTTGCTCAGTGGAAGTTAGAACAACATCTAGTAAACCTCCTTGGTCATGGGTCGGTTCCTCGACAAGCTTACCGCTGAAGACGTTTTGCTATTGACCTTTGATCAAAATTTGAACAAAATGTTGGGGAGGGTCCGATTTTGGGGTGTGGAGTGGTCCCTACCCCCAACTTTTTTTCTTTTGGCACGGATGGATAGAAAGAGCAATAAAAATGCTCAACAACGGTGCAAACCGTATCTTTCTAGCTTCTATATAGACTGAAATATAGTAAGTTTATAACGTATATGTTCACGTTTTCATACGAACGCCTTTTCCAAAAATTAATTCCCCCGTCGCGGGATGGCTTTAAATCCCGCGCGGTGATAATATCTTCGCAGTAGTCTAGTCAAGAAAACGTAGCAGAGAATACAATCAGGCAGCGGCCATGACTAACAAGATTACAATTACGACAAAAACAGTGATCCTGTCAGTGACGTCATGCAACTCGCTATTATTTATGTAAAGAATAGCAAGGCAAAGAAAGGAATATTGAATTATGTTCATTCATTCTTCTATTAAAAAAACGCGTCTCGAAAAATGTTTGTCCCGTTTTATTTCGCTCCTAAAAATTTTTATCCCCTAGGCAGTGGCTAAACTGCCTAAGCCTTAAGTTGGCCCCGTGTAACCTGTCCTGTTTTACGACAGTGAACTCTAGATTACGACAACGGTTGACTGGGACAAAAAATAATTCCATATCCGGAGCTTGCTTCAGATCTTAGGTGTAAAATGGAAGGCCTACACCTTTATTCAGAAGGAAGAAATTTACAAACGCAACGTTTAAAAAGTAAATTCTCGTTAACTAAGACTTCCTGGCCATGTAGCGAGGCAGCCCGAATACACACCAGCAAATGTCTTTCGCCTTGGATGTCAGATTTAAGAGCGTCGCCACGGGGGGGAGGGCAAATGGGGCAACTGGCCCCAATCTTCCCAAGACCACCTACCAGATTCGCGCAAATCCAGCGAGAGTTTTTTGTGGAGGGGGTGGGGAATGGGTAAGAAATCTGACTCGCCAGCTCCGTTTGCCACCCCAATAAAAAATTCCTGGCGAAGTCACTGGTCAGATTTATAGTGTCTATAGACCTTCGGACTCTTGAAAACGCACGCGAGGGAGCCCATCATTTGCCAGGCTGAATGAAATATCTCGTGACTGCTGATTAGCATCTACAGAGGCATGTGAAGCGGCACAAGATCGTAAACAGTGGAGAGTGATCGAAACGGTTGAAACCGGTGTACCATGTAGGCTGTTATAATGACCCATCAGAAAAATAACTCCCTAGTAATTATTATGTATGTTAAATTAACATTCCAGTTTTTTAATATATGTAATGATAAACAACTTTATTTCGCACATGGCAAGTCAGGCCTCGTCTTACTTTACTGAGCTTTCAAATCACCCTCTCCACTGCACATCGCCTGCTGCGCTCCACTGATCAGATGAATGTGTATGTTCCCAGCAGAGATGGACATAGGTCCATTTTTTAGAACCCAACCCAACCCGACCCATCAAATCTCCAACCCAACCCAATCCAACCCATGCCGGCAATTGCAAGTATTCACCCAACCCAATCCAACCCACCCAAGCTTCAAGTAAACATATTCAGCAAATTTATTGCTAAACAACAATTTGTCAATTACTGCATACAAATCATTTTAAAAAATTACCTCTCATATGTCGCTGTAGGGCCTATGTTTTCCGCCATTATAATTATCATTGGCGTGCAAAGGAAGGTAGACGTCCGTGTTATAATTTGTACTTATCCTATCTAAAATTCAGCTTCAAATGTTGAAAGACTAACGAATAAGGAACCCTAGAGCCATTATAGCATTTGCTTAGCAAGTTCGCACGCACTCCCACGCAGTAGCTCATAAATGCTATTGGAGTCAATAAGGGGATTAAGATGGATTTACAGTGGATGGTTCAAAGAAAGTTACTTCGTTCAAAGAAAGTTACTTCCTTCTTTCATCAATTTCGACTCTCGATTCCAATGCCTTGAATTATTTACTTCCACCGGTCTTATGCAAATATCTCGTGGCTGTGGATCAACATCTACCTATAGGCATATGACGCTGCACAATATCGAGAAAGCAACGGTCACAACGGCGAGGGGGTTTTATGTATCAAAGGAGATATATAGACTTATGCCTTTAATGCTTTATTATATAGGAACAACTGTGTTTGGATCAATAGAACCCGGGGCTCAAGACAGTCCTGAATATAACCCCCACCCGCCAATCGCTTAACTAAGAGCCGTCACAAGCCAGTATTGCCAGCGACAGTTCGGCGGCAATTTGTTACGTGAAAATGCGGAAAACGATAACCATTTTTTATAACCAATATATGGTGTGTGCACTGTGCCAAGTGCAAATCAGCGTTTTGCAACCCAACCCAACCCAACCCATCACAACTGCCTAAATTTACGACCCAACCCAATCCAACCCAACCCAACCCAACCCATAGGTTAACCCAACCCATGTCCATCTCTGGTTCCCAGATCACACACTGCTTTTATTCAGTGTCGAGCATTCGCAGTGACTGGACCCTTCCTTTGGAATATCTTCAACCAATCCATTCGGGAATCACTTCTTACTCCCTCGCTCTGCTCAATGCGAAAGTTAAAGTCTCACTAGTCACTACATTACCATGCGACTCCAATGCAAGAAGCGCCTCTGAGTAGAAATAAAAGAGGCGCTATACAGATGCCATATTAGGCCTACATTACATCACATCACATTACATTAATGATTCCCCAGTTTTTGGTATAGATTAAAAAATATGGAATAATAACTCCTTAACAGAAGTAGGCGTTCGTTATTAAATATCAGTTCAAAATTGGAATTAAATGTTTATTATAGGAGTATCCAGTGTTTACCAACAAGGTCCGGTTGCTCCGCCCACTGGTGGGCAGAAACCATAGAAACCATTGTTTTCTATTAATAGACGCCAATGGCAGAAGCAGATTTCTGGCTGGCTGGCTGGTGGGCATAGATCAGTGACCATAGAGAATGTTCTGGATACTCTTATTAAACACATGATGTTATCAATGGTTTAGGAAGGTATATATAGATGGTGTAGAAGTAAAAACTGGCCCCTTTATGTTATTTAATATTTCGGCCGCGTGTATAGCGATTTCAATACAATTTATATGCCATATACCTGGGAATGTTTCTTATGTGATTGCCAAATTTCATGCTGATATCTTTAATATTTGCTGAAATATGGTCAGACAGCTAAAGAGACCCAAATTTTGAAATTGACAACGGAATAATAAAGTGACAAAAAATTATTTTGCTTTTTTTGGCCCTGAAAAGGGCCGGTTTAAAGGGTTTTTGGATGATTTGTTGCGGGAACAGCTGCTCAAAAGCCTACTCTTAGCCTTCACACAAGCCGATAAGCGCTTCTTCACTGACAGTATCGACTTCTTGATCAGGCAAACTCAGCCAAACTCTCCCAGATATTCTTCAGCGCCGTCTTCAACTCCGTGATGTTCTGTGGCTTTGGCTGACACTTTCGATATCTGTCAAGCATGATTCCACAGACGTAGAAGTCAAGTGGATTGATGCCTGGCGAGTTGCGTGGCCAGTCATATTTCTTGGTGAAATCTGGACAATTTTGCTCCAGAAAATCCTGGGTCCTGAGAGCAGAGTGGGCTTGCTGGAATATAAAATTTTCTCCAAGCAAATCAAGACAGTCCTGCAGCCAAACATTAATGCCGCTGTGTTTATCTGTTGGCCGTAAGTAACCCTTGACCTTGTCTGGCGCGATGACAAAGACGTTATTTTAGACTTTAAAATGATACATTTTATAATGACGTTATATTGCGTTGTCAATTTCAAAAATGTGGTTTCTTTAGTTTTTCGACCATATTTCAGCAAATACTAAAGATATCAGCATGAACTTTGGCAACTACATCAAAGGCATTCCTAGGTATAAGGAGTTTACATTTTATTGAAATCGCTTCACACGCGGCCGAGATATTAAATATCATAAAGGGTCCAGTGTTTGCTTTACACCTGTGTATATATATATATATATATATATATATATATATATATATATATATATTGTATTATTATATAAACGTTTACTAGCTGACATTTGATGATGCGATTAACGAATCTTGGATACACAACATCATCGAAGAAACAAGTTTGGCATCAAAAGAATGTCCAACATCAGAAAATAGTAAAAATGATTTTCAAATGAAAGAAACATCACTCGAGGATTCTACGAAACCTGAAGGTGATGATAATTACTACGCTTAGAAAATCCAAGTCGTATCATTTATAGCTTTACTACGGCTAAAACTGATTCGAATCGACCTAAGAAACAATAACTGGTGTATAAGATATGCTAGAGGTCATGCATATTTCTCCCTTATGCTAATAGGAAATAAAGATGTATAAAAGACTAGCAATAAACGTCGCTGCGTCATACAAATTTACATTTAAATTTTGTAAAGTTTAGCAATGCATTGTAATGTAAGCTTATTATAGGGCTTACGTATTGTATTTTTAACAATAAAGTCAGGGCTTTTGTAACAAAATATTTTCCGGAACGTAACAGTCGGAAATCAGTTGCCAACATGACGTAGCTATATATATATATATATATATATATATATATATATATATATATATATTAGGCGGGTCGAACAAATTTTTTGCCACGGAACTGAGAAAATATTTGCATTCCCATCTGATTTGAAGGAAAATCACCACATAACTATTTTGGAACATGTGGAAGTGCCCCATTTTTAATTAGGGAAGTTTGTACATTACTTGAAAATCAAAAAAATTTGTATGGCATCAATGAATGATCAATAGACGATAGGCATTACACAGTTACTCACTCAGTATGTGCTTATTATAAGACGTTTACACAAAAAATCTTTTTTTGACTCAAATAGGGGCACTAGATTTCGTGAATTGACTTGGGCGTGAATAAAACCGTCTCTTGCTTCAAAGCCATAAACTGCTGTTGAAGCATCTGTTACTAGTTTTATGCAACGCTCCACTCCTTGTGTGTGATTCTTGTAATCCAAAGTGAGAGGGACAATTATTCTTAGCTTGGCAATATCTTCATCTAATACGTCTTCACTCAACTCTGGCATATCGTAGTCACATGGGATATTTTCAAAACGAACAAGGAATTTACTTTCGCAGTTACTAACAAGTTGGTTACTGAAAATTTGAAGAGAGTTTAGCAAGAATATAAAACAGAACAGTGAAAGTTTCTACAAATTGTGAAAAAAAATGAGACGAAATGATACAGTCAGTCTCATCTTGGATAACTCAGGATGTACAATAACAGAGGACGTAGAAACTACACAGGTGTTAACTAACTATTTTTGTTCAGTATTAACAGAATAAAATAAAATAATGTGCCAGAAACCAAAATTGTGTTCACTTGAAGCAAAGAAGAAATGCTCACTTAAATAGTGTGTAAAAGAGATTTTGTTATCAAGGCTTTCACTAATTTAGAGACAGACACGAGCCCAGTATTAGATGGCCTCAGGGCCTCCGAGAGCGGGGGGCAGGGGGGGGCAACTGCATAGGGGCCCGGCGGTTTGGAGGGGGCCCGGGCCGATGATGAATATCTATAATTAACAATAAAATGAGTAATAACACTAAAGAATGGTTAAGATGTTAGCTCAGCACAGGGGCCCGGCGAGCGCACAAGGGGGCTCGGGACACAGTGCTACTAAAAAAAACGTCGTCAACACTTTATAAACGGCTGACAAGCAAAAAAAGGTCGTCAAGAAATTAATACTTCTCAAGGGCCCGTCGCCCATTCTGCACAGGGGCCCGGAATTTCTCTCGGAGGGCCTGGATGGCCTACATCCGAGGTTGCTCTACGAAGTTAGAAATGAAAAATGAAATTGGACATCCAATTGCATTGAATTATATATCAATGAATCTCTGTAAACTAGAGAAGTAGCACAAGACTGGAGAGATGCAATAGTCAGCCCACTGTTCAAGAAGGGAAAACAAAGTGAACCAAGTCATTGCAGACCAGTGAGCCTAACTTCTATAATCTGCAAAATTATGGATAAATACTGAAAACGAACATATTGGAACATATGGTAAGGTAAGGTAGTCCCATACTCGAACGAGCGTAGGGTTTACGACGCTGATCTCCGGTACTAGGCAAGCAGCGACGCAGATGGCTTACGCCATTAATCTACAATCTTGTAGAGTAGGTAGCCATTACTTTCTCTAGACCTGCGTTTTACCTTCGCAGCTTAGCGCTGCTACCAATTTATCGAAGCTTAAGCGATGAACGGCTTGGTTGGCCGCCGGCACCACGATTAGATCCCCGGACGGTCACTTATCCAAGTACTAACCGCGCTCGACGTTGCTTAACTTCGGTATTTTGACGAGAACCGGTCGCACAACGCCAAATAGGCTGATATATATATATATATATATATATATATATATATATATATATATATATATATCGAAGAAGGATTATTGTACAAAACTTCAAAGTTTGCTGATGATACTGTACAACGATGTGCAGAAATTTCGAGTTTGATGATGCTAAATTTTTACAGAATGAGCTAAGGAAACTGTTTCAGTGGTCTGTGGACTGGCAGATGCTTTATTATATCGACAAATGTTCTGCAATGTCTGTTGCTGAATCGAATAATGGTAATGAATTTGCTTTAGGGGGAAGGTTCAAACCACAACAGAAAAAGACTTGAGCGTAATCATCCATAAAAGGAGTTTTTGATAAGCTAGATAGGCAGTAGACATAATATATTTAGATATTGCAAAAGCTTGTCATAAAATGCTCCACAGAGACTGGCTGCCAAACTGAATACGGTGGAATATCCGTAGATGGCTTCAAAATTGGTTGAAGGGAAGAAGGTTGAATGTTGGCATATGGGGTGGCCATTCGAAATGGACGAGTTTTTAATGGAGTGCCTCAGGGTTCAGTGCTTAGGATATTGCGTTTTATATATATATATATATATATATATATATATATATATATAAAGGATTATTGTACAAAACTTGCACGAGCAACAGAACAAATACCAATAAATAAAAGCATCGTTAAACCATTGATCGTCTCACAACAGTGACTATAATAAGTTGCATTTCATTTCTATTACAGGTAATATGCAAACGGATACATGTCTATTCATTTGGTGTGTTAGCAAAGGCATATCTCGGCAAGTGACAATGAAATTCTGGAAAAGAAGAAAGGTTAGTATTTGCAGTGATGGGCAAAAGTTAACTATAAATTAGTTAACTTTTAGATAAACTAGTTTTATTTAGTTGCATCAAAAGTTTATCTGGTTGGGTAAATGTTTAGTTAAGGCATTAGATAAACCGATTTTTTTAGTTAACTGGCTAATAGTTAAACTTGAGTTATTCAGATTCTATGCCACTTTCAGCACAGGCTAAGTCACGCCTAGGTTCTACTTTTTAATGTCAACCGCATAATTACCTGTTTCAATTATGAATTATTATTATTATTATCGTTATTATTATTATTATGTTTATGTTTATGTTTATTGTTAAAATTGTGCTATATGAAATTATAATCGTAAATCGTGTTCGTTGCAGCTTGTAGCCTAGTTTTGCTAGCTCAGTAGCTCATGTCAACGTTAAAAAGTTAAAGTCAAAAGTTAAACTGCTTTTAATTAGTTATCAGTTAAAGTTAAACTACTACAGTGAAAAGTTAGTTACTTAAAAAGTTAAACTGCTTGATTGCAGAAAACGTTTAGTTAAAGTTTAACTAAAAAAATTAGTTAGTGCCCATCACTGAGTATTTGTGACGTGCTCTGAAGCAGTCTAAATTTCATCAATTGTATGTTCAACATAATATATAAAGACATTCTTGGTCTTCTTGGTCTCCCTGACTGCCAACCGGCTGCAATCAGTCATGAACGCGGCGGCCAGGTTGATCTTTGGAGCAAAGTGGCGGGGACACGTGACTCCCTTGCTCAAAGACATTCAACACTGGCTGAAGATACCAGAGCGGATCGCATATAAGAGAAGTGTGCTAACTTATCGGACCCTTAACGACACCACCTGCCCTGACTATCTGTCGGCGCTAATACACAGATCGACCCATCCAGACTCCGCGAGACAGCTACGTTCCAGCAAGCGAGTCCGCCTTCTGGTTCCGCCTCCTTCTAAGACGGCCGTGCTGGGTGAAAGATCGGTAACTCGTGGGAACCCGCTACTGTGGAACACCCTTCCTAACGAGATAGCAGCAGCGACTTCTTTCGAATCGTTCGCTTCCAAGCTAAAATCGCACTTGTTTCGCAAATCTTACTGTGATTGATTGTAAATCGCTCCTGCCTATGGCCTTAGTCATGTTATAGCGTTGGATAAATTAGCTGATTAATAATAATAATAATAATAATAATAATAATAATAATAATAATAATAATAATAATAATAATAATAATAATAATAGTCACTTTCAATGTAATAATGTTAATCGGTTGCATTTATTTAAAGACGATTAGTGAATCAAACAACTCCACGAAAATTAACAGAAACAACGGAGGAAACATCATTTATAGAAGTCATAGTAGTAGTAGTAGTAGTAGTAGTAGTAGTAGTAGTAGTAGTAGTACTTGTAGTAGTAGTAATCATTAGCGACGCCACGGAGTGTGGCAAATGGGGCCAACTACCCCCTAACCTGCCCCAGGCCACCTACCAGATTCGCGCAAATCCGGTGAGAAAGTTTTTTGTAGAGGGTGTGCGTGGGTTTGGGTAAGGAATCTGAAACGCCAGGCAAACGCCAGCCAGTTGCCGACATGTTTATATAACAATAATAATATTAATAGCCTAGTAATAATAATAGAACAGTCTAAACAGTAGAACGGTCTAAAACGACAGGATGCCCCTCTCGACAGTCGCTAGACTGGAGTGTTGGGCTCATGTTGGAGAATAGTGCATAAAGTCTACCTCACCCACCTTCTAGTGGTGGGAGACGTAAGTAGCTGTAATGGGATACTCAGCCTATGGTTGAGTGGAACATTGCAGTGAAACCAACGGGTGAGGATTGGCACCCAGCTGTGGGTTAAACAGTGTGGGGAAGGCAACGGGAAACCACCCCACTATCTTTTCCCAAGCATACTCCATATGACGACACAACTCAATATTGATCAAGCTAACGACGTCAACGGGACTCCACAGATGCTGGGGAGTGTCGCGTCCGGCAATGGAGGGAGCGAGGCCTCCAGGGTCGTCAACCAGCGAAAACCTTGCACAGATATCAACAGAAAACGATTATCCCTGAAGGTGGCAACTTGGAATGTACGGACTATGCTCAGACAAGGAAAACTCGCCAATGTCATACGAGAAATGAAAAGAGAGAACCTTGACATCTTGGGATTATGTGAAATGAGATGGAAAATGGGAGGAGACTTCATTAGTGAGGGAACCAGGGTGATATATGCAGGAGGAGAAAAGAGCCAAAGAGGTGTTGGCATACTATTGAATGCAAGACTAGCCAAAAAAGTAAAGAAGATAGAAAGACACGAAGACCGAATACTCGTGGTGACACTTGGGGCGGAGCCGGTGGATATAGTGATTGTACAGGTATACATGCCAACATCCGACTGTCCAGATGAAAAAGTAGAAAACATATACGAGTCACTGGAAAACATAATTGGGGGTATGAAAAAGGAACAAGCTATCTGATAACGATGGGATATTGGAACTCTGTAGTAGGAGAAGAAAGGCAAGAAAAAAGTGTTGGAAACTTTGGTGTTGGCATTCAAAATGAAAGAGGAACAAAACTTATAGAATTCTGCAACAGACAGAAGCTTGTAGTGACAAACACATGGTTCAAACACAACAAAAGAAGAAGGTACACATGGAGAACACCTGGAAATGGGAAGCGATACCAGTTAGACTACAATCATCATGGTAAGAGAAAGATACCGAAACAGTGTGAAGAACTCCCACTCATACCCAGGAGCAGACGCGGACACAGACCACAACCTGGTGGCAATGAAAGCAACCATCAATCTTAAATTCATAAAATGTAAAAACGAAATACACCCACGTTGGGACTTGGAGCAATTAAAGCAAAAGAAGCAGATATTTGCGGATAGTGTAGAGGAACATCTAAAAACAAACTTGCAACATGGTACAACCAATGAAAACTGGAATGCATTGAGAGATGCAATATTCATGAATGCAAAGAAGGAACTAGGATACAAAAGCATTAACCATGCCAGGAAACCATGGGTCACAACAGAGATGATAGCAAAGATGGATGAAAGAATAAAGTGGAAAAAGCAGAATACAGAAGACGCAATAAAGGAGTAAAAAAGGCTAAACAACGAACTCCGACGAGAAACTGACAAAGCTAAAGAAAAGTGGTGGGCAGAGCAATGTGGAGAACTGGAGGAACTGCAACGTCAGGGAAAATATGACAAAGTGTATGCAAAGGTAAAATCACTTGACAACAAGAAAAGAGGAAGGGTAACTACAGCAGTGAAAGACAAGAATGGTATTCTCATAACCGAAACCAACAAAGTAAGGACAAGATGGAAAGAATACATAGAAGGTCTGTACTGTGCGCAAGAGAAACCACAGACACTTGATGGAGATGAAGCAGAGATTGCAGTGGATGATATTGTACCAGAAATTTTGGAAGAAGAAGTAATTGCAGCAATCAGGGACCTAAAGAACAACAAAGCTGAAGGAATTGACAATATACCTGCAGAAATGCTCAAGAACCTGGGCGAAGGGGCAACAAGAGAATTAGTGAGGCTATGCCAAGAAATATATCGGACTGGGGAGTGGCCAGAAGACTTCCTCCAAACAGTAATGGTGCCAATACAAAAGAAACAGAATTCAACTGAATGTGGAGACTTTAGAACAATAAGCCTACTTTGCCATGCATCGAAGATAGTTTTGAAGATCCTTACAAAACGAGTAGAAGCAAAAGCAGAAGCAGTGAAGGGGATCAGTGAAAAACAGTACGGATTCAGGAAAGGCAAAGGTACCAGAGATGCAATAGGAATTCTTAGGCCGCTGGGAGAAAGAAGCATAGAAAGAGGCCTTGAAATCTACATCTGCTTTGTGGACTATGAAAAGGTATTTGATCGAGTGGACTGGATAAAACTCACGAGGGCACTCAGAAGAATGGGAATAGACAACAGAGACAGAAAACTCATCGGAAACCTATACATAAACCAATCAGTGTATATCCGTGTGGATGGAAAAGACTCTGAACCAGGAACTCTGGGAAGGGGGTGAGACAGGGATGCCCTCTCTCACCGTTGCTGTTCAATATCTACACAGAAGAACTCATAAGAGAAGCATTTGAGAACATAGAAGATGGAGTAGTGGTGGGTGGAAAAAGAATAAGGGACATAAGATTTGCTGATGACCAGGCAATTACGGAAAACACCAACCATGGATTGCAGAGGTTGATGGACTCTCTTAATGCAACTTCAAAGAATTACGGAATGAAAATCAATTTAAAGAAGACAAAGGCAATGAAAATCAGCAGACACGGTGGAGAAATGAAAATAATCATTGATGGAGTGGAAATAGAACAGGTAGAAGAATTCTGCTATCTTGGAAGTCTGCTTGATGAAAACGCAAAGTGTCATAAAGAAATAAGAAGAAGAATTGCCATGGGGAAAGAAACCTTTACGAACAGAAGAGAACTACTGAGAAGAAATTTTAACCGAAATCTGAAAAAACGATTGGTCAAAACACTGATCTGGCCAGTGACACTCTATGGATCAGAAAATTGGACGCTCAGAAAGGAAGACATAAAGAGATTAGAGGCATTCGAAATGTGGATCTGGCGAAGAATGGAAAAAATTAGCTGGACGGAAAAAATAACATACGAAGAAGTCTTGGAGAGGGTAGAAGAGAAGAAAAGCCTAATTAACACTATTCGTACAAGACAAAAGAAGTGGATAGGTCATGTTCTGAGAGAAGAATCAAACCTACTAAGAGAAGTACTAGAAGGAAAGATGAATGGGAAAGCACAGAAAGGGCGACCAAGGGGACATCGATGCTGGAGTGGATGTTCGACACTACGGAAAAAAGTTCAAAAAACAAGTATTCAGCCCTGAAGATAAAAGCTCAAGATAGAGAGGAGTGGCGACGCTGGATTATGGAACCTGTCTTTGGACAGAGCACTGAAGAAGAAGAAGAAATAATAATAATAATAATACTAATAATAATAATAAAATAATAATAATAATAATAATAATAATAATAATAATAATAATTATTATTATTATTATTATTATTATTATTATTATTATTATTATTATTATTATTATTATTGTGAAGGCATATGTTGGAGTACGTTGTTGACATTGGTAACCAAATTGTTTGATCGACGGATCGCTCGACGATGCGTATTCATTCCAGCTTAACGAATCGTCCTGATTGCCTGCACGTTGTATGCCTGCCATTTGTTCCAGCTCCACGTCCCGACCCCACCCTTATCCCTCCCAAAACGGGCCCCACCCTACCCCACCGGCCCAAACCCCCCTCTCCTAACCTCCCCTCATCCCTCTCCCAATCGCCCCTGCCCAACCCATCTCAGCCCCGGCCCCAACTCATCCCCGCTCCGCCCTACCCCACCGGCCAAAAACCCCGTTCTCCTCTTTCCTCTCCCATCCCTCTCCCCATCGCCCTGGTCCCAACCCATCCCCACCCCGGCACCAACCCATCCCAACCCCACCCTACCCCACCGGCCTCAAACCCTCGTCCCCCTCCCTCTCCCATCCCTCTCACAATTGCCCTGGCCCAACTCATCCCCGCCCCGGCCCCAACCCATCCCCGCTCCGCCCTACCCACACCGGCCTCAAACCATCCCCTTCTCTCTTCCCATCTCTCTCCCAATCGTTCCTACCCCAACCCGTCCCTACCCCGCCATACCCACCGTCCCCAAACCCCCGTTCCCAAACCCGCGCTGTTATTTTATATTCATTTAGATGTGTTCATTATTGCGTCATTATTTACATAATGTCTACAGCACGATGTGTTGGTGGGCGGATCTTGAGGAAGTGGCGTGATTTTAACGTACATAATTACTACGTGTACAGCGTCACAAATTGTCACAGTGGCGTAATTTTTACATACATAATTATTACGTGGCGCGGAACATGGTTTGGTGGCGCGATTTTAAAGTGCATACAATACAACTGTACATATTATATATATACTGTATGTACTGTACATTATTGAAACGTTGTTCAGCTGACGTTATTCTTTTGGATTAACGTGGAACCAGCTGATGCGTACGCGTAATTCCTCGATAGCAATAAGCTTATTCGTATATGTAAACTACGCTGTAACAAAATCTGGATAATCTCTTTCGTTAACTGACAATGAATGAAGGGCGAATGAATGACGATATTCCAGAAGAAAGAAGACAGCGAATGGCGGAGTGCGAAAGCAAAATTCTCGAAAAAAGCCAAGTCCGGAGAATGTAGCTGTTCGGCGTTCTCAAAATACACAAAAAGTCCAGCGTCTACGAGCTTTCCGACAATCAAGTGAGACCGAGGAGCAGGCTGTTGTTCGGGGTGCAAAAGCAGCACAGCAAGAAAGAGAATCACGCAATCCATAATCATTACACTTACGTTGACTATCAAGTTTCAGAACATTCTTGCGAATGGGCGTTAACTCGGTTGAAGGCAAAGGCGGCGAGTTAAGGACAATTAATTGCGCAAAATGCTATGGCATTTGCACAAAATCGGGTAGTAAAACAGCCAATCTCATCCGTCATTTTTGACGGGTTAACAGATAGTATTTGCATAATTTCATTAATGGCTATGTTGAAAATTATCGTATGTTAATTGCGGTTTGTTGCAAATAAGCTAAAAATTTCTTTCACCTAATTTTTCAGGACAAAATCGCCATGGCCTTACTGGCCTATAAAGTTTGCAAAAAAATGAGCAGCAGGTACGAAGGAATTGAGACAGGAGAGAAGATGAGTACAGATATGAAGTGAGTCAATTAGATTTAAAGTAATTTTATTGATTAAGATGCGTTCTTCGGGTTTTAAGTAAGTCGTAATCAAGAGACGGAAAATTATATATATATATATATATATATATATGTAATGTAATGTAATGTAATGTAATAAAATATTTGTATGGCGCCTCTTCTGAAGAATCACTCAGAAGCGCTCCCACAGCAAATTACTGCATATTGACAAAGAGATAAGTTTTAAGTCGTTTCAAAAAGAGGGCCATAGAATTAGGAGTTACTAAGCAACGCATACTGGAGTCAAGACTCAAGAGCATTCCAAAGGATAGGGCCGACTGATTCAAAACCTCGTTTCAGGAACAAGGAGGTTCGTGCTTTGGGCACACTGAGAAGACCATTGGTCGTGGACCGAAAACATGGCCGACCAGGGATAGAGCTAAGCGGATGGAGTAGCTCTGCAAGGTAAGATGGAGTGGCACCATAAAGGGAGAGTGCAACCGCTCTCAACACACGAAATTCAACTCGAGCAGGATAAGACATAATATATATATATATATATATATATATATATATATATATATATATAAGGGTGGTCCTCAAAAGCAAAGTTAAACTTTTTCAAAGTGCTTTTGCATTTTCCTGTTCCATTTGGGATAAAAACAAATTGGGAAAAATTCCAATCGAATCTAAACATATTTAGTACTGTCACACGACCCCTATATTTACAGTGTGTGAAAAAAATCTTGCATTGGCTGCGTAACCGAAGTATTTTAATAATTTTTTTATATTATTATCAGATTTTATTGTAGAATTGGTGGTTATTATATATTGTTTTGTATCAATTTTAATTCTGCCCCCATTTCTGTATGTGATTCATTCATTCATTCATTCCTAGACGATTTCAATAGCGCTGTAACAAGGCTGAGGCCCACAACAAAAGCGCTTTAACATCTCAACTATAACCCAACCTAAACAGGTGCGTTTTTAATCTCGTGATGAAATGCTCGGGAGTATCAGCCATGGTGGTCTCATCAGAAAGAGAGTTCCACAAGATAGGATTACCCCTAGTGAAGGATCTCTCTCCGAACTTGGCGGTCTTGGATGGGAGAGGAACATGAAGTTTAACGACACGACTCGAGCGGAGCGAAGATCTCCTGTCATTACCCTGCGGTCTCTTTACAAGAGAAGCAAGGTACAAAGGACAGCACGGGTCATGCAGCGCTCTGTACGTCAGCCAGCATCTTTTGAACACAATCCGCTCAGGGACTCGGAGCCAATGTAGACGATCCCTGAGAAGTGGTGTTACATGTTCGCACCAGCGACATCCGAACACAATCCTCGCCGAGAGATTCAGAACAGAATGCAGCCGTTCAAGTTTGCTAACCGGGAGGCCCAACAGGACACTATTGCAATAGTCGATCCTAGTTAGCACCAAGGCCCGGGCCAAGTGTACCACTCCGAATACAGGCAGATATCGCCGGACTGATCGGATCCTTCTCAATTGAAAGTGGCATCGCCTGATCACACCGTTTACGTGTGGCTCGAATAAAAGAGTCCCATCAAACAGTCGCACGCACTCGGAGGAGACACCCATCGCGAACGGTTTGCGACTCACCAGCATCCTTCTCCGAGGGGTGCTGACCCACAGGAACTCAGTTTTTCCCACGTTAAGGGCCAGTCGATTTTCCTCCACCCACTTCGAGACAGCGACTAGACACTCGATGAACCGTTCCCGAAGCGCCTCCACATCACCAGGAAGGCAGGACGAGTAAATCTGACTGTCATCGGCATAGCTATGGGGTGCCAGTCCAAAGGCCGCAATAATTGATCTCAGATCGGCCGTGTACAGAATAAAAAGTAATGGACCAAGTACTGACCCTTCAGGAACTCCACAGCCAACGTTCCGCCTCATAGAGAGTTTCCCACCGCACATTACAGATTGCACTCTATCAGAGAGATAGCTGGCTATCCACCGCAAGGAGGAACCACACACTCCGAACGATTTCTCAAGCCGGCGTTTAAGGATATCATGATCGACAGAATCAAATGCCGACGAGAGGTCGAGAAGACATAGGAGTGCAAGCCGTCCGTTCGACACATCGTCGACAAGATCGTTGAAGATCTTAAGGATAGCAGATTCAGTCGAGTGACCCCGGCGATAGGCTGACTGATCGCGCGGCATGAGTTCGTTGGCAGTGAGAAACCCTATGAGCTGCCTGTTAACCAACCTCTCCAAGAGCTTAGAAAGAAAAGTAAGATTGGAGACTGGTCTGTATTTCGCAGGCTCTGACGAATCAAGCCCCGGCCGTTTCAAATGGGGCCTTACGGTCACGTGTTTCCATTCAGACGGAAACTCACACGTCTACAGAGACACGGTTATTAACGTTCTTATAAAAGGGGCGAGCAGCTCAATCGAGTCTTTTAGTAGCCAAACAGGAAGCGGGTCGGCCGGGCATTGCTTATTTGGGGCTGACCTCACCGAGGCCACCACCTCCTCAAGGGACGGGGAGGAAAAGACCGACAGTCGCGGGCCATCATGCGCAGAGAAAGTCGCGGGACCAACATTCGCAGTCCTGTCACGTATCCTGGCCACTTTCTCCTCGATGAACTGGTGGAAGTCTTCTGCACTGAAATCCGGGCCAGGACCGTAGGTGTTATTATCCTCTCCCAGCAAGGTGTTGAAGACCCGCCATGTCCTCTTCCCGTCAGCCCCGGTCTGACTAAAAGTCTGCCTCCGGTAGGCCCTCCCTTTAGCCCTGACCAGCCGCCTATACCGATCAAGTGCCCCCATCCACTGAGCCCGAGCCACCGGCTCCGCGTCGGAGCTCTGAGCCCTCCGAAACAACCTCTCCGCTCTCCTCGCAGCCCGACGAGCCAGCCGACACTCCTCGTCATGAAACGGACAAAAAGGCCTGTCTCGCACCCTGATCTCGGTCGCAGGAGCCACTTCATCCAGGATCCCGGTTATCACCAGGTTATAGCTCGCAGCAAGCTCAGACGCTGATCTTCCGAGTGTCGTAGGCAAACACAACTCCGAGGCCCGAAGTCTCTGTGCAAACACATCGAAATCGAAGCCCTTCCAGTTCCTCCGTTTGACAGTTCTATACACCGGAAGTGGGGACGACGTGCAAGTTGCCCATAAAACCATCTTATGATCAGACAAACATGTCTCCTCAACCCTGACCTCCGAGAGCAACCAATCAGATGGCCCAATGACCACGTCAAGGAGGCCCCCAAGATCATGCGTCGGCTTTCCTACCCACTGCTTAAGATCGAACATGTTAAGAGTCAACCCATGACTCAGACAGGCTGCATCTGTCGGCTCCTTCATGTGAATATTGATGTCGCCAGCTATGCAGAACTTACAGTTATAGGTCGCCATGGCCACAAGCAGTACCGTAAATTCCCGAAAGAACAGCTCACTGATAGCCTGAGACCCGGGACGATAAACAGCGACCAGCATCATAGGACCATAGGAACCGTGCTCACCCTCGACCCGGCAGCACAGGTGCTCAAAAGTGGTCGGTCTGAGCTTAGTGTCTACTTTCAGAATGTTGATCCCCCGACGAGCTACGATCGCCAAACCCCCGTGGTTGACGAAGTTAGGTCCAGCTTGTGCTAAGCCAGGGGCCACCGAGCGAGCGGCTTCCACAACAGACAGGCCATAGCCACCTAACCTTTTTATCGCAACGTCTTCAGAGTCAAAATGCCAAGTCTCCGTCAGAATAAGTAATTGCAGGTGATATTCATCGACCAGACACACTACATTTTCAACCTTACTCCCGATAGACCGGATGTTCTGTAGTCCAATCCTGAGTTCCATGGACCGCAGATTGAGGTGACGTTGCAACCGTGGGCACACCAATCCAGACCGATTCGTGACGCCGGTCCGCACCCTTCCCCTGTTTACCCCGGATCTGGGGGCACGTGAAGAGACCACCATGATTGGTCTCCAAAGTCTAACTCCACCCCGACTCCCCCTCCCGCCCACCCTCCAGTGAGACGGCCTAAAAAAATGTGGGACAGCCGCCGACGCACTGCATCCGAGGGATGCACTTGAGTACACCTTCGCAGCTGTATTAACTCCGCCCTCGTGTATCGGTGCATCTACGCGGACACTGGTGCACTGATGACAGACAGGTATTCAAGTATGCAATACAAGGTCCGACAGCCCTGACACCAAGCGAACCGAAGAGAAATCACTATCACTAGCGAAGATCAAACCTCGGAAACTCTCAAAATTACCACCACGACTCAAAACCTCGTAAAAAGCCGTCCGGCCGAAGCTCCAACCTCTGTATCATCACTCCGATCGAACTTCAGTCAACGATCACGTACTCATCACGAAAAAAAACGCAGTTTAGTCGACGGGCACACTACCCGCTGGCAGCTCTATGAAGCGCCACCTATGTGATGTCACTTGATTATGCACTTTTCCCAGACTTTTAAGAGGAAATATGGCCACTGTGTGATTTCTCGAATCTTTACTAAAATGGTCACTCGCGGGAGTTCGCATGATATGGTGCGCGTTCTAACTACTTTAGCGCAATAATTGCTTTTGAATTTTATAAGGTAGACTTGAAAGGGTCGTTTTTATTTATTGTTGTCATTAGTACTTTACGGGCCAGCCCTTGTTCTTTCTGACTAAATAACATCTGTGCGGCATGGAATGGACCAGTTTGACAAGGTGCTCATGTGTTATGATGTGATTCCAGGCTGCAATTAGCGACTCAATCAGCTCGCGCCTTTTCTGCGGCTGATTCTTGGTAATCTCGGCTGACACTACTACTGTACATTGTACAGTATGTACACTACTACTACAAGTTTTCAATAGTGTCAAGATCAGGTGACTGAGCCGGCTAATCAATGGACTGAACTCCATGATTCTTCTTCCAACAGGCAACAATTTTCGCTCTGAGACAGGGTGCATTGCAGTCCTCAAAGAAATACTTGCTAGGAAACAGCTGTTTTGCTGATGGCAGCAAACATTTCTCTAGAATTTCTCTAGAATGCCAATGTATTTCTCTGCATTTACCATCCAGTCAACAATATGTAGTCTTCCAAACCCACTGGCTGCCATGAATCCCCACACCATAACTTTCGTTAACACTGACATGTTTAGGCACTCCGGCTTCTATTCTTCATGTGGAAACCTTCTTACAAAAATCTTGCCATGGTTCCATAGACTGCAAAATGTGCTTTCATCACTGAAGAGAACTTTCTCTCAACTCTCTCTCTCTCTCTCTCTCTCTCTCTCTCTCTCTCTATATATATATATATATATATATATATATATATATATATATATATATATATATTAGGGTGTGACAAAAAGTACAAAATTTTAGAGTTCACATCCCGTACAAACGGAAATCGATGATCCATATTAAAGTAAATAAGCTATCGAAAACAGATATTTCATATGAATCACCCATTTCTAGCAACTTTGTTAAGAATGCAAGTCAATTTTGCCAAATTTATGCATTGCATTGCTATTTTCCGACCCAGTCTGACATTAACAGTATTAGCAAGTTACACCATTGCACCATTACACCATGGTGTAATATAGCAGGGAAATATATATATATATATAATATAGGGAAATTAGCAGGGGTAGGAAGTTGGCAGGGGCAAGAAGTTAGCAGAATGATAACAACACTGGACGATGGAGCAGAAGGTCGCGGGTTCAACTCTGGCAGGAGCCCTAAGGTCAATTCAGCCTTCTTTCTCCAGATGGCGATGGCAAATGAGTAGCGGATTAATCCGCGGAGTAAACAGTCGCGTTTCATGAGAACACTGGCCCCGTATCATGTAACTTGCACCAGTCGCCTGGCTGAGGGCCTTGGTAACGGAGATCAGCGCCGCCTTATGAACCCTGAAGTTAGCCTTGAGTGATCGGGAAGGATTTTACTTATACTTTTGCACCATTCTAACTTATATGCTCTGAGTCAAGCAGCATATCATCTTCTAAATTGAACAAAACCGACCAAATAAGAACAAAATCATACGTATGCTACAGTGCTGCAGTTTAACTATTAGTGCAGTAAATGTGATTTGCTTTCTATAGTTGGCAACTCTGATCTTGATTTCTTCATTTGAATTATAACTCCAAGGCGTGAATCATGTCCATAAACTTTATGGAAGGCTACAGAAACATCCTTGATATGTCTTTCCACATCTTGTTCATGACATGGATAATATGGCATACTTATTTTTGCATGATTTTCAATGACTCCTGAAGTGATGTCATGCACGAGTGGAGGGATGTCAAATTTCACCCGTTCCCAATCAATGTTGATGTAGGAGTCTGAAGTGAAGTTGCTTGTAATATTGTTCTTGTCAAAACAACGAATTATACCACTGCGTTGATGATTACTCCGAACTAGTGAAATTTTGCATAAGCAAATTTTCTTATATTTTCGTCCTCATCACCAACAGCAGCTAGATACTGATGTTTATTCTGTGGACCACTGCTAGAACAGCACTGGTTGTCACTATCTTCCTCTTCTGCCTCCTCATTGCCCGCGTAACTGACATCACTGCAAAGGTCATTTGGACTGTTTTCTGAATTGTAATTCATTTCAAACTCTTCTAAAGCAGTACTACTTTCTCCCATTTCTCTTTTTGTTTTGCCTTCAACCTTTGTTAATTTTCATTTTCTGTCTTCTAGTTATTGCAGCCTATTTGATGTAACTGGATCAATTTTTCAATATCCAGTTTTCAGGTAGTTTTTTCTGCAGATCATTCCATTTCTCAAATAGCCTTTTCACTTTTTTTTCACTATGCTGACAAATGCAATAGTAGGTATGCTGGCCTTATTATATATCTCAATCACTTCAGATGCAAAAGTTTTCACAACATCAACAGTCTTATGTCTCTCTTTTGCTGTTAAAAATAACACGCTCTTAGAACATCTTCACACGTTGGCAGCACATTTTGGGGAATTTTGGCTAATTCCTTTGGAAACCCAAATACTGAATGTCAACTTTTACTTCGTGTTCTAGAGCAGTGGTTCTCAATCCTCTTTGCCTCGCGGACCTCTTTTGAAGTTCAAAAATATCTCGCGGACCACCTGCTAAATTGAGCAGTCATCTGCTCCAAAGAGGCGGTGATGACCTTTTGTTATTTTTTGCTTGTCATGCTTTTTCACGTAGAAAATGCACAGAATACACACAAAATGTGCCGATAACCTTTTTGTGCTGATGACCTTGTTTTGATCGTCTCACTTTTCAGATTTTTCACATGGAAAATTAATATGTCTAATTTTTATTTACGTTTTTTCAGACTTCGCCGCGGACCACTAGACCCCGTCTTGCGGACCACTTGTGGTCCGCGCGCGGAACAAGGGTTGAGAACCACTGTTCTAAAGCTTGCCATAATTTAACTACAATTCACCTCTAAACCCACTTAATGATCATCATTATAAATCATAAATACAATGGTTGCTATGGGCATGAGAAGAAAGCAGAACCCACTAGCGTGCCAAGAAGTGGATCACTTTATGAAGGATATTGTAGAAAAGCCTGTATTATTTTAATAGCAAACACCCAAGTTTACCAAATTTAATCAAAAACTATCAATAGATTCAACAAAACAGTTTATAATATCCCAGCAACTATGTTAATGCAGTTAATGTTAAGAAGCATTGCTTTGCAATGAAATATGCAATATACATATTATTCATAAATCAGATTTTTCAAAGTTGGGACCCCTAGACATAAAAATAATATATTGAAATAGGGGTTTTTCTTGATCAGTAGATCAAAGAGCATCTTTTTAGTACTGAATGGATATAGTTTGTACTTTTTGTCACACCCTAATATATATATATATATTGGGGGTATAAATCAGCAATTTTTTTGAATTTTTTAACAATATTGAGTATTTTGTTGTGAGATGACCTTCTAAACAGGTAATAACCAAAAGAACATGGAATTTGCATGGCTGCAAGTGCCCCATTTTTTAGGTTGAAAAGCAACCCATATTGTCCAGTATCACATGTTATAGTAATGCATTAGCCTACAATTTATCTTAGGCTTATTACGTAATGATTTTGGTCATTTGCTCATTTGAGTATAATTTATTGATGTCGGCCTAATAAACTGTAGTTTGTGTAATGTCCTTCCTTTGATGGTGCGGACCGGCGTTATGGATCGGCCTGGGTTGGTGCGTCCACGGCTTCAACGCCACCTCAATATGCGGTCCATGATGCTTAGGATGGGATTACAAAACATCAGATCAGTCGGGAGTAAGATTGAAAACGTTGTAGGTCTGGTGGACGAGCATCGTCATCATCATCATCATCATCATCAACCGTGGGCTCATCGCCCGTTGGTGTATAATGCCATCTCCACAGTTTTCTGCCATTCTTTCCTGTCCGTTGCTCTGTGACTAAGATCCTGTAAACTGCTTCCACACCATTCTTCAATATCATCACACCATTCCTTGTGTGGTCTCCCTCTCTTATTGGCACCCTCCATCACTCCAAACATTAGAGCTTTGATCTTTCTGTCCTCTTTCATTCTGCATATGTGTCCGAAAAGTTGGAGTTTCATTTGTTTTACTCTTTCCAGCATGGTTTGTTTGGGCTGAATTCTCCTGTATAGTTCTTCATTTGTGATTTTTTCGACCCATCCGATTCGTAGTATTTTTCTGTAACATTTTCTTTCAAAGGCTAGTATTTTTCTTTCCAGGTCTTTGGTGATGGTCCATGTTTCACATCCATATAAAAAGCTGGTCAAGATACAGGTTTCGAGTATTTTCTTTTTTGTTTCAGTGCTTATTGATTTGCTTTTCCAGATCTTGTCCATTGCAGTCAGTTGATCTAGAGCTCTTGCTGCTCTTCTTGTGACCTCTTGTCTGCAGTCTAAGTCATGTGTCATATTGCTTCCAAGATAGGTGAAGTTTTCTACGTTCTCTACTTCTATTCGACGAGCATCACCTGCAATGAAAATATGAATGTTCGAATTATGAAATCTAATACCTTTCAAAAGTTGTCACTTACATAAAAATGTGCAGTCGTAAATATTGACATCTCCTGCCCCCAACTGGAGCCAGAAGTTTTTATGTAAGAAAAAAAGGCCAAAAATCCATATCTCAACGTTCCACGTGATCTAATTTTCAATTCACTACTAATGATAAATATCATACAGGAGAGGTTACGAGGTGCAATCGATGAGAATTTGAGCGAAGAACAGGGAGGTTTCAGGAAAGATCGTAGTACAATCCAACAGATACTAACCATTAGATTGATAGCTGAAGAAACGTTAGGCAAATCAAAGAGTCTGTATCATTGCTTCATCGATTTTAAAAAGGCATTTGATTCGATATGGCATGAAGGTCTGTGGGGATCACTGGCATGTTTAGGAACACCAGAAAAACTTATTAGAACCATAAGAAGTTTATATGATATGTCAGAAATGGCGGTAAAAACAAAACAAGGACTGAGTGAATGGGTGAAAGCAACTATTGGCAGTCGACAAGGAGACCTGATTTCACCTTTGTTATTCATTGCCATCTTAGAAATCATTATGGAAAAATGGAGGCCAAAACACAAGGAGGTGTAATGATTCAGGGACAGCAAATCAAAGACCTACGATTTGCTGATGACATTGATCTAATGGCTGAGAGTGAGGAAGACCTGCAGAAGCAACTCACAGAGGTATACCAAACCAGCAAAGAATATGGATTACTTATTAACAGAAGCAAAACAAAAGTGATGGTGATGGGAAACAACAAAGGAGTTCAAATACATGTTGATGGTGAAAAGTTGGAATGTGTTGATCAGTTTATTTACTTAGGAAGTCTAATAACCGAAGATAATGACTGCAGCAAGGAGATAAGAAGACGGATTGGAATTGCAAGCAGTACTTTTGCCAATTTGAACATGATCTGGAAAAGTAAAAACATTTGCACAGACATTAAATTGCGAATTATGGACACATGCGTGATATCTACCCTACTGTATGCATGTGAGACATGGACCATGAAGAAACAAGACAGATTAAAACTGAACGCATTTGAAATGAAATGTTATAGGAAAATGCTGAAAATAAGTTATAAAGATATGATCAAAAATGATACTATTCGCAAAGACCTGGGACGAACAAAGACTGTTGTGAGAAGATCAAAGAAAGAAAATTATCGATATTTGGACACATCTGCAGAATGAGGATGACAGAATAATAAAGACAGTGATGATGGGCAGGTCAAATGGTATGAGAAAAAGAGGAAGACCAAAGAGAAGATGGATCGATGACATTCTTGAATGGACTGGACTTGACACCACCCAAAATGCGATACACATGGCCAAAGAAAGGAAAGGGCCATGGGCGAGCACTCTTACACCGTTGGCTCCGACGGTCCTTATGGACTATGGAGTGTGATGATGATGATGATGACTAATGATAATGCGTCATTTTCTTACGCATGTGCTGGCTTTATGTAGATTGCTGTAATTTGAACGTTTATTTCTAAATAATGTTACGAAATCCATCGAATTATCCGATTTTAGGCAACCCTCTGCGGATAAATTTGAGTATGTTGCCAACAGTGGAGGACATGCTAATGGATTATCAGTGGGTAAGATCAGATCTTAAGACTAACAGTACTCCTAACAAAGAGCCAACTGTTTCTGAAATATCCGATGTCTTGGCTATGAAAATTAAGAAAACAAGGAGCAGAGCCTCCATTCCAACAGTGACTGTGACTCTAATTGTGCAGCTAATTCAGGGGCACCGTGAAAAATACAACACACTGCTATGGTATCCTGCGTCAAAGAGATATGAAAAGTACCGAACCGAAAGTCAATGATTTCAGAGAACATGCCAGAAAATTCTTTGACATTGCAGCCTGGAAGAGTGTTGATTATTCCTTATGCAGATGCAAAAAGTCGAGCAGGATTCCTGTTTTAGAGCAGAAGTTTCTTCAGGACCAAAAAAGTGCACGCAAGATGATGATAGGTGGAGTTGATCGTGCAACTACCTTGATGTTGGAGGAACGAGGGAGGGTAAAGTCGCAGGTGGAAGATAGACTTACCAAATACCGAGACAGAGCAGTTGCAGAAATTGTATCAGCAGTCTTACAAGACTATGGTATTGTAACTGCTGAAGACCGTAGTGAAGTAATTCAGAGAAGTAAAATTAGAAGAGAGCGTCGAAGTATCGACATATGATTCGTTCCGAAGCATTAACTTACACAACAACAATACTAGGTTTATATTTGGATGGAAGAAATGATAAAACTCTAGCTAAAGAAACGGTTGACCGAACCACTCACCGTAGGGTGATTGCTGATGAACAGATTGAACACGTCTTCAAGCATACAGACAGCTATTGTTACCTTTCTGCAGAGAAATGACATTGATGCCCAGCATCTGCTGGCAGTTGGATGTGATGGCACGGCAGTTAATGTTGGTAAGAACGGTGGTGTTATAACATTTCTTGAATTACATGTTAAACGACCTTTGCAGTAGTTTGTTTGTCTTCTGCGTGCGAATGAACTACCACGTTGACATTTGTTTGAACACATAGATGGCAGAACAAAGCAACTATAAGTTTCACTGGACCTATTGGATCACGCTTGCAAAAATGTGAAACAATGCCGATTGTTTCCTATGAGCCGATACCATGTGACTTTCCTCCTGTAACTGTTGATGACTTGAGTTCTGAAAATCAATATTTACTTGACATTTGTCAAGCAGTAATCACTGGACAATGCTCTGTTTCACTACACAGTTCATAATGAAGATACTGGATTTTATTTGTTGATTTCCCCCGATTTCCCTGTCACACACAAGCAGTGGAAAGGTGTGTGAAGGCAGTAACTGAAGCATCAACAGCTGTCATTGGTCAGGAAGCAAAGGATGGCTTCATTAGAGCCAGGATCATTGCACGAACCATCATGCCAGCATTTGATTCAAAAAAAGCGAATATCGCACAACCACATAACTTTGCATCTTTAATTAGACCTTCTGAAAAATGCAGTTGGACATTTCTCAGGACGATTATATTTAGTAAAAATTAGGAATAAATATCTCTCGATACAACTTTATACAATAATATACACTGTATATTAGAGCTGTACCGATTAATCGGCAACATTCATAATCGGACCGATTATTAGGACAATCGGAACAATCGGTAATCGGGTGCCAGTCCTGTGCCGATACCGATTAATCGGTAACACTTGTTTTCTTGCCGATTATTAGGATAATTGGAACAATCGGTTATAAATTACAATGTGAACATGGAAATTCACAATTTGACATAATAAGTATTGATAACAAAATCATTATTCATTAATTATCAAGCACACATTATGCATTGAATATCTTGGCAAACCTCGAATTGAACCTGCATACGGAGGGCATGTGCATTTACGCTACATCTTTATGGCAAATTTGATTGCATGATCGTTAAAAACGCCCGATGTTTATAGTTCGACAGATAATCGGTATCGGCAAAACAATCGGTTGTCTAACAATCGGAACAATCGGTAATCGGAACAATCGGCAAAACGTGCAATCGGTACAGCTCTACTGTATATACTCTACAGTGTACACTGTAAATTTTACATATGCGAGAAGTGCCATTTATTGCAATGTTTGACCAATCGCTGAACATGAAACCATTTGTTGGGGCAGAAGATGTCAATAGATTTAAGTAAAATTTCACATGGTAAATGAGTAATACCAATGGCAAGTTTTGGTGGGTATTACATAAACATACTCGAGAAAAAATAGCCATTATGTTCATTCCACCCTAACCTGCATATACTTGTTCTGACGGAAACCTGGCATCTTGACTCGAAAGCTGTGGCGACAAAGAGGTTGTGTGGCCATGGCTTGTCTGTTGTGGATGCTGCTCGCTCGATGGCCTCTGGCTCAGCTCAAGCGGTACCCAACTTCGTTAACAATGGCGGCCTAGTGATCTTAGCTCGTCGGGGGATCAGATTCTCAAGGTTGACACTAAGCTTAGACCGACCACTTTTGAGCATATGTGCTGTCGGGTTGGGGGCGAGCATGGCTCGTATAGTCCTATGATGTTGGTGGCTGTTTATCGGCCTGGGTCTCAGGCTATCAGTGAGCAGTTCTTTCTGAAACTTACGGCATTGCTTGAGGCTATGGCGACCTACAACTGTACGTTCTATATAGCAGGAGACATCAACGTTCATATGGAGGATCCCACTGATGCGGCCTGTCGAGTCCAGAGTCGACTCTTAACATGTTTGATCTCAGGTAGTAGGTAGGAGAACTGACTCATGATATCGGTGGCCTCCTCGATGTGGTCATTGGGCCATCTGATTGGCTGCTCTCGGATGCTACGGTTGAGCAGACATGTTTGTCGGACCACAAGATGGTTTGTGGACCGCCTGCATGTCGTCTCCTCTTCCAGTGTATATAACTGTCAAGCGAAGGACCTGGAAAGGCTTTGATTTCAATGCGTTTTCGCAGAGACTTCGGGCTTCTGAGTTGTGTTCGCCTATGGCACTAGGAAGATCAGCGACTGAGCTCGTCGCGAGCTATAACTCGGTGATCACTGGGATTCTGGATGAACTGGTTCCTATGATGGAGATTAGTAAGCGAGATAGGCATTTTTGTCCGTTTTACGACGAGGAAAGTCGGCTCAATGGATTACTGGTAGAGGATCATAACACCTATGGTCCTGGCCCGGATTTTAGTGATGATGACTTCCACCGGTTCATCGAGGAGGAGGTGGCAAGGATACGTCCCATAGTTATGCTGATGACAGCCAGATTTACTCGTCCTGCCTCCCTTGCGAGGTGGAGGC
This sequence comes from Metaphire vulgaris, assembly GCA_018105865.1. Taxonomy (NCBI): domain Eukaryota; kingdom Metazoa; phylum Annelida; class Clitellata; order Crassiclitellata; family Megascolecidae; genus Metaphire; species Metaphire vulgaris. The sequence continues at coordinate 209,514 of JACLAT010000059.1, forward strand.
GCTGCGGGAACGGTTCATCGAGTGTTTAGCTGCTGTCTCGAAGTGGGCGGAGGAAAATCGGTTGGCTCTTAATGTTGCAAAACCCGAATTTCTATGGGTCAGCACTCCTCGGTGAAGAACGCTGGTGAGTTGCAAACCGTTCGTGGTGGGTGGCGTTACTATTGTCCCCTCTGAGTGTGTGCGGCTGTTGGGCGTACTCTTTGATGGGACTCTGTCATTTGAGCCATACTAAAATGATGTGATCAGGCGATGCCACTTTCAATTGAGAAGAATCCGATCAGTCCGGCGATATCTGCCTTTATCCGGAGTGGTACACTTGGTCGATTAGTTCGGTAGGTGGCGCTGCGTGCGGCTGTTAAGAAATTTCGCTCGTGCGCTTTAGTGTCGATTTTGTCGCACTGTTTGTTCGTATGTCTCTTGTGATGCACTAAAATACGCATCGTTCACACGTCCATCCGTAAATAGTGCCAGTTTAATCAACATCCGAGCGGTTTCGGCGAAATAGAGCAGAATTGGAATTATCGTAACATCAACACCGTTAACTTTTTGAAAGTCACCGTTGTTCAAGATGGCCGTCGCCCGATTGCGTTCTTATCGATGCGTTTTGGTTCTCAAGTAGGCCTATCCGATCTGCGCTGAAATCGACGTCTGCGCTTTACTGTACGAGGCGAAACTTACTGAAACTCACCCGGGTAGGACGGGCTCGTCAGCCTTGGAGGGCAATCGTCCTATGAGAGAAATACTCAAAAAATCAATCAGAACTGAGGGCAGCAGCCCAGTCATGTAAGTACTGGCGGAGAAACAGCTTGATACTACGTGTCTAACGGCAGCACTTACTCAGCTACAGGACCAGGATCCTGCCGCTACTGCGCTTCCCATCGCCCCGGCCCCCAGGCGATGAAGTACATAGGGGCAACCAATCTCGATTAAAACATGACAGACACATCTTTCAGCACCAGGGTTAAAGCCCCTGCAAACTCAGACGCCTGCAACCGACCAGCGTCTCACGGCGCGAACTTGAAGGGGCGGGACTCAAGCCTATCTCAGGACGGCTCGTCTCGGATCATGGAAGGACAGCGGACGTTAAAAGCCGATCTACGATCGGCAACACGTTTTGCCACCTGGAATGCCTTCATCTTGAAAGGCGTAGGCTACCAAGTGGCACTTGTTAAGCAACTGGCGAAATACAGAATCGCCATTGCTGGAAACACCGAGGCACGACTACCTGGCAATGGTCAACGAATGGTCGATGATGCAACCATACTCCACTCAGGAGGCACCGACCACACCAGAGGAGTCGCACTGGTTCTCCGCCAACCTCTCAAAAACTCATTGGTTACATGGCACCCAATATCCCCCCGGCTTTTGTACGCCAGACCACTTCATCGTTACGGACATCTATCACTGGTTACCGCCTATGCCCCAACAGAGGACAGTGAGACTCTGGAAAAGGACAACTTCTATGACCAACTGGCAGCCACCATCCAGTCCATACCAAAGCATGACGAGTTCCTGGTCCTTGGTGACGTGAATGCCAACACTGGACCGCGGATCCCTGGCTTTGAGGATGTCATTGGCCCATTTGGCACAGGAACCACAAACGACAACTCACATCGTCTGCTCTCACTATGCTCCTCAACGGGTCTGATGGCAACGGGGTCCTGGTTTCAAAGGCGCGATATCCACCGATTCACCTGGATAAGCAATGATGGGCATACAAGAAAGAAACTCGATCATATCCTGACCTGTCCTCTCAGTATTGTCAGATCGTATCGAGTCTACCGAGGAGCCGAAGCACCCGCAAATACTGATCACCACCTACTTATCGCTGAAATCGCAATTGCATTTCGTCATGCGCACAAGCAAAAGCGCTGCCCACATCTTAACGTTCAATGCCTTAGAGATGATCCTGACAGGGCACTTCAATACAATATCACCCTGAATAACAAATTCGAAGCCCTCGGAAACCTCCCAGATGGCGTGGAAGCTGCTTGGACGTCAATCAGTGACATCATTCGAAGCTCCGCAGAAAAAGTCATTGGTTATAGGAAAACCCGTAAGCAGCCGTGGTTATCTGATGATGCACTTGACACCCTCGAAGAAAAGGCCGTTGCCCGGGTCAAAGGAGATCAGGCAGAGCGAAAGCGATTTAACGGCGTTTTCAAGGCCAAGTCGAAACGTGATAAGGAAGCGTTCTATCAGTCCTTGGCTACTGAGGCAGAGGAAGGACTGCAGCGGAACAACTTGAAGGCTGCCTATAGTACCGTCAATAGAATACGAGGAAGTACACGCCAGTCCACGAGTGTTACAGCAACACTTAAGGCAGATGGATCTCCCTGCCTTAACCAGGCGGAAACATTGAGTCGCTGGCGTGAATACTTCTCCGATGCACTAAACCACCCACCAGCAGAAGTAAGCACGGAATTAACGAACGAAGCGTCCACAGCTTCTGACAGTCCTGACGTATCAATCGACATGCCAACCCTCAGTGAAGTACGCACGGCCATTCAGAAACTACGTCACGGCCGCGCCGCTGGTCCAGATGGGATACCATCAGAGCTACTCAAGTGTGCAATTGACCCAGTTAGCATTGCTCTCCACGAACTCATCTCAAGGGTGTGGACGACTGGACATGTACCAGCTCAATGGAAAGAGGGAATTGTTCTAGCACTGTACAAAGGCCGAGGACCAAAGACCCAATGTTCGAGTCACAGACCAATCACCCTCCTGTCCGTTCCTGGGAAGGTGTTTGCCCACGTGCTCCTTGCGAGACACAATCCACTTCTGACAGCGAAACGTCGCCCACAGCAGTCCTGATTCACGGCGGGCCGATCCACGATGGATGCGATTCTCGCACTCAGACTCCTGTCCGAAATCCACCGGGAATTTAACAGACCGTTGCAGGTGGCTTACGTCGATCTGAAATCAGCCTTCGACTCTGTAGACCGTCAGGCACTTTGGATGGCACTCAGAGGTATTGGTGTTCCAACGTTCTTATTGAGCTTAATTAAAGACCTACACGAGGGCACGACTGCAACAGTGCGCATCAATGGCATGCTATCTGAGGCATTCCTCACTGCCTCAGGAGTCCGTCAAGGTTGTGTCCTGGCTCCAGCACTCTTTTGCAGGGCTATGGACTGGATCCTGGAGCATGCTATTGGCCAGACCGAGATCACCCTACCGGAACATAGCTTCTCCGACCTAGATTACGCTGACGACGTTGCTCTTCTGGAAACATCCGTTATGAACCTACAAACATCACTCAATCAGATTGAGTCGACAGCCTCCAAACTAGGACTACATGTGTCCTGGACAAAAACCAAGCTGCAGAATCTGGGTTCTGGAGGAGACGCAGGAAACATAAACGTTAATGGACACCAGGTGGAAAATGTGTCAGAATTCACTTACCTGGGCAGTGTCCAGAGTTCTGATAGCAGGTGTCAGCGGGACATTACTCGCAGAATCGGCATAGCTGCATCTGCCATGAGAGCTCTTCAAAATCTATGGCGCCAAAGACAGATACAACTCGGTATCAAGATCCGTATTTATCAGTCCTGCGTCCTGCCAATTCTCCTATATAGTTCTGAGACTTGGACTCTGCTTACACGAGACTCTCAAAGACTGCAGGCATTCCATATGTGCTGCCAGAGGCAGCTTCTCTGCATTCGCTGGTTTGACTTCGTGACCAATGAAGCAGTCTCCAAACAGACTGCCCTCCTGCCAGTGACAGAAATTATCATGCGACGCCGTCTGTCTCTCTTCGGTCATGTGGCTCGCCAGGACAACAACGTTCCGGCCCACCGCGCTCTCGCCTGCGCTATTACTCGACGCACCGAGATGCGTCCTCCTCCGAGCTGGAGAAGACCTCCTGGCAGACCACGCCGTACATGGCCCCAGCAGATCGGCGATGGTCTTCCTTCCACAATTTTTTATGAATGGCACTCAGCCATCGGTCGCGGTCACAACCCGCGCAACACGAGATTGGCACAGCGGACCTCTGTCGTCCATGTGAACTAATGAATGAATGTACACTTGGTCGAGGCCTTGGTGCAAGCGAAGATTTATTATAATTGTAATAGTATTCTGTGGGGCATCGCGGTCAACAAACTGGATCGCCTGCAGTCTGTTCTTAACCTTTCGGCGAGGATTGTGTTCGGATGTCGCTGGTGTGAGAACGTCATACCACTTGTCAGGGATAGCCTTCATTGGCTTCGAGTTCCTGAGCAGATTGTGGTCCAGAGATGCTAGCTGACGTACAGAGCGCTGCATGACCCGTGCTGTCCGGAGGTTAAACTTCATGTTCCTCCTCCGTCCAAGACTGCTACGTTTGGAGAGAGATCCTTTACTCGGGGTAATCCTATCTTGTGGAACTCTCTCTCCGATGACGTCACCATGGCTAACACTGCTGAGCACTTCATCAAGAGCCTAAAGACGTACCTGCATAAATCGGGGTATAGTTGTCGAGATGTCAAAGCGCTTTTGTTGTAGGCCTCAGCCTTGTTACAGCGCTATAGAAATTGTCCATGAATGAATGAATGAATGAATGAATGAATGAATGAATGAATGAATGAATGAATGTAGAAGATGAAGAAAGTGATCAGGTCATTGATTGCAAGTCATCTAATGATAGTGACGGTGAATTCCATGTTAGTGACAAAGAAGAAACGAGTCAAATGAGGGTGCTTCTTCAACATTTAGCAAAAGAAGCAGCTAGATACTGTGTATCCGATTGCACAGCAGCATCGTTGGCAACAGCTGTACTTATAGACCTTGGAATTGTAAGCAAGCAATATCAAAGTTTTGTCATTGACAAGAACAAATTTCACCGTGAGAGACTGAAACTGAGATATTGTCCGTAGGCTGAAGTTCAGAAACCATGTGAAAGCATTCTTCTTCTTCTTCTTTTTCTCCTTCTTCTTCTTCTTCTTCTTCTCCTTCTTCTTCTTCTTCTTCTTCATCAGCATCATCACCATCTTCGTCGTCATTATCAACATCATCATCATCATCATAATCATCATCATCTTCTTCTTCTTCTTCATCACCATCTTCGTCGTCGTCATCATCATCAGCATCATCATCATCATCATCATCATCATCATCATCATCATCATCATCATCATCATCATCATCATCATCATCATCATCATCATCATCATCATCTTCTTCTTCTTCTTCTTCTTCTTCTTCTTCTTCTTCTTAGCATGCCCAATAATGGAGCGTTGCTGCTTCCATAGTCCGGAGTCATAATTCTCTGTCCTGCGCCCGCTTCCATGCCGTGGCAAGGCTAAACTTGTGTGGGGCTAGGTCTTTCTCGATTGTTCTTGTCCAGGTTGTTTTGGGCCTAACCGCCGGTCTTTTCCAGGTCTTTGGTAGCCCATTAATGATGATATCGATGGATCGGGCATGGTCATGCTCTGGGTCGGTCTAGCAACATGTTCAAAGTACTGCAGTATCCTGCTGCGGATCCTGTTCGAGATTGGACTCTCTCCTGTCCTTCCTTCTGAATACCTCAGCGTTTATGGTCTGCATTGTATACGAGAAACGCAGGATTCGACGCAAGCACCACCGATGGCATGCATCTAATGGCCTGCTGAGTGCTGATGTCATTCTACACGTCATTGACCCATATAGTAGCACTGGTAGGATACAACAGACGTAGATGCGTAGCTTGATTCGAAATTTAATACTAGAACGCCTATAATGTCGGTTCAGCCCTGTAAAGCAGCTCAGGGAAATACCAATTATCCTGGTGACTTCGGGAGCACAGCTGCCTTCGTCATCAATTAGGTAGCTCAGGTATGTGACGGATTTGACGACCTCCACTGGAATCCCTGCCACCAACACTGCTTTCGATGTTTCAGATGACGGGATACTCGTCCGGGTCTTGTCTTATTACCGTTGATTTCCAGACCAAACTGGCGTACTTCCTCATCCAGGATTTTCAGGCAGATGACTAGGATCTCCAGCAGCCCTGCAAGCAATGCGACGTCATCCGTATAATCCAAATTGGTAAAGGACTCCTCACCCAGCGAGGCTCCAGCGCATCTGCGATACACTGTTCTTTCCAAAATGTGATCCATTGGGATCAGGAATAAATCTGGAGCAATCAATTTTGCAGCCTTGTCTGACTCCAGAATTGACGGAGAACCAGTCGAACATCATCACATGTCGGACATCATGTGAAAGCATTACAAGTATTTATTTCGATGGTAAAGGGACTATCTTGATATGATTGAATGGAATGAAGTCTACAAACCACCAGTTACAATGAAACTGTCAGATGAAGAACTGTCCAAACCCAGGTACAGTCTACTTGTTAACCACGGTCGCGCATTCGACGGTGGCGCTAGGAAGGTGCATCGCCGTGACAGAGACCTGTTGTAGCTGCTGACGCGACCCTAGCCAGATGAGCTGTGTCGTGTCATATCATATCATATCACATCATATATCATATCACATCACATCACACACACACACACACACACACACACACACACACACACACACACATATATATATATATATATATATAATAGAGATTATATCCAAAGGCCCAATCCCAGCTACTGACACTTTGCTTGACATCTTTCAACGCATAGAGCCCCAAGACGCTATCCTCCTTGGGGCCCCTCTTTCCATTACTCAGGCCTTTGGGTCCCTTATGTCACACCGCTCTAACGAGCTAATCATGGCACTGAACCGCTTGACGCTGATCGCTAAACAGGACGCCCTAATTTTGCTTAGAATGTCGCTCACCCATTCTAAACTTTTGCACCTTTTACGATGCATATCATGCACAGGCCATCCACTATTAGAAAACTTCGACGACGTTATGCGTGAGGGACTGAACCAAATCCTTAATCTGCGTCTGTCAGACAGCCAATGGGTACTTCCAATCAGAGATGGAGGACTGGGGATCCGCCGGGTGTCTGCGCTTGCACCATCTGCCTTCTTGGCTTCAGATGCGAGCACCCGAGATCTCCAGTCGTCCATTCTTCTGAAGACAAGTCTGCCTACGGACCCACGTGAGACCGAGATCATAGCCCAGTGGAGGGAAATGAGCCAAATGGATAATACTGGTTCGGGCCCTCTCCACAAGCAGTCCACTTGGGATCGTCCTCTGATTCTCAGGGAGTTTAACCACCTGCTTTAATCTGACCAGCGGCAGTACCATCAGGCACGTCTAAGGGCCGTTTCAGCAGAGCACGCCGGGGACTGGCTTTATGCGCTGCCCATCGCTTCCTGTGGACTGCGTATGGACGACGAGGCAGTCCGAATCGTCGTCGGCCTCCGCCTCGATGCCAACACCTGTGAACGGCACATCTGCCCTTGTGGGGAACAGGTGTTGGAAGTCGGCTTTCATGGCCTGTCTTGCTCACTCGGCCCAGGTCGCGTTCCACGTCACACAATGATCAATGACGTGGTCTACCGGACGCTTCTTCGAGCGGGCATTCCATCTGTCAAAGAACCACCCGATCTCTCGCGTTCTGACGGTAGAAGACCGGACGGCCTCACTCTGATCCCGTGGCACGCCGGTGTCGTATAAAATTATTTCCCCCATAAAGTTATTTCCTGGTCAAATTTTGATTGGTCGGGCAGCAGTTCGCAAAAATACCAAATACGCAGATCTGACAACAGATTACAATTTCTTGCCATTGGCCTTTGAGTCCTTCGGCCCAATAAGTCTCGACGCACAGATTTTCATCAGACAATTAGGTCGTCGTATTTCAGAGTCTTCCGGAGACAAAAGGGAAGGAAGCTTTTTTTCAGCGTTTGTCCATGGCCATGCAGCGCTTCAACGCAATATCGTTTCGAGGAACTTTTTCCGTGGCCGACCTCGAAGAACCTGACGAGAGTTAACACACATTAACTTTTGTCTCCGGACAATTTTTTCTCTCATAAGACCTTCGAGAATGAAGTACCGAGGGCATAATATATATATATATATATATATATATATATATATATATATATATATATATATTTATATTTATATACTAGAAAGATGCTCGTTTCGCTCGCAGTGCAGGATAATACTAATATCTATCCACTTCGCTCGCAGTACAGGTTCGCTTCGCTCGAGGCAACGAATATTCCAGAGCGACCAATCAGAACGCTCCCCCGCCAACCAATCAAAACGCTTGTAGGTAACCAATGAGAACATCACACAGCCAACCAATGACAACGCTCACACAGCCAAGCAATCAGAACGCTTGAAGGTAACAGACATACAGATGAAGGATTTTAATAATATGGATATATAATAGGTCTATATAAATATAATAGGCATCTATTAGGCATCACGCTCACGCTCAATCCCGACAAACCAAAGCTGCTATGGATCGCCACTTCCAGGAGAGTGCACTCCCTGGATCTCTTTCCCTTCATCATCGGCGACGCCGTAAACGTACCGTCCACAGAAGTCCGCCTTCTGGGCGCACTCCTTGACAATTCTCTGCCTCATACTGTATCTCGAGCCTGCTTCACCCAGGCCCGTCGGAACGAATTTTGGTCAGGGGGTGCAGATTTTTCCGAAGTTAAATTTTTTACCTTTAAAATAGCTTGACAAGCAAAAAAGGTCCTCTGCACACTCTGTATTTTAGGATTCAGAGGGGTGCAGAGGGGGTGCAGACCATCCTCTTTCCAGGGGTTCATTGCATCCCCTACATTTTTCCAAAGGGTGCAGCTGCACCCCCCACTTCGGACGTGACTGGCTTCATCCATCTGCGCAGAATTGCCGAAATTCGACGATGCATCCCTATTCCAACTGCGATCCTAAATTGTCGGCGCCTTAGTGTTATCCCGGTTGGATTACTGTAATGTAGCGACACACGTTCAGGCACCCGTTACCACGTCGCCCTTGCTCGCTAATATTAAAACTGTAGTGCATCGAACTCTACACTAGGGTGGAGTGAAAATATGAAAGTTTTAAATGCGATTTCTAATAGAGTGCAAAAGTTGTCATATGGGGCCAGTAAAATATTGGGAAAATTTCAATGTTCTGGAAAGTGACCTTGAGGGTCCCCAACGACCTTGAACTTGCAAGTTTTTCCAAAAACCTTTAATTAGCGTGATTCCTGCTTTATAACTACCCCAATATGGCATATATAGCAAAATGTAACATATAAATGGAAAGCTTGTCTAATGCCAAGCTCAAAGAGATATCGAAAGTTCCTGTGGTTTGATTGGTTCAAAAGTTATAGACGAAAAAGCGTTCATGATGTCGCGTTTCACGGCATTTTCGTGTATTTTCACGAAGAGCAAAGGAAGCCACCAGAACTGCGGACACTGACACTGACAGTGCCGAGACAGGTAAGGACCGTCAGAATATCAACTCTAGTTTTGATGAATCCAGTGGGGAAGAGGTAGTTCATGTTCCAACCACACCTTCGACATCTACAGTTGAAAGTAAAGTAACGCCAAACCGTAAGAGATATGAACTGTCTGCCTTGGCACGAACCTGTGATAGGTATGCTGTATCTGATAGAGCGGCCGCTGTCATTGCCTCCTCAGTGTTAGAAGATGTCGGCTTAATCACCAATGAAGACAAGACCAGCGTAATAGACAGAAATAAATTGCGAAGGGAAAGACTTAAGAAAAGGAAAAAGCTTCAGCATGAGCAAACACTGGATGTGTTGAGAGGGCTCTATTTCGATGGTCAGAAAGACAAGACCCTTGAACAGTTCAAACAGGGAACAAAATATCAGCACAAAACTATTGTTGAAGAACATCTGTCATTAGTTCAAGAACCGGGGTCGAAATACATTGGACACGTTACTACAAAATCTGGTACGGCTCTTAGCATTGAAAACAGCATAAGCAAATTTCTTGACGAGAACAATATTGTAACATCCGAAGTCACAGTTGTAGGATGTGACGGCACCAACGTAAATACAGGGGGAAAAGGCGGAGTGATTACAATGCTTGAAAAAAAATTGGCAGACCTTTGCAGTGGCAAGTGTGCCAACTTCACACAAACGAGCTTCCACTGCGGCACTTACTCGAACATTTAGATGGACCAACAGCGGGTCCGACCGCCTTCAGTGGTGCAATTGGAAAGGCTTTGGCAACTTGCGAGCAGATTCCTGTTGCTCAGTTTGATAAAATAGAAGTGGAATTTCCACAGGTCACCACCACAAATTTAAGTACCGATCAGCAATATCTATTACTGATGTGCCAGGCAGTTTCAAGTGGAAATTGTTCTATCGATTTGTCTATGCGTAATCCTGGAAAGATGATTCATAGTAGGTGGTTAACAACTGCAAATCGTCTCTTACGTTTGTATATCGGTACTAAAATCCATCAACAAACCTTCAGATACTGACAAATTTCGTTATGAAAGTATATGCTCCTTCATGTTTTGCCATCACAATGAAAACGCGTACTTCGGTCATCCGGAAAACATCCTCTTGGCTTACAGATGAACGAAAGCACATTCGAGAGTTAGGATTACGACGCATATTGAAAGCACAAACAAGACAGAAGTTACCTAAAAGAACAACTAAGATGAGAAAGTCAACAGAAACTGGGTCCATACGAGAATTTGCTATTCCAAAACTGAACTTTGAGGCAACCGATTATGTGGATTTGATAAATTGGCAGGAGAGTCATATTACAGAACCTCCACTTACAAAGAACATTTCTGATGAAGATCTTAAACTTCTTGTTGCCAACGGTGACACTCCTGTTGTAGACTTTCCACAGTTTCCATGCCATACGCAGGCAGTGGAAAGATGTGTTAAAATGGTAACTGAAGCTTCAGCAGCGGTTTGTGGCGCACTGGCTAGAGACGGCTTTATCCGAGCTAGATTGGAAGCAAGACGCATAATGCCAGTTTTTGACACTAAACGACAGTATTCGTTGTTAAGCATTAACTGCTATTAATGATGTCTGATTAATATATTTGTTATAATTAGTAGCGAAAACGTAATAGAGATTTGTAATATATCTATTTTTGCAAATTTCTTTATTAAATTGCATGAAATGTGAAATGTTCAAGGTCTTTGGGCCATCTAGGTCAAACAATATAATAGTCATATTGCTACTGTCGCAATTTGGTAATATTTGGACGCTATTCGAATTGCATTAAAAACCAAAAATTTGTTTTTACCAGATATGATAGGCTATATACGAAAATGTCGCAAATCGCGACAAAACACGACATAATGAACGCATTTCCGCCTATAACTTTTGAGCCAATTAAGACATAAGAACCTGCTATATGTCGTTGAGCTCAGAATTTAACAAGCTTTCCAGTGGTATGCCACATGTTGCTATATATGCTGCATTGGATCATCAATAAATCAAAAATCACGCATTTTTAATGTTTTTAGTGAAAAGTAGCAAGTTCAAGGTCGTTTGGGACCCTCAAGGTCACATTCCAGAACAACGATATCTCAGTTAAATCATAATGACTTCATATGGCAACTTTTGCACACTATTAGAATTTGAATTTACAAAAAAAATTTTCCCCTGTATACGTTCACTCCACCCTACTCTACACTTTCCTACTCCCAGAATGCCTCCGTTAAATACGCTACACGGGTGCGCCCGACTTAAGGCACGTCCCTGTCCTCTCAGCTTTTTGGCTAAGAACTTGACTAGTTCTACTAAATTGTACTTTCTAACTCCAGACACTCAAGTGTGCTTATAATACACACAACCCCGACTTTGTGAAGTCCTCGTCTATCGATGTACTCGACGTCGTCGACTTTTTATGTATTTGTACTCTCTCTGACATTACAATTCGTATGCACCTTGCTAATGCTATAAGTCGCACACTATCTTCTCGGCTTTCCTTTCTAAGTTCTTTCCGACTCCATGCTTCTACCTACGCGTGTAATCAACTCAGAACTCAATTCTCAGTTGGCATATTTTTATATGTATCTACAGTGGCAACAATTTACTCGAACAGTCATATGCTTAAGTTGATGATGACTTAACTTTATGTCTATGCTTTGTGTTTTAAATCATTAAATGTTGCGATTAACTCGACAAGATCTCGATTCGCTCTCTGATAAAGATTATTCAAGAGTTTCAAGATACCCGACCTAACTAAATGTAGGCCCTACTGTGATTCCTTCACTCACTTCTCAAGCTCATAAGCTCCTTGAAAGTCGCGTCGCGGAAGTTTTATCTTTTGTGGTGCATGCCCGCCTTTTGGGACTGCTTTCGCAGAATGTCAGCTATTCTTCTAGACAGAAGTTCTGTCTACCGACTGTCATCAGCAGTAACAGCATCAGCCCCTTCTTATTGTCTAAGGCCCTTATATAAGGAATCTGGAGCTTGCTTTACAGTGGTGTGCTTAGGCAGTCATTCATTGACTCTAGCAAGACTCCTTGTCAACTGGCGCCATCTCCCGAATAACTTGAACCTCACTTATGTGTGTGTGTGTTAATAAGTTTATTTAAAGACGCATCCGTAACAAAGACGATGAGCGGTGCTAGAACTGAACACTGTTAGACCGTTTCGCTGACGTCTCCAGGAGCTGACATCTCCCAAGTGAACTAAGAACCGTCTGTCAGAGATGAGTAATTTCACAAGTTGACAGAACCACGGTGGTAAATTGAGCGAGAGTTTGTACATTAAACCCGCATGCCACACCGCATCGAAAGCTGCTGTCAAATCCAGAAAAATGGTGCCTGTCTTTATACGCAGTTGAATCCATTTTCAATGAAAATCTGATAATCAATTAACGGTAAATTGATCTTTCTTTGAATCGGAAATATTGTATAATATAACTTACGGGAATAATCGAAAAATAATCGCGATTTCGATTATTTTTTCTACGATTATCGATTATTTCGATTTATTTAATAATCGTCTCGATTTCGATTTCGGTTTTTCCAAAAATCGCGATTTCGATTACGATTTCGATTAATCGACCCACCTCTAATCTGCAGCTTTCTTCTTTTGATTGTGGTGATGATATCTTGCGCTGCTCCTATTCGTCGTCTTACTTCTTCGTTGGTAATCCTCTGCTCCCACCATATGTTAAGAATGCGTCTGTAGCATCGCATTTCAAATGCTGCCAGGCGTCTACGGTCTTCGGATTTTAAGGTCCAGGTTTCTGCTCCGTATAACAGAACTGAGAACACGCACGTGTTGAGTAGTTGCAGTTTGATTTTGGTAGAGAGTCCTCCGTTCCGCCAGAATTTGCTAAGGCAGCCTAAGGCCCCGCTTGCCAGGCCTATTCTTCGTCGTATTTCCGGGCTACAGTCTCCATCTGCACAGAGCAGGCTGCCAAGGTAAACAAATTCCCCTACCCACTCTATTTCCTGACCCCCTACTTTAATCGTCATGGTTCTTGCCCCTTTCCCTACTGTCATTATTTTGGTCTTGTTGACGTTGATTGCCAGGCCCAGTTTGCTTCCAGATTCGTTAAGTGTATCCAACATGTTTTGTAGCTCTTCTGGTTGAAATGCCAGGAGGTCCACATCATCGGCATATCGCAGATCTTTGATTTTTATACCATTAACGGTGACTCCTCCATCTTCTGTTTCTTCCATCTTTTCTTTGTATGAATTTAATGTTGCATTGATAATATATAATCATTATAGTAACTGTTTGACCGCTAGCCTACGTCATGTCGACAATTGACTTCGAGATCTGACTATTGCGTTCCAGAAAATATTGGAACCTACGAACTGCCGATGTGAAACGCTCTCGACTTTAGCCTTAGCCATGCAATAGCGTTTCGTAAATTATATATATATATATATATATATATATATATATATATAACATAGATAATTTGTGAAACGAATTCTTGGAGTTAGCAGACTTCAAAACTTAGAAATGAAGACAAATCGGCAGCGGAGTGATTAAAGAATATCATCATGGACAAACTCAGAAAAAGGAGGCTTACATGATATGGACATGTACACAGGATGGAAGACTCGAGACTTCCCAAAAAAGCACTCTACACATACAAGGAAGGTAAAAAAGGAAGAGGGAGGCCCAGAAAAAATTGATAGACAACATAAAAGAAGATTTTAAAGAAAGACAACTGACAATTGCAGAAGGAGGAAAATTAGCATTTGACAAAAAGGCCTGGAAATGTTTTCTGACTAGCTATTGCCACTAATGAGTTGGCAGAGATTAATTATGATGATGATACGAATTTACGAAAACGTTACATTGCAGGATAGACAGACAAGAAAGGCGCCAGCCTTCAGTCATATGCACATAGTCATTGCATATGAAGTTAGTGAGAAGCTGAATGACATTGCGGTTTGCAGTGGCTTTCACACAGGCTTACTTAGCCTCCTAAACCACTTAAAATCACATTATTATTATAACTGTACAATCATACGTAAGTTTATGATAATTTCAATTAGTTTTTTTATGTCTTTAGGCATTATGGAGATTTAGCGATTAAACTGCTTGGGCAGTGCTTTTGTAAAGACCCAGAACTTACGTTTCGACTTCTCATTGGTCGAATTCCACATTTACTTGATATGACGCCGTTTGACATAGCACTGGATGCGGATTTTGAAACCTTTATTGCCCAGAAGCCTTGTAGAATGCTGTTGGATCGATTTTGGACAAAACCTTTATCGAATTATGACAAATGTTATTACATTTTAGTAAGTTTCTATTGCAATAACTTGAAATTTAGTTCTTTGCATACAATTTAAGCCTACCTCTCCAATCTCTTTAGCCTAAGCACATAATTTAGTGTAATCCAATTATTGTCCATTATTTTAATGTCCAACTTTATCTTTATTTTGGTATATATATATATGACATAAGCGTAGATTATTTAATTAATAAAATATCGTCACATTTAGATCAATTCCAATATAATGATATTTTAGGGTTATACTTGCTTAGCAGTCAAATTGTATCGGCTGTGGAGTGTGGAAAGATAAATTCCTAATAACTGTCGGCGCAAGCCTTCAAAATAAAGACAATATCACTCAATCAATCAAGGTTCTTCTATGGCGCCACTAGGTTAAGCCGGAAATCAGTCAGAAACGGCGGTGGATCAGTCTAAGGCGGATTGTCCAAGTCAAACGGTTATGTTTTAAGACCGGATCTGAAAGATGATAAATTGTAAGTTATATGTAGTGATATTGGTAATTAATTACAGAGCTTAGGGCCAAACACAACTAGTGCCAATGACTGAAGCCAATCAAGGGCAGATGTATCATAATCTCGGATGGATGCAGCTAGGCGGATTGCGGCAGAGGTAGGTACTTCAGTCTGGAGTCGTACTACATGTCTGAATAGACCGTGACGTCGACGATTGATTTGTTAATGCATACTGCATACAGTAGTCTCCTGGCCAGATCGCAAGTAAACCTCGTTGCGTAGGGGACCTATAACGTCTGACCACCTGACATTCAGGATCCGACGCTGAGCCTATGCATATAATCATATAATACCTTAAAATTTGCCAGTCCTGATTGGCAATATTGGCAATACTGGCAATATTGGCAATATTTGCTAGTGCCCAGGTCTCGCTACCATATGGACGAACTGGGAAACCATAGAGATGTTCGTCCGAAATTTGGATTTAAGGCAGGTTCCGTTGCCTCCAAATTCTTTTAAGTTACATGGCAGAGTAGGCAATACCTAGCGGTGAAGGGACTTGTATCGCAATTAGCCATATTATTCATAATCGATGTAAGACAATGTGATGTAATGGCGCCTTCTGGCCGCCGCGCACGCGTTGTTCATTTTGATTTATTTATCTCGTCTCCCGTTCGTTATATGTCGTGAATCGTGGTGATTTTGCGGTAACTACTATCCGCGGAACCCGCTTCGTCATTGGGACGGTCTCCAGGTCTTCACAAGGCGTTAAAACCCGACTTATTAGCATTTGAACGGAAAACTTGGATATTATTCGGACATTACGACCAGGTCGCAACATTGATGGTAGGCGTGCTCTGCATTACGACGATACCATTAAACTAACACCGTGTAATTGTTCGTGAACGTAGCAACTACGAAACCCACTACGGAAGCCAGGATAGCCTCTGAGTCGTTTTTCGCGATCTTCTGGATCTTTCGATAACTAAAGTTGGGATTTCATTGACCAGGTGCCATTAGTTAGAGGGAGCGTCATTCTAGAAGCGCTGGCGCCATTGTCAACCTGCTATTCTGCAACCTCTTGTGCACGAAGCTATCGCGTACAGCAGTATCCTACGTGCAATCTATGCGCATAATCTCTGCGCGATCACTGTACACATCGGAGTGTATACACACCTCCTTAGGTGGAGATCTCTGTTGATTCGTGCAGCACGATGAATGAAAACAATATCGACACTATAGAGTTCGTCAGCTACAGCCTTGTGGAACTACTTGCCCTCAGATTCGATGCTCCGCGACCTTCAAAGAATAGACGTCGGTTCCTCCGAAGACTATTCGTCTGCATTCCTCCGCGCCGTCGCTTCGCACGTGGCTCGCGAGCAGGCCGAAACGTAGCACGGCCGATTCCAATTGTCTCAACAAAACGACGGGCGTCAACTTCTCAACTTCTACCACACGATCCGACGGTGCCACGATCTACTGTGATCGATCAAACGTCCATGCGAAACGGCCGAGATCTCTGATAGGTCTACGCCCGAAAATCAGTCTACACTCCCAGGCGACTTCATACGTGCTAAAGACCAGGCTATTGAGCATTAGGTCGCTAAACAATAAAACTGAGAACATTATCGATCTACTAAGCGAAAAGAACATTGACATTCTCTCGTTAGTCGAAACGTGGCATGACGACGCCGACCCCGTCTCTTTAGGACGTCTAAGGGCTACGGCCTCAATGTCGTCGACGTCGCCCGTAAGCGCAAAGAAACTGGCAAGCATGACCTGTCCACAAATCATGGTGGAATAGCAGTAGTGACCAGGCCGGATCTCACCCTCACCATTATAAATTTAGGACACTCACTGGCCTTTTGAGTACCTCTGCTGTCGCGTAACTTCCGGCAAGCGACAGCTCATTCTGGCCATCGTTTATCGACCGGGCTCCAAGTTACCTTACAGTGAGTTCTTTTCCGAATTCGTCGATCTGCTAACTACTCTCGAGACCATCAAATTGCCCACAGTCCTCGCCGGTGACCTAAACATACATTTCGAATGCCCTGATGAACCGCACACTCGAAAGATGAGCGACCTTCTTGAGACGACACGTGGCATCGCCTACGCACGACAGAGGCGTCACATCTGACGTTGTAATTTCGCCAGAGGACCTCCCAATTACGAATGTTGCAGTAACGGAAGTAGGTCTCTCAGATCATAGTTTGATCTCCTTCTCCATCGCACCTATAATCGCCGCACCTGTTTACGTCGAAAGCAGAAATTGGCGAGGACTTGACGAAGACCAGTTCATCCTTGCTATCGAACAATCGAGTTTGACACAACCGATTTCGCCTCACGATGACGTAAACGCTCTTGCTGATCGATTCCACAACACCATCTCGGATCTGCTTGATCACTTCGCCCCTCCCACCAAAAAAAACATACGCATTCGCTCTCGTCGAACGTATTATGATGCGGACTGTCGCCTAGCATGTCGATCTGCACGAAAGCTGGAGCGCCGATATGCCTCCTGCAAAGGTACTGCACACAGCCCATCAACATTCAACAATGGCGTCAAGCTCTTAAATCAAGTCGAGCGCTTGTTCGCCAGAAGTCTGCCGCCTTCACGAAAGCAGAGCTGGAGACTTCGAAAGGAAACCCCAGGCAATTTTGAAATACCTTAGAAAACATTCTTGGTCTCTCATCTAAACAACAAATGTTATCTTTCAGTGCTGATGATTTTCATGTTTATATCGAAGCGAAAGTCAATAAAGTTCGCGCTGATGCAACGAACGCTGGTCCCTCGACGTTCCTTCACATCACGGTGCAGAAACTTACCACCTTCAGAAAAGTCACCGTTACTGACGTCACTCTTTAGTCTCCAACTCACCTGCAAAACACTGCCTCCTTGATCCACTCCCGACCTGGCTGATAAAAAAGTGCATTGCAACACTCGCTCCTTTTATAACAGATCTACTGAACACAGGCCTGAGGAGAGGGGGTGCAGCCGGTTCATTGTTCCGGAGCCCATGGAACTCAAAGGGGCCCGGGTCCGGTGACGATGATGTAATAATAAGCGATGGACGGTCGATAAGGTTTTTTTGCGTGTCAGGCCGTTTTGTTGTTTTTGTTTGTTTGTCAGGTTTTTCTGAGAGTTGTTGAATTTTTTTCCAGGGCCCGCCAACTTTTTTTTGTACCGTGGCCCGGAACTTCTCTCGTCGGCCCTGACTGAACATCTCCCTCGAGATTGGTCTTTTCGCCTCAAACCTAGACCCAGCCGAACCGGCCAGCGATAGGCCTATATCGAACCTGATGTTTTTCTCCAAACTGCTCGAGCGCATAGTCTCCGGCCAAATGGTAACCCACTTGAAGGAAAACAATATCATGCCTGAGTTACAGTCGGCATACAAGAGCCACCATTTGACCGAGACCGCCCTGTTAAAAGTTCTCAATGACATCATCGAATCCACGGCCGACCACAAACTAGTCGCCCTCGGGAGTTTGGATCTTACAGCTGCGTTCGACTCGGTCGATCAAACGATCCTTTTGTCTAGGCTTGAAAAACATACTGCATAGAAGGCCCTGCCTTAGCCTCGTTCTATAGCTACCTAAGCGACCGCCGCCAGTTTGTGGCTTTAGATCGGACCACATCCGATTCGAGGGTGATGATCAGCGGAGTCCGACAAGGCTCAGTCCTAGGTCCTCTTCTTTTACACTTTACATTGCAGATGTTGGAAAGCTGATCGAAGCTCATGGTCTACTCCATCACACATACGCTGACGACTGACAGGTCTATCCAGCTACTCATCCCAAGGACGCACAAGCATCGACAGACAGAATTATGGACTGTATCGATGCCATACGGAACTGGATGCTGCATAATATCATCATCAACCGAAGCGCGTGGCCAGCGGGGACCGTTGCGTCACCCCTTGACCATAACCCCGCCAGATGTCACGTCTCCAGAGAGTCGATGGAATCTCGCTGGTCTGGGTGCGGATGTGGTCGATCCATCTTTTTCTGTTACGACCAGGACAGCGCTTCCATGATCGGTCTGGTGGACGACCGATGGATAGGTCGACGTGGCAGCGAAGGGCTTCATGAACAGAAACTGTCTCTCCAAGACGGGCTGCATGTGCGAAAATGGCAAGGCGGAGCCTACTTATCAGTTCATTGAGTGATGGTAATTCAGTCCGCGACGATATCTCCACGTTGGTAATTAAATCATACCAGCGTACTCCAAGGATCTGGCGTTGGCACCTCACATAGAAGGCTTCCAACTCCCTTATACTCAACCGCAGCGCGGCCATTTCTCAGTTTCTTGATGGCGGCCATAACTTCAGCGAGGGATGGCTCATTAGTGAGAATGTCCTGGTCAGGGAGGGCGGTATATGCTTCATAATAAAAGTCGGAGAATGATTATCCTGGTAGAAAGTTTAACCTTCCTAGCGTTAACCCCGAGTTGCGGTCGTGGGGGAATTCAGAAACTAATAGCGTTAACCACGAGTTGCGGTCGTGTATTGTCTACGTCTCCAGTGGAGCAGGTGCAGCTGCAGGAGCAGGAGGTGACCACCCACTTAATTGTTTTGGTGACACGCCCAACCAAATGGAGCCGCGGTCTGTGTCACACGAGGTATTCTTAGTGGACACTCTGAGCCAATTATTGGCATTCCAATATCCAATGCAATTCGCCCAAAAGGAGCGAACCAATGTTCTCGGATGAATAGTGTGACATATGGGACGGTCCTTCGGAAGCAATGCAAGAATGCTTGGAGCGCTTTCTGCATGGAAAAGTGCCAGAGAATGTAACCTCAAGGAGGTTAAAGCAGCTTGGAAATGTTCCTACCAGCGTTGTAGAGTTTCTTCGGTGAAGTTTCTTGGGGAGCCATCAGTCTTATTTACGTTTGGAAAGAAGTATGATGACCGATTGCCACCGGCAAGAGCTCTGATTGACCTGTATACAGATCTCGTGCGGTTGTGTCGTAGGTCTTCCGCCGTTTCATCCACTAGTTGTGAGACAAAAGCAACACGGTCTTCTTTGGCTTTTGCTTTGAAGATACCCTGCAATCTCTTCCGCTCTTGATCATCATTCCTAAGTTTCGCAGCGGATTTTAGGTTGAGGACCTTGCAGGTATCCTCAGGGAGCCATGGTTGACGGATGTTTTCGCGAAAGTCTACATGTATCGTTTCATCGGTTGACTTCAAGATGGCGGATCTAATTGCAGACCAGAGACTATCGACATCGTCTGTCAAACCAGAGAGAACATTGAATCTGTTCAACACAGCCAGGTTGCATTGTTTTTTGAGACTGGTGTCGTCGGTCAAGCGAGATACGTTATATGATCGGCGCAGATTTACGTTCCGTTTTGGCTTTATGAGTTTGATGGCTCAGTTGTACGACACCAGGCATATGGTCAGTATTGGCGGGGCATTCCATGCCACGGTAGACACGTAGGGATTTAAAGATGCCTCTGTCTATCTGGCGAACGAGAACATGGTCTATTTCTTTCTTGGTAAAACCGTCATGTGATAGCCAGGTCCAGCGGTGGATGTTAAGTCGTCTGAACCATGAGCCAAGAACGGTAAGACAAAATGAGCCACATAAGGACAATAGGCGACGGAAGTTGTCATTAGGAAGGCCCGAGCCGTAAGGTCCAATTATGCCGCTGTCGTCTATGGAGGCTCCAGTGACTGCGTTGGAGTCACCCAGGATAATCGCAAATGTCATGAGGTGGAACTGAAGATACGGTGGCAGACAATTGGTTGCAGAACAGCTCCTTGTCGTTGTCTTCCGCGACACCAGTGGGAGCGTAAGCCACTATGATTGTTAAATGACCGTGCTTGTGGGATAATCTGCCGACAGGATCCGGTCTGAGATAGGATGCCAGGACTGAAGTGCGCCAATAAAAGGAGGACTAATGATGAGGGCGACACCGTGAGAATGTTGAGTGCCTCCGGAATGTAGTAGAAAAGAGCCTCGCACTAGGTAGTCCCCTGAACCAGGAATCCTGGCTTCAATGATTCCGGCGATGACGACTGTGTGGTGAAGAAGTAGACGGACTAAGGCTTCCTGGTAGCCACTGTCAGAAAGAGTGGTGACATTCCAAGTAGCAAGACGGAGTCCGCCTCTCAGATCAGGAGAGTTGGGCCTCCCCCCGACTGTATCGGAATGGTGCCGTCCCTGCCCATGTGCACCTAGGAGGTGTACTGGGACGAGCTTTGGGCATAATTCGTCATGAGGTCTATAGAAGAGGAGTCAGTAGATGGGGAAGTCCACGAAAGAGCAGGGGCTTTAACCATGGTGCCGTAAGTTGTATTCATGGTCAATGGAGGTTTATGACCCTGGATACTTACCCCTTGGGTCAGGGGGACGGGAAGCACAGTAGCATGAACCTTCTCTGGGTAACTCCAGTTAGCTTCACGCTCACACATCCCACGTCGTTGATATTGACCAAGAATATTTCTCCGCCGTGAGTATCACTGGGTAGTGCTGCTGCCCACACCCAAAACCTGTTTATCAACTGGTCAAGTCTAGATCCGCCGTGTTTTGTTAATTACAGTGGCACCACGAGAAAGACGTGATTCGTCATCACACACGGACGGTCTTGACAGTGAAATAGGCTAAGGATCCATGAAGGATCTGTGTTGCGCAGTTTCACTGCCCTGGTAGTGGTGAGGACCAGTTGCTGTATGCTCAAACAGCAAAAGGTACTACATCTCCCAAACACCTTGCCACTTGCCACCTTGTCAGAATAGACTGATCCTAAATCCAGAAAAGACGAAATTTATCTTTTTCGACGACCCTTGGAGGCTACATTTGATCGACCGGTCCCCATTCCAAGTCGCTGGCGGAGCGATTGCGCCAGTCGACAAGATACGACTCCTCGAGGTTACATTCATTACTTCACTTTCCATGGCGGATCACATCACGAACCTGACAAAGAGTTGCATGTACAAGCTCCGTCGGCTTCGGCAAGTCAGGAAAGCACTTTCCAACTCCGCCGCCCTACAGTGCGTTTTTGCCTCAGTGGTCTCCTCTGTTGACTATTGTAATAGTCTTGTCTATGGGATTCCTGAATATCTATCTTTCTTGTTTTGATGTGCAAGAAGTGCTGTGCAACTTGTGCATTTGTTGGCAACATATTGGAAAGAAGTCCTCTAACATTGCGGAATATAGCACGCCATGTAATGTTTCTTGTTCTCATGTCGAAACCACACTTTCCAAAATTTATAGCATCAATTATTAAACAGAGTACAGTCAAAACAAAGAGGCAATCAAATTACAGTCGAAAGTTAGGTAGATTAAAAATATTGTGCACCAAAAATAATGAGCAGCAACAAGTTTGTAATCAATGAGAAATGCTGATAAAAGCTACAATGTTTAGGTCCAAAAAGGGGGCGTTTGTAATGGTGCAACTACCATTTTATGAGTTGTTTCTTTCTTTAGACTTCAATTCTCAAATAATTACCAAGTTCCGTAAAGAAATTCCAAAAACTTTTATGTTTCAACCCGCCCTATTGAACACGTTAACAAAATCTTGATGAATTTTCTTAATAAGCAATGGGCCCTAACTCTATTCTCACTAATTCATTGAAAAATCTACTTATATGTCCATATTTTCACGTGCATGCAAAGATTGTCATGAATCCATTTTGTTAGAACCCAATCCAAGCCACCATAACTGCCTAATATTCTGACCCGACCCAGCCCAACTCATAGATGCAAGAAACGTGCACATTGAAATACACGAGTAATGGCATCGGTGAGTTCTAGAATATCGCGATTTAAGGATTTGCATTTTACCCATTTTATCACAGGAAACCAGGACATGCATTAATAGCATTGTTAATAAATTATCCCGAGATCGGAGGTTTCGAGTTTTGACAGAATACATGACACGTTTATCTGATCTTAGTGGTTAAGTGTCACTTAATTAAGTTATGAGGCAAATATGTACATCACGCTGTCAGCATGCTGTCAGCACATGCTGTCAGCACAGTGCTGACAGCATGTGTCAGGCTGTCAGCACTGGTACAAGCACACAACCATCACCAGTGCTGGGAAGCGGAGATTCTTATGCAATTTATGGTGCGTGCGGGGAATAGACATTGTCTCCTCTGGACATAATCCCCCGGACATTATCCGCCTGGTACACCCGATGAAATGACATCCCCGGTAATAATCCCCCTTTCTTTACTTAATAGGCTTTGACGAACTCTACTGGCGCTGTGATGAATGAGAATTAAGTGTCGCTATCACTATTGAAATGTTCTCTATTGAAATCTTCTCTAAATCAAAGTTGAAATCGTTTCTACTCACCGGTCTTTGAGGCTTTCACCTATTCGTTCGAGTCAATATACTGTACTCCCCGTGATTTTCCTATAAATCCGACGCTATGAAATTGGTTTTGGAAAGTTTGGACACTTAATTCGTTTTTAGAATTCTAGACTAATACACGAACGTTTCCCAACCCAACCCACCATGACTGCCTAAATTTCTGACCAACCCAACCCATGGGTTAACCCAACCCATGGCCATCTCTGCACGCATGTCCATGAAAACATGACATAAATAATTTCGGAAAATCGAGAGTTTCAATGTGTTTAATCGAAGATCTTTTTATGTTGTGTTTGACTTTTTAAGTTTGTCATTTTTCACTTATTTTAAATATTTCAGTTATTTATTTTTCAGTTACAGTTACAGTTACAGTTATTGGTATTTTTCAGTTATAGTTACAGTTACAGTTACAGTTACAGTTAACTGATTTGTTATTTTTAAGTTAACTGATATTTTAGCTACAGTTACAGTTAGCTGAAACCACACTGACCACCTATCATGGTGCTGACGGCGACACAGATCACACTACTGGTAGCCACAATGAAGATAAAACTAAAGGGAGTACTGACATTTCATCACGCGACACTTAATCACGCGACAGCTAATCACCGACACTTAATCACGTGGACACTTAATCACGCGATAGTTAATAAAGTTATGATTGATTGATTGATTGATTGATTGATTGATTGGTTGGTTGGTTGGTTGGTTGGTTGGTTGGTTGGTTGGTTGGTTGGTTGATTGATTGATTGATTGATTGATTGATTGATTGATTGATTGATTGACTGACTGACTGAAATGACTGACTGACCTACTGAAATGACTGACTGACTGACTGATTGAGTGAGTGAGTGAGTGAGTGAGTGAGTGAAGCAGGCTACTAAACTGTCTAATTCCGACTGCCTGAAACATCGGCATATGCTGACACACCTAATCTAAAACCAAAATAATGGCCGCTTTGTGAGAGTACTAGATTTGCAAGACTAACGTAGTTTCTTTCTTCAAAGCAGTTTTAATATCGCAACACGTTTTTTTAAATTTGGGGTTCCATAAATGATAACTGATAGCTTCAAAAGCCAATTCTAATGAGGTTCTGTCGATCGCATGGTCCATTAAATGTCTCTACAACTGTAGCAACTTGCTGAATGACTTTGTCAAACATACATTTTGGCTTTATCTGTTATCTAGTGTGGACTTTAATAAAGCAATGTGTTATTTTAGTCTGATCTAATGTAGCCGAATTCGCTATTTCTTCTTGAAACTGCCATGTATTTGCAGTTCCTCTTTTCGATTATATTTCCGTTACTTTCGCCATTTTTGATGAGATTCAATCTGAATTGGATTACCTGTTTTTGGGAGGATGAAGAAGAAGATCATGATTATGATGAAAAGGTATTATTATAAATTCATTAATTAGATTTTCTGTAAATATTGTGGAATTAACCTTGCAATATTTATATAATTAACCATCGTCCCACGACTAACACACAACCTGGTGTATAAATTACCACATGTATATTTGATGCAGTTGCATCGGGCGCCAGCCTACAATGGCAACCATTTTACCATCAGTTTATTTTGTCTATCATTTGCCTAAAAATGATCGTCATATCTCTATGAAACTCGACATCTATGTTATAGATCAATATTCATTGTTGACGTAACGTAAGCGTGAACGTCTGAACAATAATTATAATTATGCGATTAGGTGTAACCCTTTAGTTTTAGAAAATTTAATTAATTGAAAGCATAATGAAACATTCACAACTCAGTGGATCAGCTAAACGAAAGATGAAGAAATTCGGCCGAAAGCAATAAGAACATTTTTCAGCTACACACATGATCAGCCTGCAAAAGCGTCTTTGATGTCGGGTGTTGAGACAGCAAAACCTGCATCTTCAGTTCATTCAGAGATCAAGATCGTCCACAACCAGTTGGACCAGTCCAGTATGTAGCAGAGGTTCGACAGTCAAGGCCACATGCTGATCAAAATCCACTCAAGTTCTGCGTCAATCGTCGAGCTTCATATTCCCTACTATTATTATTAATTATCCATTGCGACAGATTTACTTTCAGCGCCAGCACCTCAGGCTTACGTCGAGCGTAGTTTCTCAGTGTGCGGCTGGCTTACTGCAGGGCCACGAAACAGGCTCACAAAAAGTCTTGAGATGCGTGTCTTCATGAAGCTCAACAGCAGCATTGCGTATTTAATCATTTCCAGTTGATTGCAGACTTGCAGTCTTTGCACTCATTCGTATTCGTTATACGTTTGTATTCGTTATATGTTGTACTATATAATAATGCTGTGCATTCAGCATACTAGCCCAGTGACTGGCCGTTACTGCTGTTAAATGAAATAAGGTTGTTAACGATTAACCGGATAACCGGTCCTAAGAGCAAGGCCCGGTCCTTTTAACTTTGACCGGTTAACCGTAATTTCAATTTGAAAACATCAAAGCGCTTTGATGTAGCCGCGCAGGACGCCGGCATAAGCGGCATCAAAGCGCTTTGATGTTGGCACGACACCAGACTGCAGCTAACGAGCAGTTAACCGGTCTTTTTTGAACGGTTAACCGGTCCTTCAAAACCAGCGGTCTCAACAACCTTAAAACGAAATAAATGAAGTCGAAGCCTGGAAGGTATGATATATAAAAAACTGTAATTAAAACTAAAACTGAAAGTCATTTTGTTTTGGAAAACTATAAGTAAAATAGCAATTATTTACAAAGTAAAATTATAACTAAAATAGAAATGAAATGAAATTGAAAACTGTAGCTGAAAGTGAAAGTCTCATAAGGAAGCCAAAACTAAATTAAGAGTAAAAGTAGTAATTATTTTTGGAAGTAAAATATCACTGATTTAGTGTCTCCTACAAGTGCCCTCTGTAGCAGTACTGCTGACTTTGGCCTTCGCCATGCTTTTTACACTATATAAATTAATAATAATATATACCTGCCATTACCGGACGTGATTAAACTGGTTCGATCCCTCATTCTATCTCGAGTGGATTATTGTAACAGTATCTTACTCGGACTTCCTGTCAGCCAGCTAAACCGTCTTCATATGGTACTAAATGTTTCAGCACGTCTGATCTTCGGCGCTAGGTGGAATGATCATGTGACACCGCTATTACGAGACAAACTTCACTGGCTCCGGATTCCGGAGCGTATAGCCTTTAAACGTTGCTGGTTTATATTTAGGACGTTAAATGACCCTTTCTGCCCCGAGTACTTAACGGCTCTGGTCTGTAAGCCCAAGTCGTCTGATCGGCGCTCGCAGCTTCGATCAAGCAGCCGTTCTCAATTGGTGGTTCCACCCCCGTCTACGACAGCAAAATTTGGAGATCGGTCTGTTTCGAGGGGCAACCCTTTGCTTTGGAACTCACTGCCGGCGGACGTGGCTAGGGTGACATCTCCTGAACTGTTCACTAGTAACCTTAAAACATATTTATTTAACATCTCCTATTAGGGACACTTGTAAAGCGCTCTTGACTTTAGCCTTCGCTATGCGTATTGCGCTATATGAAATTGTCAGAATTAACAATAATAATCAAAAAAAGTCAGTCAAAGTCCTTCCCCGAGCCTCACGAGCTCATAAGGCGGCGCTGATCTCCGTTTCTATAGCCCTCAGCCAGGCGTGCAATGCCATGGATACGGGACTAGTGCATCGCATAGCGTATCTGTTTGACTTATCGCAGAGATTTTTACCACTGCTCCTCATTTTACCACCGCGAAAAAGGCTGAGTCGACCTTTAGGGCTCCTGCGGGTCTCGAACCCGCGACCTCCTGCTCCATCGTCCAACGTTGTTACCACTCTGCTAACTTCCCGCCCCAAAATAATAATAATAATAATAACAATAACAATAATAATAATAATAATAAATTGTGAAATAACAATAATATAGATTATAAATGCTTTCGATGGATCCTAGTATTATATTATATTATTACATGAATATTTATTTGATTATATAATATTATGTTATATATTATTATATACTATATATATTGTATTATATTATTTTTATTCACATTATATATAGTATATTGTGGCGACCCCGGCTCGCGGTCTCGTAGCGCAGCCGGCGGTCGGGCGGCCCCCAACGCCCGCTCGGTATCCCGATCGCCATCTGCCGCCGACCTTGCCTGATCGGCGGCGTATGTTTGCCTTTCCGGTTCGCCGACATCAGATAGAGATGGCAAATATCGTTAGAAATGAATATTCGTTACTATGAATATATTCATTTCAGATATTCGTTAGATAATATTCGTTAGAAAATATTCATTAGAAAATATTTATTAGACGTTAAACGTTAAACGTTACTCTGCTCGTTGGCACGCGTCATTGGCTGACACCTACTACACCTAGCATTCAGACGGGCTTTTGTCACCCACCGACAGTGGCGGCTCTAGGATTTGGCAAGTGGGGCGTTGGGGGTGGCAACTTCTAATCATGGGGGCCAACCATTTGTTGTTTAATGTATGTAGCATTAAGTATAGGTCCCAACAGGGGGGCAGGCACTAAATAGGGGCACGGGCCCCTGCCCTTCCAGTGGAGCCGCCACTGCCCACCGACTTAATGGATGACATTGATGTATTAAGATTTTTCAACTCGCCATTCGTGCAGGGAGAACTTGAGCTGTTTAATGCGACCCAGTGTTGGAGTTGTGAAATTTGAAAGGAGGGTGGGGTAGGTGGGGGGTGGGGTTGGTTGAGGAATGCATGACAGAAACTGCATGCACCAGAAATGCGATGTTTGGGAGGGTTGTAAAGTTAGCTGGGGGTTCAACCCCCCCCCCTTCCAACCCCTCCAGCAACTCCAAGCCTGATGTGACCTTATAGACATGAATATAGAATAGAGATATGCTACGCTAGTACGTTTTACATGTGCCCAATAGGCTACTAGGTTTATAGCATTGCGATGCAGTTGTTGGTTTATTCTAACAGGCACAATAAAATTTAATTAAGTATCATGCGGACCCCACAACTATAATTTTAAAAGAAGAAAAACTTTTAAGTACAAACAACTGTTAGTTAGGTCATTTTAACTGAAATGCCATAGAACTGGGTGTTAAGCAGCATAAACATAGGCCTAGGCCTATACGAATGCTTTCACAGCAGTTTATAATTCTGATTCAAAAATATGACCATTTGAACAGTTTTGCTGACAACCGACTCCTCCTGGCAGATATCAGAATCTAAGTTTTTACACTAATCGAATATATACACTATTAACACGCTGCACGCAAAAGAGTAAACTTGCAGTACGTAATCTAAATGGACGCAATGCAGTTGACTATATTTAATATTGACTAGGCCTATATTTAAACTGTGTGAATAATGAATAATTCAGCCTGGATCGTTAATCGTTAGATTTGGCTAGTTGCCAAGTCGTTAGATTAATTATTTATCCAGTATATAGTAGATAATGGAGATGCATGCCAGCTAGCAGCTGGGTGGGGATGGAACAGCTTCTGGCCGTTGGTTGTTAGTGTTACGTCTCCTCATCTCCTGGCGGCCAATCGGAATAACGCGGGTTTGCGGCGGAAGTTCGGGAACAGCAACAGCCAACAAGCAATCCGATGCTCGTAGTCTCGAAACTATTAGCGGCAGTGCAAATCGTTAGAAAGTAACGAATGTTTTAATCAGTCTTAATCGTTAATATTCATTGGAGCCCAATATTCGTTAGAATGAATATGAATAAATATTTATTTGCCATCTCTAACATCAGATGAGGTGTCCGCGGCTGCCGGGCAACGCAAGCGAAAGCTTAGCACGATTCGACTTACATTGGCTCTTACGAGCACAGATATAAGACCCTAGGTCCTCGCTTAATAAAGGTTTGCTAAAGTGCAATCGAATAGTCACTTAAAACTCCGAAATGGTAAGCACCATCTACTGAATATTTGACAGGTAAGTACTCTTGAATTATTAAACCATTATAGTGTACAAAATACTACCAGCAGATAGCTAACTTAATTATTAATAATTATTAATCGATATTGATCACTCAAATTGCTTAGTCAATACAGGGAATATACAATGACGACGCCAGACGATCATCTGAAGAGGCGTCAATGCACTCTCGCTATAATGCCTGTATTAATCAATGTCAATACACACATAAAAACTAATGCAAACGGATAGGCCTAAACTTTCTCCACAATATTCAGGAATTCCATAGTCAAGACTATTACAATAGTCAACCGAGGAGACCACTGAGGCAAGAACGCAATGTAGGGCAGCGAAAGTGGAAAGTGCTTTCCTGACTTGACGGAGCCGACGGAGCTTGCACGTGCAGCTCTTTACTAAATACTAAATTAAATACTAAGTACTCTCCATGCATAAAAAGGTTACTAAATACTCTCCATGCAGAAAAACACGAACGCCTGCACAACGTCTTCAATATTATTCTTATCATCAACTCGATAATACCGATACCGTTACCGCGGTATTACCGTGGTAAATGTCCCCGCTCCCACGGCGTTACCGCGTGACAAGAACCCGTTACCGCGGTAATACCGCACTTTGTGGCCAAATTGTCCCACTACCACGGTAATTACCGCGGATTTCCTGCGGTAACCGTTACCGTGTCACTCTCTCGTCTAAACTCATCTTTAAAGGCTCAAACTATTATAGATAAAAACTTGAAATTAGCAAAACAATGATGCTTTAAAATAGTTTCGGCGAATAGAGCGCAGAAAAATGCTTGTATTTCAAAGCCGTTAAGGCGCAAAACACAATTATCGTGCTTAAATAGTATTTCAAAAGCGGCCAGGATTGCAATGTATGGCCAGGGTTCTATTTGCTCCTTTACTGCTAAGAAAGCTGGACACTGAATAAAGAAGATGAACGAAGAATTGAAGCCTTTGAAATGAAAGGATAACTACACATTTTAAGAGTTTCATGGACAGCAAAAAGAACAAATGAGTGGGCACTAGAGCAGGCAGGTGTGACAAGAAGTCTAGTGAACAATCTGGCATCGAGGATGGCTAGAGAACAAAACATAACAGAACATCTACGTCTCTGATTGTCTAGACCGTAGATAAGTACGGGAAGCCAACGCTCGTACTCTAGTACGGGACCGAACTTTTACCCTTTATTCAAGGGCAAAATTCCCGAGACCCCTTGCGCTCTGTCATGTTTGAATGGGAAATAATCTGTTTTAAAAATAGCTATCATTATTGATGCTGTTATTATTATTATTATTATTATTATTATTAGTAGTAGTAGTAGTAGTAGTAGTAGTAGTAGTAGTAGTAGTAGTAGTAGTAGTAGTAGTAGTAGTAGTAGTAATAGTATTAGTAGTAGTAGTAGTAGTAGTAGTATTAATATTAGTATTAGTATTTGTATTAGTATTAGTATTATTCCTATTATTATCTTTCACCCTAAACGTAAATCTTTATCCCAAATATAAAAATAAGTGATAGGAAAATTCTCCAGAAATCCTCTACCAAATTCCAAGGAATAAAGATTGAACAGAATATAAATTGGAAAGAACATACTGAACTATTGGCTCATAAAGAGGCCACAAACTTAAACACCGTAAGACATATTATGAACAAATAATGAAAAGGCTCTTGTAAATATTCGCCTTACTATGATTCACCCCTACTTAAGCTACTGTAATGCTATAATTATGGTGTTTTAACAATAAGAGTACCACTGATACAATTCAAACTCTTCAAAATGAGGCAATTAGCTTCACTATTAACTTTTCCCCGTACCTTAAAAAAATTGATTTATACAAGAATCTTAATATACTAAATTCTGTTCATAATCATAAACAACAAACAGCAATTGTTTATGTTTAAGTATATAAATAATCTACTATTACTGATTTTTAACCGTCGATATCATATGGTATCTTTTGTAGTGACACATATTGTACTGTAGTGACCATTTTTACCGCCGCCGGTGATAGAGCGGTCAAATTCCGCCGCCGACCCTCAGAGCGTCGGCGCACAGATCTATCTAAAATTAAATCTTAGTAATCACTCGTGGTTCGAAATAGTATCGTTATCCATTGTATAAAAATGTATCTTGTTCTTAATTTTATAGATAACTTTTAAAAATTTTATGACAGAGACGCTAAAACGGAAAGGCTCAACTGGAGGAATAAAATTAAAACCGGAGACATCTGGTCCATTGAGTATTCCACACTTCGTAAATAGAAATTTTAAAGAGCACATTGTACCTAGGAATGATATGCTCTAGAGTACAATGTATCTACACTGTAAGAATGATGTAGTCCAGAGTACATTGTACCTATGTAAGATGTAGTCCAGAGTACATTGTACCTAAGTAAGATGTACTCTAGAGTACATTGTACCTATGTATGATGTACTCTAGAGTACGTTTTACCTAGGTATAATGTACTCTAAAGTACGTTGTACCTAGGTATGATGTACTCTAGAGTAGATTGCACTTAGATATGATGTACTCGCATTACTTTGTGCCTGGTGTCAACCATGTTTAGGTGGTTCGTACTCTAGAGTGCATGCTACAGCCAGTTATCTGCTACTCTAGAGTCTAGTGTCTAGAGTAGAGTGTACCTAGGTATGATGTACTCTAGAGTGCATTGTTCCTAGGAATGGTGTACTCTAGAGTAGATTGTGCCTAGAGTCCACCGTGCCTGTAACATCGATGTCGCAGGTAGAATGGGCCCTAGGCAAAATCTACTTTATAGAGTACCATACAATAATAATTATTGCTACAGAGTCCACGATACATGTTGGCTATGTAGATTCTAGAGTACAGTGTCAACTTAATCTGGTTGCAATCTACTGTAGAGTCCACCGTGCCTACAGGTATGTCGGACTCTAGAGTATGAAATTATTCTAGAGTCCATGCTGCCTCCTACAATCGTGTTTGGGATGCTGTACCCTAATTTACATCATACCTAGGTATTATGGACTCTAGAGTCCAAAAAGTGACTAGAGTCCGTCGTGCCTCCTACACTGGCCTAGAACACTCGTCGCCCAATGTTCCAGAGCTACTAAAATAATAAATAACCTACAAACTAAGTTTTTACTAAGCAATTTAAATGATGATATCACGGGTCTACATTTGGAAAAAATACTTTTGCTGACCTAAGTATTTTTGCTGATTTGACCCAAATGAAAGATGCTGATTCCAGATATGAAGCAAAAATATGCAATATGTCACATTTTTTCGCAAACAAATAATGCTTTATTAAAGGTTTCAATGTCAAATATCAGGGATAATAAGAAATTCCGAAGACGCGATATCACGTAACATTTTATTCAAGCAAAAAATGAGCCTGTCGTCTAATCAAGAGGGCAATAAGAGCAATAGCTAGTTGCTTAAATTTAACTTTGAGGCAGCAATCTTCTCTTTTTAAATGCTCTGGTATAGTTATGATCACAGTTGTCATGCTGTCAACACCAGCAGTAGTGCACCATCTTGTTTGAATTCCATCTGCCTTAGTATCTACGTTCCATTGTCTTGCTGTCTTGATGTCTTGATGGAAGCGTTCTCCTTGTTATTCACTCATAGCTTCAAGATTTTATGAGAATTAGTTCAGGTGGCTATGAAAGAAATGCAACTTTACACTCATGTTTGCTCCCAGAAAAGCAATCAGCAAATTTTGAACTAAAAGTTCATAATTCGCGGCTCTGAAGTTGGCAAGAAAGTTAGTAATCAGGTCGGAAAAAGCATCTTGTCTTCAACATTAACATTCCTTTGATGTTGATGCAGTATACAAGCTCATTCTCCTTGTGGAAATATTTAAGAGGATTTTTTGTCACGATGCATAAACGTGGTTCTAGGAGTCAACAGGTTCTTTTCCTTCAGTCTTGAACCAAGTAACTCTGCTGGCGACTTTTGCAGATCAAGATATCGTACAAGGTCATTAAAATTAGTTTGGTTAAATGTTTTACGCATTCCAGCATCAACTTCGGGAGACATGAACTCTTCATCATCTGTGTGTGTTAACTGACAGAAACCAGCGTTGTCAGAAACTTCCAAAGTAGTGTAAATAAGTACAGCAACTTTGTCACAGTGCGCAACCGGTCTCAGAGCAGAGATGTGGGTACTGGATGGAAGATTTTGTTTTTGTGTACATGCCAGCAATATTCAGGCCTACCAGGCAGAAGTAGCAGTCATCAGTATGGCTTCTAGGCTCTCATCACACCATTGGAGCTCCAAAGCTCCAAAGCTAAGACTTTATCTCTGACTTTTGGTCTACTGTCTGAGGTTTTCAACGCATGTCCTGCACACTTTATGATGTGCCCAAGGTTTTTCCTGGTCATCCAATTTAGCTCCGAATTTATGCATGATACGTTTTATGCACGAATTCTCCTTTGTTTAAGTGTTCTAAAACGACCACAAATGTAGCAAATCTTGGATCATTCCTGCACACTGCACAGTCCACGAAATGTTCAAGTACTGGATGGCATATTCCACAGAAAACCATTTAGCAGAGTTATATATTATGCGATTTTGTAAGCCTCCTGAACGAATAAATGGTGCCATCGGTGGTTTCACGCTGCTTATATAGGCCTTTAGACATGAAACGCTTATGTCTGCAGTTTAAAACTGCCTATTATGCTGTTTTGTTATTATGTTATTATTATTATTATGTTATTATGCAGAGTGGAAAGAAGGTGTTCTTGTCACTTTACAGTGTATATAAAGGCATGGGCTCAAAACTGGAATGTGGAAATTACCGACCAATTACTCTCCTGTCAGTACCGTGGAAGGTATTTTCCCACATCCTGCTCAGTCGGATACAGCCATTAATCCTTAAGACACGTAGGCCACAACAATCTGGATTTACCCCTGGCAGATCCACCGTAGATGCCATTTAAGCGTTAAGACTCCTTTCCGAGTTACACCGGGAGTGTGACCGCCCTCTGAATGTAGCATATCTGGACATTAAGGCTGCATTCTATTCGGTGGATCGGACCGCTTTATGGAAAGCATTGCGCGCCAAAGGAATTCCAGATAGTTTGCTTCGTCTGATAGAAGATTTGCACCAGAATACGGGAGCTAGCATCCGGGTCGGTCAAAATCTCTCTGCTCGATTCTCAACTACATCTGGTGTGAGACAGGGCTGTATACTCGCACCAATCCTCTTCTGCATCGTCATCGACTGGATCTTAGATCAAATGTCTGTGAACCATGGCATTAGCGTCGGGCCACACCGCTTCGCAGACCTGGTCTACGCAGACGATACAACTTCTACCTTCTGCTACCAATGCATCTGAATGCCTCTCTAGTTTCAGCCATGCTTCTGCTCCACTTGGTATGAAGGTTTCCTGGACTAAAACCAAGCTACAGAATCTAGGATGTGGATCACAGCCCCTCTCAACCGTGGTTGATGGAGATCGTGTTGAGTCAGTAGACAGTTTAACTTACCTTGGTAGCGTGCAGTCCTCCAATGGGAATTGTCATCGAGTTCTGGCCAGACGCATCACCCTAGCCTCTACAGCCATGTTCTCCCTGTATAATATCTGGCAGGACAGACGTCTCTCTCTCTGACCATCAAGCTTTGTCTGTACCAGACACTTGTTCTGTCTATCCTACTTTACGCGGCCGAGACCTGACCTTACTCGCCTCGGAACTAAGGGAGTTGGAAGCCCTCCATATGAGGTGCCAACGCCATATCCTTGGAGTACGCTGGTATGATTTCATTACCAACGTGGAGATATCCTCGCGAACGGGATTACCATCACTCAATGAACTGATAAGTAGACGCAGCCTTGCTATTTTCGGACATACAGCCCGTCTTGGAAAGACAGTTCCTGTTCATGAAGCCCTCCGCTGTCACGTCAACCTAGCCATCGGTCGTCCACCTGACCGATCACGGAGGCGCTGTCCTGGTCGTCCCAGGAAAAGATGGATCGACCACATCCGCACCCAGACCAGCGAGATTCCATCGACTCTCTGGAGACGTGCCATCCGGCGGGGTCATGGTCATGGGGTGACGCAACGGTCCCCGCTGGCCACGCGCTTCGGTTGATGATGATGATTATGCTGTTGTACTATTAAATAGTTATACCCACTGCATATTCAGCATATTTTTTGCACATCCTTATCTTTTTTGCATACTCATTAAGGATAAATAATTATAATATGTGATGCTATGTTATTACTGTAATAGTTTTTTTCAAAAACAGCGTTTTGGGGAAAAAGTGGACTTGACTGGAGGAATCGGGTGTAATTTTTGGATTCAGCACACCAAAATGCATAAAGATCACATGTTATCTTGAAGTCGGCAAAATTTATGTAGACCAGTGATAAATATTTTCTGCAGATACCCTCTTTTTTACTTTTGTATTTATTAATTAAATTTCGTTCTATTATCCTAAATACCTACATGCGGGATCCATGTTCCCTTCTGGTATCCATTATTTTTCAACTTGCGTTATCACCTAATTATATTTCAAATGAATAACATTTTGATTAATATTTAGAGTGATGATGTCACTATAACTTGAAAAATCTTCTAGATCGTCCCTGGAGGTCAACGTCATTGGTTACACAGAAAGCACAAGCGTCTGCATGTAGCGGTTACTGGACTCTTTCATCTTGGGTTTTTGATTTTGGTCTTCGTCTGCTTAGGTTGAATAATTTACCTTCAGTGCGGAAACGAATCGCATAGTAATATTCTCAGAGCCTTAGACAGAACTGTTCTTGTTCCATTGGTATTTGGTCCTGACGCTTTGCGATAGGTAATCTGTCAGGGTCGTTTTGTAGACCCTTCGGAATTGGTCTAGGGGGGGGGGGTACATTCAGATTTAAATTGAGGACATGAAGAGACAATTCAGGAATTATGGGAAATGAAGATTCTGTTTTTATTGTATGACAGTGTCACAGGCTGTGGGCGGAGGCCGTGATCGAGTTCCAAAGTTCAGGTGCGGTGTATGAAAAGGCGCGGTAACAGATTTTCGGGGATGACTGATTCAGCGGACGTGAAAGTGTGAGATTAGATGACGATCGCTTGGGTCAAGGTGGCTGAGGTGTTAATAGTGTATTGGTGTTTTAAGGTTTTAAGGTAGACAGGTTTCGATGACTGAAGTGAGCTATATGAAAGTATTATTATGGTAATTAAATTTTATGACATCGAATAAGAAGAAACTAGGCCGAGAAGGAAAATGGCTGCCACTTGGAGAGTTTTAGACTAAGAGATAGAATAGCGATCTGGAGTTCTGAGTTACAGAAGGTAAAAATAACTGGCGCTTAAATGCAATTATATTATAACTAGGTGTTTACCCGTCAAAAATGACGGAGCAGATTGGCTGTTTTACCACCCAATTTTGTGCAAATGCAATAGGATTTTGCGCAATTAATTTCCCTAACTCGCCGCCTTTTCCTTCAACCGAGTTAACGCCCATTCGCGTGAATTTTCTGAAACTTGATAGTCAACGTAAGTGTAATGATTTGGCAGTGTCGAACGACATGCAGTGCTTGATCCTCTTGTTTGCTGTGCTGCTTTTTCACGCCAAGCAACAGCCTGCTCCTCATTCTCACTTGATTGTCGGAAAACTCGCGAACGCTATACTTTTTTTTTGCCCGGACGGTTAGAAAGAGGAATAAAAAGGCTAAATAATGGTGCAAACCTCATATTCTTAGCTCTTATATAGCCTGAGATATAGCAAATTCAAAAAAGTAGGAAACTAAAATTAAAATATTTAATGGAACAGAAATCGATTTAGGAATTCAGTCATGATCCAGCAATAGCATCAATGGGAATGGACATAAAGCCTTCGCTGGATCATGTAATTTTGATCAGAATTCTCAGAATACAAAACTTTCGCGAAATTCACCGATAATAATTATGTTCAAACATTGGGGTCATCGGGTTGGAATTGATAGATCTTTACCAAATGTCAACCGATTTTCAAACTTTTTGGTTTATTTTGTTCCTCTGACATCCCTTTACAACTTTACCGCTGACCAAAGTGGGGTTACCGCTGAAAATATTTTGCTAGGGGGCTATAAAAATATTTTGGGAGAGAGGGCGATATTTTAGGCCGTAAAGTGGACTCTACCTTCAACTTTTTTTGTTTTGCACGGACAGTTAGAAAGAGGAATAAACGATCTAAACAATGGTGCAAACTTTATCATTTTAGCTCCTACATAGCCTGAGATATAGCAAATTTAAAACGTTACAGCAATCATTTGTGAAGAACGCTTTTCCAAAAATTAAATCCCCAGTACGGTGACGGCGTCTGAAAATTTAATCCCCAATTGAGGGGTTAAATTTTAAAAAATAGGGTTTGGGGTTAGGAAGGAGTAAATATATATAATAACTGGGGGCAGGGCATTGGGAGAGGGAAGGGAGGTTTGGGAGAAGGAAAGTGGGTTGTACGGGTTTTCGGAGCAGCGTTGTGTAGGTTTGGGAACGGGGTTTGTAGCCGTAGGTTTGGGAACGGGGTTTGGGGCCGGTGAGGGTAGGGCGGAGCGGTGATGGTTTGAGGCCGCGCCGATTGGGAAAAGGATGGTGAGAGGGAATGGGGGTTGGGAGGGATGGTGAGAGGAATGGAAACGGGGGTTTGGGGCCTGTGGGGTAGGCGGGGCGGGTATGGGTTGGGGCCTGGGGCGATTGGGAGAGGTTTGGGGGGAGAGGGAAGGGGGTTGGGAGAGGGAATGGGAACGGGGTTTGGGGCCTGTAAGGTAGGGTGGGACAGGTATGGGTTGGGGCCTGGATGGGGATGTGTTGGGGATCAGGGCGATTGGGAGAGGGATGGGGGGAGAGGGAAGGGGATTGGGAGAGGGATGGGGAGAGGGAAGGGGACGGGGGTTTGCTGCAATTAAGACGCTTCGTTAAACGCTCCGTTGATTTTAATACATTTTTGATTAAACAATATTTGGTTGTCAATGACAACAGCGTCTTGCAAAACCCGCCGTGTTGCCGTCGGACAGACGCGACAGACATCGAGAATTATATAATAAGATTCTGTAAATGGTTAATCATCGGTTACAAATACAATAAGCACCAGCAGCGACTTAACTATAAAAATAGCGACTTAACTACTGTAATAGTTAACCTAACTACTAGTTCAATTATTACAGAATCGAAATAAGTAAATAACACTTCCCTATACGCTGAGCTCTGCGAACATCTGAACTCTGTGGCTGGTGGATGTCCGTCAGATATTCGGCTTCTTTCGTTCTGGTCCGGTCCTCTTGCGTTGGTTTCGTTGTTTTGGTTGCGTTGCTCACGGATGCTCTGATACTCAAGGTTCTGATTGGCGACGGTTCGTCGATTCTTCGATTCTGTTTCCTTTGTTCTCGAAGATTGCTGCGGTCTACCCGGAAACTGTCTTCTCGACATCGGCCTCCTGAGTTGAGCGACTTCTTGACGACCGGCGCGACACGACCTTCTGAGTTGAGCGTCTTCGTGAACGACCGACCCGGTATCGGCTTTCTTGGTTGAGCGTTCCTTCGATGTTGATGCTTCCACTGTTCGACCGGCCGGCACGGCCTCCCGAGTTGAGCGACTTCTTGAGCGACCGACCCTGACTGCTTTGAGTCGTTAGCATTTAAAGACAACTCTTCGTGTCCTGTGTCCTGCCTTTTGGCTCAGTGGTCTTCGCCTGCCACGCCCTGTTTGCTTCACGGGTTTTTCCTGATTCCTCTTGCAGCTGCCATGTCCTGTGTTGGCTGTACTGTACTTAGACCTATCCACTCTTTTCCCTTCGTCTGAGCTCAATGTTGTCAACAGTTATAAGGTCTATTAATATTAACTTTTATTAAAAGTAATAATCAGCAGCAGAAACGGTAGCTGGTTCTCGGTCCTAGTGACCTACGCTCTTAATGCTTCCTTAATGCTAGAATCCGGTACAACGACAAGTAGTAAAATTTAAGTTTAGTGACGAATCAAATTTGAAACGGAAATCTTGAAGTAAAACCGAGACACAGTAGTACACTCTTCCAGGTGCCTGAAACCTCAAAGAGGACAAAGATATCTGTAACCTGAGATGATGAGATTAGGATGTGCTATCAAAGACAGTTTGTTTTCTTTTGCTTTTAAATAAAATTAATAAAGACTGCTTTTCTCATTGAAATGGAAAAGCAGAAGTTGACGAAGTCACATAGAGAGTTGTGACATTTTGGTGTCAGAAGTAAAACGCCGCTGATGGTATAGCTGAAAAAGCCTTGGAGGAGCGATGATAAAGCCCGAAGAACGGCGGTATTGACCATCCATAGAGGTATGAATCCTGCTCGACATTGTGTGAAGGCATCATAAAATGGCAACCGGAGTTTGGGAATGACTAAAAGAAAAGTAGCTAATGCCTTCTAGAGCACTTGAATATCACGTCGTTATTATTATTATTATTATTATTATTATTATTATTATTATTATTATTATTATTATTATTATTATTCCGCGTCAATACTTCTCTTTATATTAAATCCTTCCATAACTCTTAATACTAACCATGAGGCTCCTACAGCTTCGCTCAACTCCGTTTCAAGATACTTAGCCAGGCGACAGGTGCATGTTACATGACACGAGGTCAGTATTCTCGTGTAATGCGACTGTTTACTTTGCGGTTAAACCGCTACTCAGTTGTTACCGCCATCTGGCGAAGGAAGCTTAGTCGACCTTATGAGCTCCAACGGGATTAGATCCCTAATCCATCAGTGTGCCTGTCTAGCGTGTTGCACACATGCCACCATCTCAACCCTCATTATCGTCATCATCATCATCATCATCATCATTATCATTATCATCATCATCGTCGTCGTCGTTGTCATCATAATCATCATCATCACATTCCGTATTCCACAAGGACCGTTCTCGGAGCCAACGGTGGAGCAGTACTCGTCTAAGGCCTTTTCCTTTCTGCGTCCATGCTTATCGCAGTTTGGGTGTTAAACCAGGAGAAATAAAGAGGGAAAAATTGGAATCAATATTGGGTGGCCAAATGTTCAATCTAAATCGAACATATCTATCATGGTTCGGGAGTTAATTGATGGACGTAACTATGACGTTTTCGTTGCCACGGAGACGTGACATTCGCAGATAGAAGACCTCAGCATCAAACAAGTTTGTGGATTAGTCTATGCTGTGTCTGAATGTAGCAGAGAACGTGGAAGAGGAGGAGGAGGAGGAGGAGGAGGAGGAAGAGTAGCGATCTTCTACCGATCAGAATTCGGCATTTCCCAAATAGCACTCCCGAAGGTGGCCTCCTTCGAATTGGTATGTAATCGGCTTAAGATAGGAGAAAGGTCCATTGTCATCTTGCCCATCTACCCATCTTCAGACCAGGATCCAAGCATCCAATTAAGGAGTTTTTTGAAGGATTAGCTGAATTACTCGAGATATTCGTCCTTGAACAGTGTCCATTTATCATTAGTGGAGATTTAAATATTCACATGCATAAGGAGAATGAACCAGATGCAAGACGGCTACAAGAACTTCTAAATACTTTCACACTGATGCGGCATGTAAAGACGGAGGCAGATTGTGCACACGGCACGCTGGACTTAGTGATGACTTTCGACTATGACGGTACTAGCATCAAAGTAGAAGTCGACCCACCAAAAATTGTGTCGGATCACTCACGTATCACCTCTTTTGATGGCCTTCCGAAAACAGTACAAACGAGGCATTACAAGCTGGTACGCAGCTGAAGGGTAGATCGAATACAATTTAATGAGGCAATTAGAGATAGTCCACTGGGAAGAGAGCCTGAAGAATGCAAGATAGACGAAATGTTCAACACATATAATACCACACTAAGGGGTCTTGCGGATAGATTCGCCCTGTACATAAGATTAACTCACACCGAAAGCGGCTATCACCATGGATGGATGAAGAGTGCATGAGATCACGCAGAACAAGTCGGATGCTGGAGAGGAAGTACAAGAGAAACCGCGATCCTGCAGCCTGAAACAAATGGGTGTCAGAGACAAAGAGATAACTCGAGCTCTTTCAAAGTAAAAAGATGCATACTGGTAACAAAGAATAGCGAATGACGGTTCTTCCACAACATGACTGTGGCGGTCGCTATCCAGACTACTCGAGAGAGAAACAAAATCAGCGTCATCTTAAGAGACATTAGAAGCGGAGTTTTTCGCCGATTTTTTTCAGAAAAAGTTGAAAAGATCATGGCATCTCTAGAAAATGAGCAATTTACATTTGTGGCCTCTTGTGCTGCTATAGTGTGCCAATGTAAAGAATCGATCGTATGGCACATCTACTTTCCCAGTCATTATTTTGTATGTTTCTATCAATCCCCTCTCTCTTCTCCTTTCTAATATTGTCAGTCCACAATATTGAAGTCTTTTTTCGTAGCTTAAATTATGGCACCCATTGACCATCTTCGTTGCTCGTCTTTGCACTTTTCTAAAAGTTCTATATCTTTTTTTCAAGAAAGGATTGATTCCAAGCCTGAACACAATATTCTAGATGAGGCCTTACTAATGACTTATAAAGTTTAATGATTATCTCTTTGTCACGGCTCACTATTGTCCTTTTCACCATTCCCAACATTTGGTTTCCCTTTTTTGCTGCCTCCATGCATTGGTGAATGGATTCATACTTTATGGATGATTACCCCAAGTCTCTTTCTTTTTCTATTGTGGTTAGAACCTTCCCCCTAAAGAATATTCATTACTATTATTAGATTTCCCAACATGCATTACAGACCATTTATCAATATTGAAAAGCATCTGCCAGTCCACAGCCACTGAAACAATTTCCTGAAATCTTCCTGTAAAATTTGAGCATCATCCTCCGAGTCTATATTTTTACATATCTTTGTATCATCGGCAAACTTTGAAATTTTGGATAGTAATCCTTCATCGATATCGTTTATATATGTTAGTAAAAGCAACCTCATCACTGAGCCCTGAGCACTCCACTAATAACTCTTGCCCATTCCGAATGGTCTCCTCTAATGCCAACCTTCTGTCTTCTTCCCTTCAGCCAATTTTCAATCCATCTGAGAATATTCCCTCTTATTCCGCAGGCCTTCAGTTTGTCAGCTAGACTTATGTTGGGCACTTTTTTCACTATGTGAGTTGCGTCTGCAGAGGGTCCTCACTCTCCGCCATCAGATCAATGTCATCAGCAAATCGTGCATCTTTAATCTTTTGTCCTTGTATCATTACAGCTTCTTGTGATTTGGCTCACATTTTCTCCATGATGATTTCCAAGATGGCGTTGAATAGCAGTTGTGATGGTGAGACTGGTTCTCCTTGTCGACTGCCAATCTTTGCTTTCAACATTTCACTCAATTCCTTTTTTGTCTGTACCGCCATTTTTGACTCACCAGTTTTGCTTCACATGGCTCTATTAAGTTTTACCAGTGTTCCTAAGCATGCCGATGATCCCGCAGACCTTCATGCCATGCCGAGTCAAATGCCTTTTTTTACAGTCGACGAAACTATGGTATGAACTCTTTCATTTGCGTCACGTTTCGAGAGCATGATGGGTTGTACTGCCGTCCTTCCTGAAATCTCCGGTTCTTCACTCAAGTTCTAATCAACTGCACCTCTTAAACTCTCCCCTAGGATATTCAACATTATTTTGCACAGATGGAGAATGAGAGCTAGTGTTCTGTAATGTTCACATTTCATGTTGACCCTCTCTCTCTCTTAATAGGCCTATTGATGTTAATATTAAAAAAATCCCCCTATCAGCTACTGTACTGTCTTCTAGTCTCTTTGTTGTATTATACTTCTGAGGCTTTCAAAACCAATCTATCATAGGTATAACATTAATTCTTACCAAACTCGTAAATTAATGTTTGAAAACTCTGCATCGTGTAATATTTCAGTATGCGCAAGATGACGAAAACGAAGACGAAGACGAAGACGAGGACGAGGACGAAGACGAAGACGAAGATGTCAACATAATTTCAGCGATTCAATTCCTTAATGATGACGAGGACGACGAAGAGTTCAGTGCCACAGAACAGTAAGTATATATATATAAATATAAATATATATATATATATAATATATATATATATATTAGGGTGCCAACGAGTACCATGAGAAAAAAAGTTGTTGATTTTTAAAGTCTCACCTATGAAATTGTTCCCTTCTATATAAAAAGCAAAGTTTTAACAAAATGTGTCAATATTTAGTGGTTGCACAATGCTGTTAATTAAAACAATGCCTTATTCGCATCAAACTTGCTTAGAACTAAAATCGGTAACAATGTGTCAAGTTTGGTTACTGTGTGACAATTTTAGGTTTTTAGTTTACATTTGTACATAATCTATGTTTATATATATATATGTATATGTATATATATATATATATATATATATATATATATATATATATATATATATATATATATATTAGTGCCCCAAACCAATGTAAAAATTTGAAGTTGAGAAATGTTAATGTGGTACTTCCTCAACTTGTTACCCCTTATAAGAGCAGCAACAG
Source organism: Metaphire vulgaris (assembly GCA_018105865.1). Classification (NCBI taxonomy): domain Eukaryota; kingdom Metazoa; phylum Annelida; class Clitellata; order Crassiclitellata; family Megascolecidae; genus Metaphire; species Metaphire vulgaris. The sequence continues at coordinate 253,257 of JACLAT010000059.1, forward strand.
TGCAAAATTTCAGCTCTTTATGACAACATTTACTGGTTGCTCAAGATGTTGAAAGTTTAGTGAAAAATGCCATTTAGCGAATTTTCTAAAACTTTCTTGTTGTGCACTTGTTGTGCAACTTTTATTGCTCAATGCCCAATGTCATTGGCATCTGCTACTTATCTATGGTCAATAGTCAGGCCCGCCGAGAGAAATTCCGGGCCCTGTGCAGAATGGCCGGAGGGTCCAGAATTTTTTAAAAAATTGCTGACGACCCTTTATTGCTTGTCATTGGTTTAACCCAAATTAACCGGCACGATGTCATGTTTCAAGTCTCCAAAACTAGTGATGGCCTTCTTTCTTGTCGCTCTTTTTCAAACTCAGTAACGTCATTTCATACTTTTCTTGGGAGGGGGGGCGAGATAATTTTTGGCCAAATTTGGCCAAATTTTGGCAAATCTTGGGCAATTATAAGCAAATTATGGGCAATTTTTGGACACATTTTGGCAAATTTGAAATTTTTTGACATTTTTGTGCAAATTTTAAAGAATTTTTGCGATTTTTTGCGCATTTCACATTTATTTATTTACTTTATACATTATTTCTTCATTTTTCTTCGGGGCGGGGGAAGGCCCGCCTGCCCCTCCCCCAAATGACGCCCCTGTTCCACTGTTCCTTTTGATGCTTTCGATGTCCTGAGGTCAGGGCCCCCTTTTACTCGCCGGGGCCCATTTCTTTAGTGTTATTATTGGTATTATTGGTAATTATGCATTTTCCTCATCGGCCCGGGGCCCCTCCAGAACGCCGGGTCCCTGTGTATTTGTCCCTCTGCCCCCCTCTCGGCGGCCCTTTCAATAGTGGACTGTAAACGAGGCCAATGTTTTTAATGTTCTTCAATTTTTTAAACATGTTTATCATGTTTTTTATTTTAAAATTTATGTTTTTAAATCTATGATTTCTGGGACAACAATCTCTCTCTCTCTCTCTTTCTCTCTCTCTCTTTCTATCTCTGGCGGTTCCAGAATTTCTTGGTGTAAGGGATTAATGAATTCATAGAAAGTTGGTGGAGTGGGATAGAAATAAAAGGAAAAAATCAATAAACTTTTCCGAAAAAGACTGAAAAAAGGGAATTTGGTTCATAATTTTACTACACTTTTACCGAAAAATAAGAAAAATAGGGTTTGACAAGTCCCCAGTTAGTTTTACTAGACTTTTACCCAAAAATAGGTTTTCACAAGCAAAAAAGTAACTTTGAAAGTCTGGTGGGGGATGCATCCTCACTCATCCCCCACCTGGAACCGCCACTGTTAGTTCCCAAACTCAAAATAAATATGTTTTGGTTTTAAGCTAAAGTATCTATTAAATTGGGTGACAAAAGACAGCTTATAACATGTATTTGTAAAAAATATTATACGGTAACTTTTATATTACGTCTGTGGCCCAGTGTTAACGAACGCATGAGTACATACCCTGACAAGCAGCCTTGTGAAGTTTTATAAATTGTCACATAGAGTGTTATTCAAATTTTAACTGCGTAAGTTGAATGGCCAGTTTTCAAGCATTTTAATAGCTAATAATTTAAGTTGCAATGTGGAACTATAGGTCTTGTGACAGTCAGCGTTATAATCTACATCAGACTTCTCATATCTGTAGATCGACATTTTGGAACAGACTTTGCAGCGCCGTTTAGTGCTCCCACGCACAATCCAGTAGAGTTTACGATCAAAACGAATATCAGTTGATGTCAAAGCTGGTCTATGCACCAAAAAACGAAGCATTTCGTATCAGTTCAGAAGGCTTATTGCTAGATGACGTCTGAATTGCAGTAGGCTATATTTAGTTCCTTTCAACTTTCAGCTGAGGTACCATGCATTTGCAACAGTAGCATCAAATAGATAAACAAATATTAACCATCACCACTTTCTCTGCCGTATTCTAATTCGGTAGCAGGCTATTTGTTGATCCATTTGGTCGACTCCACCCATACCTTGGTTGTAAAGGCTAAACAACATTGGCTGAGAAATTGAAACTTTCCTCTTCTCAATGTTGGACCATCTTTGAAACATGTCCATCAGCAAGACGTCGAAAGTTAGAGCCTAAAGTAACTCCACTGTTGTCATGCCATCTGATCATCAGCACGTCACCACTTGAAAGGTAGTCATATGAACCTCAAACAGATTTTGCATATATAAAAATTACTTCAGTGGACATTTTTTTAGTTATTCCCTCTCATCAGACTTGTCGCTGTCTTGGTCAGTTTGACAGTGGCGGCACCACGTAGGGGACTCTGGGGTTATGTCCCCCTTATTGAATGCCTGACCTCCAGTGGCCCCCAGCTGAGAGCCCTAATTAATAATGTGGCGAAATTTCAGAAATACCCCGGGGAGTTAATTCGGGAATGGCCTTAAACGACGAAAATCTGGGTCCCCACCCGGTCAGGCGAGGCTTTGCTTGTAAGAAGACGGCATTTCATGGCTTTTTATAGTTTTATTCTTGAACATGCAGAAAATCTTCTTAGCACAATAAAGACTTAGCAATCCAACTTATTATTAGGAAAAGTCAATGTAAAACTACATTAATTCACTGGAACGTCTAACTAATTCTTATGCAAGGAATGTCGTGCGAATAACAATCATAGATGAATGACGGTGAATTTGGAAGACTATAACACAGGGATGGGCAAAGTGCGGCCCGCGGGCCAAATGCGGTCCTCAAAGCCCTTTTGTGCGGCCCCCGACATCGAGAGATACTACATCAATGTGCGGCCCTCTAAAACATAAGAAACATTTGGCAACACCTTAATGGAAAATTCAGCATTCAAATTGGATTTACACTTTGGCACTGGATCGTTAACTAGAAATGATGCTTTTAATATTTACTAACTTTTCTTCGACTTGACAGTCTTGGCTTATTAATAAATACTTAACACTGCACAGTATATAAAACATAATGTTAAAATAGTTTTGGAAACTACTTAAAACTTTAATTCTAAATGCCAAAAAACTGTGCGGCCCTCGGCTTTCATCGCAGACACTTTTGCGGCTCTCGGATAAAAATTTGTGGCCATCACTGCTATAACAGGTCTTCAATCAACACTTATTCAAGGAAAGTCAACGTGAAAAAGTGTATCAAATTCACCGGAACGTTCAACTAATTCTTTTTTTGTTAGAACTCCTAAGAAATAAACGTCAAAACTCTTAGCGCCAACGTCTAAAGTCGCAAAAGACAGCATATAAGAATCAAGCCTCCGCAAAATAGCCTTATACTATTCAACCTTACGCAGAGTTTTCACTGCGGGAGTTCGTTCTCCGAATCCAGCCAAGCTGGTGCCCGCGAGCGTGACTTCAAGGTGCTCACGAAGAGCTGCTCAGCCGAAGCTGGGAAGTTATGCTCACGAAGAGCTGCTCAGCCGAAGCTGGGAAGATATGCTCACGAAGAGATGCTCAGCCGAAGCTGGGTTCAGTAAGTATCAACTTACAGGAGTCCGATTTCGAACTGAGGAACTGATGCGCGCTCTCGCGTTTATATAGCCTCCGAAATGGAGCGGAGGTAGAAGGGGAGGCTTCGACGAATGACAAGGCGACAGCGATCTGAGGTACGGGACCTCGTCCAATGGAGGCCGAGGTCTGAAGAATTGGGTCACGTGGCCGAGGTACGGAGCGTTCTAATTGGTCGTAACGTTAAACGTCCATAGGCAATTTGATCACGAACATCTTAATAACTATAGTGAAATAAATCTTAATTATTACAAATTCGGCATCAGAAAGCCAAGAGCTTTCGATTAATAGCACAAGCGTGCCCCAACGCGGCCTAGAAAAAGAGATCTGGCGAGGCCGGATCTTACAAAAACCACGTTAACAGCGCAGGCACAAATAGGATTAAAACTGCTTAAATAATCGACTCAAAAATCTAATTTACGTATACGATTAAAGATTGAATACCAGAGCATCGGTTTATAAGAATGATTTTGTGCAAAAGGGTGCACATAGCGCACAATAAAAGTGTTTTGAAAAGCTATGTGCAGCACATAGGCGCGCGACCAGCGTACACAAAGATCAGTCATAACTTATGAAATATGCAACCTAGCGGCCTAATTACAGCCTTCGCTCATGCGCTAATTTATTTGGGATCATATTTCAGTGAGATTATTGATGGATGGCCATTATTTGTACGAAAATATGAGTTTTGAAAACCTAATGGTAAAATCGCGTATCTGGTAGAATCAGGTAGGCGGGCAGCCATGACGTCCGTAAATTGGCATAGCCGCGTAAGAATGCAAATTCTCCACACTACTACATACTGTACCTAGTAACAAATAGCTAGTTGACCCCCTGTGCTAAGCAGTCGCCAGTTGCCACCACAACGCCCCCTCAAACCACTTGCCAAATCCTGAAGCCGCCACTGTAATTGACATCCTCTTCAGACAGTTCCATAAAAATGTCCAGAAGTCCTTCATTGTTTTCCTCTAACTGAGATAAGATTTCAACAAAGGTTCCGGTGGCATTTCTATAACATGTAAAAAACATACAATCATCTTTGCTACTGCATATTTGACAGATTTCATAGCGAGCCTTCATTATAAATAAGGCTAAATACCCTTTGAAAACTAAAACTGAAGTTAAAAAATTTTAATAAAACTCTAATTGTGATAATTTATTCTGGAAATTCTGTCATATATTTTAGGATATCATCATCATCGGCAAGCCCCACTCTGGAGCGTAGCTGTTTCCAGGAACTGGCGCCAACTGTCCCTGTTTTGAGCAAGTTTCCATTGCGAGAATAAGCCGGAGTTCTGCGATATTAGATCTGTCTCAATGGTAGCTACAGACAAAATGATCAAAATCAATATCATGTGTCGTGGGCAACCTATCGAACAAGTGGACACTTTCCGTTATCTTGGTTCATTAACCTTCCTAGCGTTAACGACGGCTTGCGGTCGTCGGAGAATTCTGAAACTAAAAGCGTCAACGACGAGTTACGGTCGTCTTTTGTCTACGTCTCCAGTGGAGCAGGTGCAGCTGCACGAGCAGGAGGTGACCACCTACTTAATTGTTTTGGTGACACGCCCAACCAAATGGAGCCGCGGTCTGTGTCACACGAGGTATTCTTAGTGGACACTCTGAGCCAATTATTGGCATTTCAATATCCAATGCAATTCTGCCAAAGGAGCGAACCATTGTTTGCCGCTGATTAGTGTGGGGTACGCTGGGGTACAACGGCGTAGAGGCGCGTCCCCTGGGTGGCGGATGGGGGAAGTCCCGGGTAGGGAAACCTCCTCGGGATTGCACCGAATATACAGAATAAGGTGCCGTGGACCAACTGTACCAGAAGACAACGACTGAGAGGGCGGAAGATCAGTAACAGGAAACAGACAACGGCCTTAAAGACGGAAAATCTTCGAACGCAGGTTAGCAGGCAGCAAAGCTAAGTACGGCAAAAGTCGGAAACGGCTAGCTAACAACGCTGGGAGAGGAAGGGTCACCGCCCGGCGACCAGAAGACCACCAACCGAAACGATATGAGAGCAAGAGAAAACACAGATGATCATACTGGATCGGACGACGACCAGGATAAAAAGGTCCGCGCTATCCGCCGAGGTACTCTGACGGAAGTGGAAAATGTGCTAAGAGACCGCACCCAAGTAAACGACAGCGTGTCAGCAAAAAGAAGAACACGAATCGGACACTGGAATGTAAGAAGCCTGTATAGAACAGGGAAGACTCACAGGCTGGTTGGGGAATTAAAAAGACTCAATGTAAATGTGTGGAATAAGCGAGACACACTGGACAGGGCAAGGGAAGATGAGAGTAGAAGGATACACAATATGGTATAGCGCAGCGGTTCTCAACCTTTATAGTGCCGCGACCCTTTTAATTCAATTCCCATGATGTGGCGACCCCCAACCAGGCCCGCCGAGAGAAATTCGGGCCCCTGCATAATAAAATTTCTTGACGACCTTTTTTTTTTTTTGCTTGTCACAAGTTGTCAACCTTTTTACATGTTAAAATGAGTAAAATTTACGCAATAACAATAAAAGAGACAACCCTATATTTCTGAAGGTCTCCGGCGACCCCCTGGCAAATCGTCATTCGACCCCCTTGGGGGTCGCGACCCACAGGTTGAGAACCGCTGGTATAGCGGGAAGGACGAAGGGTCAAAACACGAACATGGAGTGGCAATAGCAATGACAGACGACATAGCGACAGCAGTGACAGAGGTAGAACAGATAAATGACAGGATAATTAAAGTAAGAGCAAAATTCAAACATGGAACAATGACGGTGATTGAAAGTTATGCCCCAACAGAAGTCAGCTTACCGGAAGAAAAATACACTTTCTACAACGAACTACAACACACCCTGGAAACAACGCCAAGACATGATTTAATCGTGATGTTGGGGGATTTCAATGCTAAAATTGGAGATGACTATAATACCTGGGGACAGACACTGGGGAAACATGGAATGACAGGCGAAAAAGAAAACGACAGTGGAGGTAGACTGCTGGAGCTATGCAGCAACAACAACTTAAGTATAATGAACACGCAATTTATTCAGAAGACATGCCGAAAAACCACATGGACATCACCAGATGGAAATACACAAAACCTTATTGACTACATAATAACTAGGGAGGAGTGGATGACATCCATAAAGAAGACAAGGGTGTATAGGACGGCGACAATAGGATCTGATCACAATCTGGTAGTGGCAGAACTGCAAATGAAAATCAGAAGCAAAAAGAACAAAGTAAGGAAAAGATAAAACACCGAGGCGCTGGCAGAACCAGAAAAAGCAGAAACGTTTAGAAGGGGCATACAAGAAAGATATGAGAGCGTCGTAGCAGAGGAAAAGGAACTGACAGTGGAGGAGGAATGGGAAAGGTTTCGGGAGGGCATGAATAAAACAGCGGAGAGAGTACTGGGGTTCCAAAAAAGAGAAAATCAATGCTAGATAACAACAAACACAAAGCAGAAAATGGACAAGATACGAGACTTGAAAAGACAAATGCTAACAACTGGGTCAGAAGAGGATAAAAATGCATATGAGGTGGGAGAAAAACAACTGGAACGTCAAATAAAGGAAGACAGAAATAACTATTTGGAAAGCATAGCAAAAGAGATGGAAGAGGCAGCCGTAAACGGAGATAGTAAGACTCTGTTTGCAAACGTCAATAAACTATGTTCGAGGGGAGGTAACAAGTTAATAGGACTAGAACCGATAAGAAATCCACAAGGAAAAGTCATTACAGACAAGACAGAGATAATCAACAGATGAAAAGAACATTTTGAAACCATGCTGAACAAGGAAGAACCTACGTCAGTGGAGAGAACAATAAGGGAGATAAAAGGAATAGAACCACTACAAGAGGGAAATGACACAGCAGAAGAGGTGACCATAGAGGAGGTAACAAAGGCCGTTAGACAAATGAGAAAGAACAAGGCCCCAGGTATATGTAATTTAACCGCTGAGATGCTCATGAACTCTGGAGAGGAAACCATAAAATGGCTCCACAGAATAATATGCAAAGTATGGAAGGAGGAAATAACACCAGAAGACTGGAGAAGAGCCATAATCATCCCAATCCACAAGAACGGAGATAAGAAAGACTGTAACAATTCCAGGGGCATATCCTTACTGAGCGTACCAGGAAAAGTGTTCACTCGCGTAATTTTAAACAGAGTTAAGGATAAAATAGATCAGAACCTGAGAGAAAATCAAAGCGGTTTCAGACAAGGAAGACGATGCACGGATCAAATTTTCGTGATACGGCAGATGATCGAAAAAAATGGAATTCAACAAAGACCTATATATGTGCTTCATTGATTTTGCACAGGCATATGATTCCATCTGGAGGAAAGGCGCATGGAAAATATTAGAAAAATACGGAATCAACAACAAATACATACAACTGATAAAGGCTTTATACAATTATTATTATTATTTCTAGACAATTTCTCCAGCGCAGTAAACAAGGCTAAGGCCTACGACAAAAGCGCTTTAACATAATTCTATCAATAAAATCCGATATTAAATAAGTGTGTTTTTAAGTTCCTAAGAAAGGATTCCGCAGAGACAGCTTCCGACACAACGTCAGGTAACGAATTCCAAAGTAACGGATTCCCTTTGGAGAATGACCTTTCTCCAAACTTGGAGGTCTTTGACGGAGGAGGGACAAGCAGCAGGACTCGACGACTCGACCGAAGCTTCATTCTCGACTCATTTGACGTCGTTCGCTGCACCAGCGCACTCAGATATTCTGGGCAGTGTGGATCATAAAGGGCTCGGAAAGTGAGCCAACAACGCTTGTAAACAATACGCTGTTGAACGCGTAACCAGTGGAGGCGGTCTCTCAGCAGTGGCGTGATGTGGTCATTCCAGCGACAACAATATAACATATGCAATGGTGAGAGTAGAGGGGACAGAGTCGGAGGAATTCAAAATAGTGACAGGGTTTAGACAAGGATGCATTTTGTCTCCCTCACTGTTCAATGTGATATTGGACTACATCATGAGAAGACTAGAAAAAATAGGTAACCTCGGGAAAACAATGCAACCGCAGAATATGGAAGACACGGAATATGCAGACGACATATGCTTACTGGCAGAGTGCCTAGTAAGAATAATGGAATTAACGGAAATACTGGCCAACGAAAGTGAGAAAATAGGCATGAAAATAAACTATAAGAAGACAAAGATTATGGCGGTGACAAATCAGCACGGACCATGGCCAAAAGTGGAAATAGAAAACAATGAAATGGATATGGTAGAAAGCTTCGTATACCTAGGAAGTGAGGTAGACAATAAAGCAAGCAGCGAAAAAGAAATCAAAAGGCGATTGGCGCTGGCAGGATATGTCTTCAATAGGTTAAGGGAGAAGGTATTCAAAAGACATGATATAAACTTGAAATTGAAATTGCGAATATTCAAACGCATGCATCATTCCAGTACTTACATACGGAACAGAAACGTGGAATATAACCGGCCGCATGGAAAAAGGATAGACGCATGTGAAAACAAATGGCTAAGAAGGATCATGAGAGTTGGCTATAAAGAGCATGTAACAAACAAAGAAATCAGAGACAGGACGCAACAACCCTTCATCAGTAACATCGTAAGAAAGAAAAGAATGGAATGGCTGGGGCATATATTGCGAATGGAAAACGAAAGACTGCCAAAAATAGCATACTATCATAAACAGAAGGGTAAAAGAAGTCAAGGACGACAAAGAACAAGATGGACGGACTGCATAAGCAAAGACCTCAACACGGTGGGGCTCAAGCTGAAAGGGAAAACAACCGGAAGAAATAGGATGACTCTGGAGGAACTGGCGAGCAACAGAGACAAGTGGAGAGAAATCGTTTCGGAATCAACGACTGGACACAGTCAAAGATGACAGAGAGAGAGTGTGTGTGTGTGTGTGACAGATAGGACGTTCCTTCGGAAGCATTGCAAGGAATGCACGGAACGCTTTCTGCATGGAAAAGTGCCAGAGAATATAACCTCAAGGAGGTTAATTACAGAGGATAATGACTGCAGCTCTGAAATAAGATCAAGGCTTGGCATGGGGCGTTCAGCCATAAAGACACTCACTACTGTTTGGAAGGATCGGTCGCTCAGTCTGCACATAAAGAAACGCCTGATGGAAGCATTGGTCTGGCCCATTGCAACATATGGAGCTGAAGCTTGGACAGTGAAAAAGGCAGATCAGAAAAGAATCACTGCTTTCGAGATGACAGCTTTGAGAAGAATGATGTCCATCAGCTGGAAAGAACATAGAACAAATGCCTCAATCATAGTTTTGTAAAGCGTTATTGTCTTTGGCCACTTTTGCCATGCTTATTGCGCTATAGAAATCGTCTAGCTAATAATAATAATAATAATAATAATAATAATAATAATAATAATAATAATAATAATAATAATAATAATAATAAGAAGAACTTGGGGAAAATTGGCGTCTATACTCAGTTATCAAATTTAGGAAACTGAAATACTTTGGTCACATAGTGCGAGCAGACAATTTATGTACAACGATACTGCATGGCAGAATTAATGGCAAGAGGAAGAGAGGACGGCCTCGTAGACGATGGACGGATGATATTGTGAAATGGACAAAACAACCAATTAGCAATTGCATCAGAACTGCAAAAGACAGAGTCACGTGGAGAACCTTGTCGTCGGCCTGCATAGCCTCCGACCCTCAGCACTGAGGATGGACGATACCTACCTGCCTACCTCAGTGGATTTGACCCAAGTAAGTTTGGGTCGTCCCACTGGGCGCTTCCAGGCCTTGGATCGACCCTGTATAATGGTCCGAAGAGCACGAGCATGGTCTTGAAATGGATTGTCTCGTGCAACATGGCCGAAAAGTTTCAGTCGACGGTTCCGGATCCTCTGCGTTATTTGAGTTTCCCTAGCGCGTCGGTAGACCATTCGTTTGTGGTTTGTGATAGGTAAGAGATTTTCAGGATGCGCCGGAGGCACCATAGCTGGAACACCTCTAGCTTTCTGGATAACGCAACTGTAAGCTTCCATGTCTCTGCGCCATAGAGAAGTATTGGCAAGATATACACTCCATACAGCCGAACTTTCGTGTTAATTTGTAAACTGGATCGCCAGAAGTTCATGTTTATTGACTGGGAGCAGTCGCGAGCTATTGCTATACGTCTGTAGATCTCTTGTGCACCGCCCCTGCACTGTCCGTCTGGGATCCTAGGTAAGTAAAGGAATCAACTACCTCTACCAGATGACCAGCAACGCTCACAGTGGCTGGGCGGAGGGGAGGGGCGATTGTCGTCTGTATCTTCGTCTTGTTCCAGTTCACTTCAAGGCCAAAAGGTTTAGCCTCGAACTCTTATATTTCGAGGGCCAAAATGAGTACTTCGAATAGTTCAGCTAACAGAGTTGCGTCATCCGCAAAGTCAAGATCAGTGAACACTTCACTGCCAATGGAGGCCCCACGAAATCCCGGTGTGCTGTTCTTTCCAGGAGGCGGTCTATTGGCACCAGAAGCAGGTCAAAAGCCATTTTGCAGCCCTGCCTCACCCCCCGAATTGATTTGGAAGAAGTCAGATAGCAGACCATCACTTCTTACTGCGCTGAAAGTATCCGTATAAAGATCTTTAATAATAACAGAGTTCGGCTTCTCTTTTCAGCCATGTTTCTCACAAAAAACACGAAATTCCTAAAGTTATATCCACCACCAACAACTGAAATTCTTATAGCCCACTATATCTAAATAATGTACCTTATTTATACAGTTATTTAATTATATTTAAAATTAAAATATGAAAGCTTTTGTAAGCCTCCATTTCAACGGCCGTCGGCACTAATGCGTTAAAACACCTATATTCCAATTAGCTTTTTATCCTTAATTGGTCTCGCTGCTTCCCACTGACTGATCTTTGGAATGACCTGGTCTTTTGCGGATGAGTATGAAGTACCATCGATTAATACCCTAGGGTATTAGAAATAGGGCTCTAGAAGTGTTTAATTATTATTATTGACAATTGGAAGCATACATAGATATCATTAGAATAACAGTACTTGGTAAGTTGGTATATATCTATATAGTTCGTTGTTTCTAAACTATAATTTACGATGTTTCCGTGCTTTCCTATTGTAAAAAGCAATGATTGTAAATAAAATTATAAAACGACGATAAAACAATTATTGTCAAGCGATATAAATTAATCTGGCAAAGAAAGAAGGTTTGGAACGCCGTTCAAGTGCATTTCCACTGAAAAAACCCTGGCGTTTGATTACACATACATTGAATGCTGCCTTTCGGATTTGTCAGGTGATGAAATAGTGACGAAATTTCCAGATGTCGACCCACAATCTATAACTCGCGGTTGACTGCAGTTCCGGTTCATGTGACCCAAACGTTGACAGCTGTAGAAACGAAATCTCCGCTGTCTGCTATTAGACGGGCCACTCTTGGTGAGGTCCCCGAATTGCTCGTCTGTTACGGCGGCGACAAGTTCGGCCCCAAACCTTCCCTTGCTACTCACAGTCGGCCATTGACTCGGCCCATCGAACGTTGGTCTCTGAAATAATCTTTCCTCTACGGACTTCAACCATATCTCATGTTCTCATCTTTTCGTCCGGATACGATCGTCTAGTTTAGCATTCTGAGACATCGTATCTTCTCGCTTCGTCGCTTGCACATGCCGAAGGGATTCACGCCGATGTTGGTTGAAAACATTGTCGTAGTTTAGCGACTTCTTGTAAGTTTCTAGACGCACCGCCGCTGTAAAAGTTTCGTCAAGACTTATTGGTTCTTTCTCGTGTACTTTAAAGAAAAATTCGCAACCTCTCGTGGAATCTAAGAAAACGTCTTCAGCGATTGCTTCGGTGATCTCGCTCGCAGGGACTGGGTATGCCAGAGCCACTACACTAGCCTTCAAACACCGTGTATTAGTTCAGCAAGACTGTCTCCGCGCCGCTGTCAATGACATCTTAATTGCGTGCAAAAAGTTTCTCCCTAAGATTCTAACCCATATATCTGTCTCAGGCGCTCGATCAAATTTTCGAACGTAATGCTTTCGTGAGCTCCGAAGTCCCAGTGTAACTGAACTGAGACTTTCTCGGGGAAACACTTCAGAAAGCCCGTTTTCCCCTTTCACCGTCCACTATTTCTTTTGGCATACTTCAAACTGCTTCAGTATTGATTCTATAGAACCGGTATCGTCAAATCTGCTGGTCTTGATAAATTGTCTCTTGCTCTTAGAGGCGATCAACTGTTGCGTCGAGGAAATAACCTTGTTTGCAGATGGTTCTGGCTCGTCCAGTAAATGCACCTCGTTGCAACGACGACTGCGATTGCTCTCGTCTACTGCCAACATTCTCTCGATTGAAGTTGGCTCCAACACAGACGAAGAACCCAAAGTATGTCCTATTCTCGAGAGTTGCTCTTTCACCAATTCGTCATCGATATCGCGGAGCAAAGGTATTGTGCGACTGGTCGTTCCGTTTCTATGAACTCCTCGGATGAAGTTTGTAATCGTTAAAGTAAAACACAATGTTATTACAAGCGGAAATTTTACTCACAAGCAATAGACTATCATCAATGTCTAGCAATTTATATTTAACAACAGGTTACTCTATGATTTTCTTGTAGCAAGCATATTGAATGATTATTATAACGTATCAAAAACAATGGTCTCACAAACAAAGGAACCCAACTTCTGGTACCATTTGTGACGCATTTCCAAAATCCCAGGGCAGTTAATTAGAAATAGGTTAGGCCATACAGGGTCGGGACCCAATGTTGCGAAGACTTTTATAATTAACTGTCAAGAGGATTTTGGAAATACGCCACACTACTAGTTCCACAAAACGACCAACACGCGACGTATTATTTAAGATTTAAGATTTCAATTAAAACACAATTCAGATATAATTTTCATTTCTCACAAAAGGTGGCGACTACGACGACTCTTCCCCGGAGTGACCTCTTCCGGTATTTACAGTATTAAACGACCAAAATCAGGGATTGTTATAGTGTTTCTGAACATGAGCATTATATCACTAATACGATGAGCCTCCAGTTTTCAAAATAGTGCCAACATATTTTTTCAGTTTATTTAAAAATATTTAGACAAGACAGTTTTTGACTGCGAGAATCTGGAAACTGGTCGTTTTCTAGCAGCCGTGTGCAGTACTGTGGCTGTAGAAACGGAGAACAGGGTGAACAGACGGGATCCAATCAACGGTCCCGTAGCTGCTGTTAACTGACTATGGACTAAACGACAGCTTGATCGAGACAAAATAGCATGAATAAAAACGTAAAAAGATATCAACATTTATGAACAAACTTAATGACATTATACATGATTCGTTTATTTAATCTTCACAGTGTGTTGACGCTGCATTGATGTCCCATTGGTTCAGATTTGCTATTCAGTCGGCTATTCTATTCTATTCTTCTGGATAATTTGTGTAACGCTATAGCACAGCTAAAGACAAAGTCAAGAGCGTTTTGCACAGGATATTCGCAAGGAATGCGGAAAAACGCGTCTTGAGGGCAGACGCGAACGCCTTGAAAGATGTAGTCGAGGTCACTGAAACGGGAAACTCGTTCAAGAGGCTAGGGTTGCCGCAGGTCACAGACCTTTTCCCCCAGCATAACCTTCCTGTACGGAGGGGCGTAGAGGCAAATTCGCTTGTTGGATCGCAACTGTTTCCGCCGGTATGACTACGTCGGCCGCGGTAGGCCTATAGGCGTAGACAGGTATTCCGGGCAGAAGGGTTCGTCCAGCGCTCGAAACGTCAACGAACAAATCTTGTAAACTGATTGATAGTTCAAATATAAAATGTCCGGATAACCATTTACGTCGAATAACACCATTATTTCTTTTCTATTGTTGCAGCGTATTTGTAAGCCTAATTGTCAGCGTCTACTTTTACTATAAATTTGTGAAATCCTTCATTGGCGCACAAATCGTTCGTTTCATCTACAATACAGTGAGTTATTACAAAGATATATAATATATATATATATACTATTTATCTTTATGCATCTTTTATATATATATATATATATATATATATACAGAGGCGTCATTTGGGGCTGGGGGCCGTGCCCCCAAGGAAAAATGAAAATATTAATCTATAATGTATTAATATGTGCAACAACAAAAAAACAGGGCCATGGCCCCAAGGAAATGAAAATAATAATTTCTAATGTATTAATAACCTAAGAAGGGCCTGAGCAAAAAAAAAAAAAAAAAAAAAAAAAAAGGTCGTCAACTATTTTTTGGGTAAATGTAACGTAAAAAGAACTGAGCAAAAAAAAAAAAAAAAAAAAAAAAAAAAAAAGGTCGTCAACTATTTTTGGGTAATTGTAACGTAAAAAGAACTGACAGCAAAAAAAAAAAAAAAAGGTCGTCGACTTTTTTGAAACTCAAGACTTTTTTGAAACTCAAGTAACTCAGTCCAAAAATTTAAAAAAATTAAAAAAATTAGAAAGAAAATTTTACAAAATTTCTCGCCCCCAAGAAAAGTGTGAAATGACGCCACTGTATATATATATATATATATATATATATATATATATATGTTAGGGTGGTCACAAATTTTTTTCTTGAATTATGGTAGTGGGTAGGTTTGCATTTTGTTCGTATATGTTAAAAAGAATTTATGACAAAATTTTAGCGTCATAGAAGAATATTAAGAGGTGCCACCAAACACTTTTTACTCACCCGTAGTGTACAGTGTACAGAAATATTCATCGTTTTGTCACACAAGTATAAACACAACAATGTTTGATAATCAGGCACAGGCATTACTGAAAGTCATCACTATTCGACAGTTAAATAGTAGGCAACATGAAAGACAAACTCAGTTAATTATCAAGTTCAGCCACCAGACAAGTCTTTGTACTATCCGGAAAGCGACGCCAATGTTCCTCAACCGCTTGCAGCAGAAACTGCTTCTGTTCTTCATCTTTGGTCAAGAGGTTGTTACATTGTCCAATCAGAGCTACTCTTCTTTCTGCCCAATCATTCACCACTTTTAGCTCTGACAGCATTTCCTTTGCTTGTCTGTATGCTGGGTCTCTGGTCCATTCACCTGGATCTTTCTCAAGAAAGTCCAGCGATATGTCGAAGATCGTGAAAACCTGTTTAGTGTGTATGGTGACAAAATCTGACAGTTTACTTTGTGTTATGTCCTTCGGCTATATGTCAGCTCGTTTATCTGGTACTTCGCAGCGAGGAGGCTTTGTTAATTTTGCAACTAACTCACGCTTTGTTTCTAGTGGCACAATATCATCGCCAGCAAAGAAACTGAGACCCACTGATGCTGCAAACTTGTTCTTGCCACAGCATACATACACACGATGTGACACCTTGTGATGATCCCGTGTCGATGCAAGATCACCACTAATAACGGAAGTTGTCAATCACTCCCTCGTACCAGAGCCATCGGTTTGCCCGCCTGGCTTCGACTTGTTACGTCGACAGTGGTCACCTTTGAACCGCTTCAGGACAGGCCAAGGCCGCTGTGCGGCCAACCTTGTCTGCTGGGGTCAGGCTTCCGATCTAAACTGCGTATACGAAGAGCCGGAGTAAATGGCACACATAGTGAACGACTGTCCACTTACTCGTTTTAACGGAGGTCTTCCTTGTCTTAATGCTGCTGATGAGGAGACTGTCTGCTGGCTTCGCACGCAATGCAAACGCTAATATAATAATATACCACTAATAAGAACATACTTTCAATGTTTTTGGGACATGCAAACACAAGGCGGAAACTTGGTCTTTCAAAAGATTCCCATTCAAATTCAGGTTCTTCTGCTTGTTCACCCAAGCTTTCTGAAGCACTGTCGTCTAATGTTCTAATCTAAAATCTAATCTTAAACTTCCAGAGAGCCATTTCATAATGCACAGGAGCATCGACCGATGGCACACCAAATCCAAGTCAATAAAGATCCAGATCAAATCCAGGGTATCCGGCCGGACAAACAGGGGACAGTCAATGGTGGATAAGCCAGGTCAAAAATATTGGTTTTAATCTTGTTCTAAAACATATGTAATGAATTTGTGCAATGCGCACATGCTGAGGCAATGAATTCCAGAGATTGGGGGCGGCCACCGAGAAAGCACGAGAACCAAGAACTGTCCGAGTATGGGAGAGGGAGATAACTACTATTTGTTTGCTTGTACATAAAATTTTGAAAGAAGGTAACTGGGTTCCAAGTAATGAAGTGTTTTGTATAGCTGAAGGCAGATTTTAAAGTCTATCCTTTCTTTAATTGGAAGCCAGTGAAGATCCTTACGAACTGGGGTTATGTGCTCACGATTTGAGGTTTTTGAAACTATCCGAGCTAGTGAATTTTGAACTCGTTGCAGTTTAGCCAGGTTTGATTTAGAAATGCCATGAAGAAGGGAGTTGCAATAATCAAGACGACTGGACACTAAGGCACTTGCCCAAATCATTGATGCAAGTTTACTTAGAAATTTTCTAATACGATACAAATCACGAAGGTGGTATTGAGCTGTGGCGACCCCGGCTCGCGGTCTTGTCGGACGGCCCCGAACACCCTCTCGGTTTCCCGATCGCCTTCCGCCGCCGACTCTGCCTGATCGACGGCGTTTGTTTGACTTTTCGATGCACGACCATCAAACGAGGTGTCCGCGGCTGCCGGGCAGGCCGCATGTGGAGGATGGCAGCTCCTCAACACAGGGTTCCGATTTTCCTCGTCTGATGTCTCTCTGTCTGTTCAGGCTCGGGCCTCGTCCGAGAGGCCCTTTAACTGGATCCTCTTATCGCTGACCGCCGCTTGGTGTCGGCACGTAAGCGATTTCTGTGCATATTTTGGTCACTGGCTTCGACTTGGTGCCACGCCTATTCATTCTCGGTAACGTACTTGTCTTCCGTTCTCTTAAAGATAGGTGACGCTGTCTATCCTCTGTTGTTGCGGCTTATTAGCACGCTTAGTACCTTCTGCTCTCACTCCTAGACGGGCAGCGGCGTCTATTTGATTCATCAGCGGTTTAACCAAAAACTTGGGTTAACCGTGCCTGAATGGACGGTGGTCCACTCTTTTCCTCAACGGCGTCTATTCGCCAAACTGACTCCCCGCGCTTTTACGACAGGCTGTGTCCTTCCCTGGCTCAGAGTTGACCTCCCCGGTGCATAAGCAACCAAAAGATAGACCTTTTTCATCACAGCCAAGATTCACCTTCACTGACAATATTACGCTGTGACTCCGGCGTCACAGCGACTTCAGATGCAGCTTCTTTTTTAATGGTTTATTTCATAGATGTTGCAGAGTTTTTTGCGTTTTTTCTCGCCGACAAAAACGCGTTTTATACCTGTTTTTATGTTTTGTATTTTATTGCGCTTTTCAACGGATTTTTGCAATATGGTATTTCCATTATTTATAGATTTTAGTTCAGACAAGCGGTAAATCAAAATTTTCAAATATTAATCAAGGCGTTACACAATTTCAATTGCGTGAAGTTTAGGGCCAAAACGCGGCAATATTGAAAAGTCGAGAAATGAACCACATTGAGTTGAATTCTCTTGATTTTGTTGTAAATTGCACGAAATTTATACGAAAAGTTGCGGTGTATTTAAAAATATTATCAGCAATTTCTTAGAATTCCTTAAAAACTGAGTTTAACCAGAATTGAAGGTGATAAGTTTACGTTAAACCTAATATGATCGCTTCGATTCTTGACTGTTATGGTTTTTAGAGGAGCTAATTGATTTGACGCCAGAACAATGTTATTAATATTTATTCAAAAAGCTATTAACAAATTGTCACAATAAATATATAGGCCTACTATAGCGTTTTCTGCATTAGGCCTATTAATGAGTGTTTCTCGTTGTCTTGCTTTTCTTTGTTTATAAACTAATTACGCCACCACAGTAGAAAATTGTCAAATTGGCTAAAAATAAATAAAGGAGTAAGACAGAGCTGTGTTACATCGCCGTATCTGTTTAACATCATGGCAGAAAAGGTAATGAGAGAAGTACTGGACGGTTTCACGGGGGCATTAGAATAGGAGGGAAGAAGATTTCAAACTTAAGATACGCAGACGATATCATACTATTCGGTGGCTCAAACAAAGAACTACAAGATTTGGTATCTAGGGTGGATAAAATAGGAAAAAATACAACAAGATGATTAACCCCGTCGACTCGCAAGGCCGGTTTTGAGGCCTTCCCGTCTTTTCCCATATTTCGTAAGGCCCTTTTGGGGCCCCATTGTGTATCTGGAGAACCTGCAGAACGAACACCTGTCGACCATTCATTGATCGCGGAAACGCGAGGAGCAATCCATTGGACAGAAGAATGTGTCAGCAATAGGGGCACGCCATTCAATAGCTTCCATGCATAGCTGACTTGACCGCCCACCTGTCACCACCATTGTTCCCCGTCTCGGCGCAAGAACCAATTATTGTTGCCTGGAATGTGTCATTTGTGGCACCCATTCAGAAGGGGCTAGAGCGACCGCTTGCACACCTTGCTAGAGAACAACCCACTAATTTTCTCCAGGAGCTCAGGGTACATGGGAAAATACGCACAGAGGGATCGAGGCGAAGAAGTTAATATTGATAAAACCAAGGTAATGGCAACAAAAGACAAGAGCTGCAACATCAAAATTCAGAGTACAGTATTGGAACAGGTCAACACCTTCCCGTATTTAGGGTCCATCATATCAGACGACACTTCAAGCAAAGCCGACATAAGAAGCAGACCGAATAAAGGATGTGGAGCGGGAACATCATTAAACAAAATATGGAAAAGTCACAACATTCCTGTGCAGCACAAAAATCCGGTTAATGAGATCAATGGTGTGGCCGGTCGCCACACATGGCTGTGAAAGCTGGACAATAATGAAGGAAGATGAACGGCGCATACAGGCATTCGAAATGAAAGGTTTAAGACAAATAATGAGAGTTTCCTGGAAAGCAAAGAAGACGAATGAGTGGGTAATGGACAAAGCATGAGTTCAAAGAACCCTACTAGAAACAGTAAAGAAAAGAAAACTGAAATACTGGGGACATATTATGCGAAAAAGCAGAAATGTCTAGAGAAGGATATGATGCAGGGCACAATGCCTGGATAACGAAAAAAAGACAGGCCAAAAAAAAGTGGGAAGACAACATCAAAGAATGGACAGGACTGACTATCCAGCAGGCAATACGAAGAGCAGAAGATCGTAACATCTGGGAGATGACAGTTCATAATGCAACCAATCTTCGGAGCGAAGACGGTTGAAGACAAGACAAGACAAGTAGAAAATTACCACGTTAATTTTTGTGTTGGCTAAAAAGTAAATGAACGTTTTTTCAACGTTTTTTGACGTTTTTTATATTTTCAGAAAAAACGCGTTTTTTACGTTTTTTTAATATTTTACGTTTGCAACATCTATGGTTTATTTTTATATCTTAACAAACCACACAATAATGAAAAAAGGGTACAGTGGCAACACAGGTAACGCGGACAAAGACGCGTTATTAGCTAGACGCTTCCCTGGTTCGCCAGTAAATAGTGGTCTCGGAGGACGGCGCACATGAACTCTCCTGTCACTTAGGCCCAGGTCGTGTCCGTCGACACTGCAGAGCTATTGTTAACTGTCGTCCAGCTCCTTTAAGTTTGGCAGCTTCGCAGTACAATCTCAGTTAGGCCCACAGCAGGACGTTCCTTTGGGCCCTCTCCTCTTTTGTCTTCCTCTTCAGGACATCCTGAAAAAATTATCGACGACCTTCATGGTGGGTTACCTCGACGATCTGACTCTGGGCGGGCCCATATGTGTATTATTATTATTATTATTATTATTATTATTATTATTATTATTATTATTATTATTATTATTATTATTATTAAAGTTAAGATTACTGTGGTAACTAATCCATAAAGACTTCGTGAACACATTACAATGTCAAAACAGAGTCATAACTAGTTCGAAATAGCCAGGTCTTTAAGCGCTTCTTAAACTCGTCTAGTGGTGGTGAGAGGTGAATGGCCAGTGGTAAACCATTCCAGACCCGTGGTGCTGCCACGGGAAATGCGCGATCACCCACGGTGGAAAGACGCATTCGTGGGACGAGTAGCGCTGCAGTGGAGGCCGATCTCAGACGTTGTCGACCATCGAGATCTGAGACACGATGCAGTTCTGTCTTTAGGTAAGCTGGGCCCATGCCTTTCAGACACCGGAACACCAGTGACGCCAGCTTGTATTTGATACGTTCTGGCACTGAAAGCCAGTGTATATCTACCAATAGAGGTGTTATGTGGTCGCTCCGTCCAGATCGGTGAATCAAACGCGCGGCAGTTGTTTTAGCACCGTCTGAAGACGGTTGAGGAGATAACTAGGAGTCCCTGCGAGGGTGGCGTTGCCATAGTCCAGTCTTGTTAACACTAAAGCACTGACCAGCGACTTGAGGACTGTAGTGGAGACGGATCGTCGGATACTCCGTATCAACCGTAGAGCAGCGAAACATCCGGCGACGGTATTGGCCACGTGTTGTTTCATCGATACAGTACGGTCTAAGTAGATGCCTAGATTCCGAACCGAGGTAGTCGGCTGCAGCTCCAGATCGTCAATACGAACACACGCCGTGGGTAAGAGGTGCTGCTGCCGGTCAGTAGCGATCCACAGAACTTCTGTCTTGGCAGCATTAAGCTGGAGTCGATTGGATCTCAGCCAGTTTGTCATCTCTGCAATGCACATTGTCACGCATTGCTGCAGTTGTTGGGTGGCGGCTGGCGTGCAGCTCCAATAAATCTGTGTGTAATCAGCGTAGAGATGTGCCCGTAGTCCGTATTTTTGAGCTATGCCAACCAGGTCAGCCACATAGATAGCGAAGAGGATTGGTCCAAGGGCCGATCCCTGTGGGACTCCACGATTGACTGAGAATGGCGGCGTCAAGGAGTTGACGCAGCGTAATAATTGAGTTCGTAGATCAAGGTAAGATGAGAACCACTGCAGGGCTGAGTTGCAGACCCCATAGGATGCTGTCAGCCTCTGCAATAGTGTAGCATGATCTACCGTGTCAAATGCGGCAGTGAGGTCTAAAAGTACCAGCACCGCCACTTTACCAGCATCAAGTTCTCGAAAGATGTCCGTGGTGACTTTCAGAACCGCTGTTTCAGTGGAGTGGAATGCACGATAAGCCGATTGCAGTTCTGGTAGCAAGCCATATGACGAAAGATAGTCAGTAAGTTGATGTAATACCAGATAATACCCGATGTATAATACTAGATGTATACCAGATGTATAGTCGCAGCAGACATCACAGCCATCGAAAGACGGTGCAAAAATCTGGGGCTGAGATCGTGAATCATGACAAACGCGAGATATCCACAGAGGTCTAATGCCGATAACCAACACATCCTTTGACCGGTGTTCGCGGGTCAGTGTTCAAGACGCCATCTTGCTGGGAGCAGCGCTGGATGTTTCAACCGCCTTTGAGGAGCTGATGTCCAACCGAATAGCGGAATTGCAGACGGCCCTCAGTCGCTTGCTCTTAATTCCAAGACGATATGCCCTCTTTTTGCTTCGGTGTTCCCTGAGTCATTCAAAGCTCCTTTATTCGCTGCGATGTACCCCTGCGGCGAACATCCACTATTAGATAGTTTCGACGCAACTATGCACGAGTGTTTGAACAACATACTCAACATTCAGCTTTCTCGAAGTCAGTGACGTCAGGCGACGCTACCCATTAGGATGGAGGTCTGTGGTTTCGTCGGGTGTCCATGCGTCCACCGTCTGCCTTCTTGACTTCAGCTGCAGGCACCCGACTCGTCCAGTCTTTCTTGCTAGAGAAAGTCTGTCAAACGCCGACGCACATGAATTGCAAGTCAGAAACCTATGGTCCTTAATGAGTTAGCTACCGAGCCCAACGTTCGGCTCCCTCACCAAACAGAACGCCTGGGATCGTCCTCTAATTCAAAGGGAAATATCAAATTTACTCCATATCCATCAAGTGCAATACCACCAAGACCGTCTGCGAGCTGTCTCCAAACCACACGCCAGCGACTGGCTCCATACACTCCCAATCTCCAGTTGTGGCCTTCGCATGGACGATGAGACGATCATAGTCGTCGTCGGCCTATGGCTAGGAGCCACAATCTGCGAGAAGCATCTTTGCCTTTGTGGTGCTATGGTCTCGGAGGACGGCGCACATGGGCTATCATATCAATTAGGTCCATGTCGGGTCCATAAACACTGCATTCTGAATGACCTAGTTCAGAGGGCCTTGGTTAGGGCTGGGATTCCTTCTATCAAGCAGACGTCTGGTCTCTTCCAAACCGATGGGAAAAAACCAGACGGCATGACCCTTATCCCGTGGCGGACAGGTATAGTATATTATAATGACTCCCATATAATAATAACTCCCCCCTCATTATTATATATATAATATTGACTCCCCCCATCATTATTATATATATAATAATAACTCTCTCTATATTATAATAACTCCCTTAGTTTTTCAGAAGCCAGCTGAGATACCATGGTCTAGAACACCAAAAGTTTTTTATATCGAGGATTGTTCCAAGAGTGTGCTTGTGAGATTCAAATTTTGTTGTTTTGGTATCAATTAAATTCATTATTAGCATTTAAGTGGAGAAATAAGGCTGAAACCATATTGGTCAGTGGATAGCAAATTAAATGCATCTAAGTAGTTTAACATTCTGGTAAGCATTGTCCTTTCAGGAATTTTAGGAAAACTGGGAGATTGGAAATGGGTCTATAATTTCATATAACCAGTTTAGAGACATTTTTATAAATTGGGGTTATTTTGTTCAATTTTTAGGCCTACTCCTTCTGGGGAGTTATTATAATATAAAGAGAGTTATTATTATATATATAATAATGAGGGGTCTTTATTATATATATAATAATGAGAGGGGAGTTATTATTATATGGGAGTCATTATAATATGCTACACCGGTCTAAGTTTAATCTGGGATGCAACCGTGGCAGACACTGTTGCCCCCACAGCAAAAACCGCTGGAGAAGCAGCTGCGGCATGAAAGACATCAAAATATCAAACCCTATCATCGACCCCCGTCTTCTTGACGCTGGCATTTGAAACAGTTGGCCCCATCAATAGCGACGCCCTCTCTTTTATCAGCGATCTGGGTCGACTCATTGCCCTACAATCCGGGGACAATAGAGAAGAAAGCTTTCTGTTTCAAAGAATATCCGTCACGATACAGCGCTTTAACGCCATCGCATTCCGAGGAACATTTCCAAATCTGCAACCGAACGAGAGCTAGAACACTATAATTTCATGTCTCCGGACAATTTTTTATCATAAGTCCTCGGGAATGAAGTACTGAGGACATTATATATGCGTATATATATATATATATATATATATATATATATAATTATATATATATATATGTGTGTGTGTGTGTGTGTACTTCATTCCTGAGGACTTGTGAAAAAAATGTGCGGAGACAGAAATTGTGCGTGGTTAACTCTCGTTCAGTTCGAGGTGCGGAAAAGATCCTCGGAAGGCGATTGCGTTGAAGCGTTGAATTGTGACTGACAAACGCTGGAACAAGAAAATGCCTTCCCTTTTGTCTCCAGATTGCTGAGCTAATCGTCGACCCAGCTCGCTAAGAAAACAGAGAGCGTCATTGTTGATGGGGTCTAGCGACTCGAATGCAATGGGCAGGGGAGGTGTGCGTACGTGTATATGTTTAGGAAGGTGTAGGTGTGCACGTATATGTGAATATATATATATATGATATATATATATATATATATTTAATATATATTTATATATAATATATATATATATATTATATATATAATATATATATTATTTTAAAATAATTTTTAACGAAGTTCTACTATATATATATACATATATATATATATATTAATGTGTGTTAACTCTCGTCAGGTTCTTCGATATATATATATATATATATATATTATACTAGAAAGATGCTCGCTTCGCTCGCAGTGCAGGATAAAACTAATCCAATACCTATACCTAATACCCAATCATTGAATTCATGCTGAACAACATTTCAATGATGTACATACGCCACCTAGCCAAGCTCTGCGCCACGTAATAATTAGGCCTATGTACGTTAAAATCACGCAACTGTGACCATTTGTGACGCTGTACACGTATTTTTTGTGTACGTTAAAATTGCGCAACTTCCTCAAGCTACGCCCACCAACGCATCTCGACGTTGTACACATTATGACGCTGCAATGAACAATTGAACGTACGTTTGGTTACCAATAGCAACGTCGTCTCCAAACATCGCCCACCAACGCATCGCGACGTAAGGACTAAACCGTCTACCAAGAGTCAACCAATCAGAACGTTTGAAGGTAACATAAATACAGAATAAGAATCTTAATATTATAGACTAGAAAGATGCTAGCTTCGCTCGCGCTCGCTTCGCTCGCAGTGCAGGATAATACTAAAACCCAATCATTGAATACATGCTGCTGAACAACGTTTCAATGATGTACATATGCCACGTAGCCAAGCTCTGACGCTGCAACGTACGCTTCGTCAAACGCTTCGCGTGGCCGTTCGCTTCGCGTCGTCGTTCGCTTCGCGAGTTGTACACACTATTACGCTGCAACGTACGCTTCGTCAAACGCTTCGCGTCGCCGTTCGCTTCGCGAAGCCTAAGGTTCCAGAACGACCAATCAGAACGCTCACCCAGCCAACCAATCAGAACGATTGAAGGTAACGAATGAGAACGTCACACAGCCAACCAATCAGAACGCTCACACAGCCAACCAATCAGAACGCTTGAAGGTAACAGAGAGACATACAGAGCAATGATCTTAATATTATAGATAGATTCTTTTGTCGCACTCGGCGTTTTCTCGCCTACTCATTCGATAATTCAACGGTGCCTCTGGGTAGTACACGAATAATTGGCCGTACGTTGGTGTTGGTGCTGTTACGCCTGGTTGATCGGGGTCTGTAACCAAAGCAGAAGTCGCTAAATGATACACTTCGCCACTGATTTTGAAACAGTAAGGCCCTGTGCCTGAAATGGGAACCGATTTTGCGCCGAAACTGGCGAATGCATTGGCGTTATTGTACTGCCGAGTATGTTCTCGGAAATTGTTCGAGTTTTGACTGTTGCATGTCAGTAACGTTTTAAATTCCTTGGGGTAAGGTGACATCGGTGGTGCGAGAATTTTTCCATTTCGACAGCAGCAGTGCAGTAAATTCAAAACTTCTTTTTCCGAATCTAAATGTAATCCAGTGCAAAATCTGCGATATACGCAAGCCACTGTCATTGGGCCCAAATTATGGGGTTCATCTGTAATGGTCGCGTTGGCGTCCCGAGCTTCCCTTTGTTGCGGTGTTTCTCTCGCTCTCTGTCTGGTCACTCTTTCTCGCATCACATTCAACCGTTGCGATCGATGTTCGACATTTTATTCAGCGCGATTGGCTGCATGTCTTTCTCATCAGCTGCGAGTCTCCTTTGGCATTGTTGTTCGGTTTCAGCTTCTCGTTTTCTTCTGGCTGCCAATGCTCTTGCTGAATTTCCACCACGACTCGCCATTCAATTCGATTGCGCAACGTTCGTGCCAAGCTCTGCGCCACGTAATAATTAGGCCTATGTACGTTAAAATCACGCAACTGTGACCATTTGTGACGCTGTACACGTATTTTTTGTGTACGTTAAAATGTACGTTAAAATTGCGCAACTTCCTCAAGCTACGAACAATTGTTACCAATAGCAACGTCGTCGCACGCCCACCCCTCTGACGCCGCAATGACTCGACTAAACCGTGCTAAACGTACGCTTCGTCAAACGCTTCTTTGTCAACCAATGAGAACGCTTGAAGGTAACAGACATACAGAATAAGGATTTTAATGTTATATATGTATATATATATATAGAAGCACTCTTTTCTGGACAAGAGCTCAAAAGCGATACCATTATGATAGAGAACAAAAGAGATCTGCAGTATGGGCAACATGACCAACTTCCGGCCGGTCGCCAACCTCCCGCATCTGTCGAAGTTGCTCGAGAGGTTGGCGAACAGGCAACTCGTCGTGTACCTGACCCGGAACGGACTTATGCCCAAACATCAGTCGGCCTACCGGGAAGACCATTCTACCGAAACAGCCTTCCTGAGGATCTTCACGATATTGTCGACGCGATATCCAACGAAGAACTGGCCCTTATATGTCTCCTCGACCTCTCCTCTGCATTCGACACGGTCGACCACGCCATTCTCACCCGTCGCCTCGAGCTCTCCCATGAGGTCAACGGTCAAGCTCTGTTCTGGCTTGGCGATTACCTCTGAGAGAGATCGCAGTCGATGAATTTGGAGGATACCCTGTCCGCCTCACGTCATGTACACTGCGTGGTGCCTCAGGGATCAGTCCTGGGTCCGCTACTCTTCGTACTCTAGGTAGCGGACGTCGGTCGAATTGTGGACTCGTTCGGTCTCATCTCGCTCGCATGCGTACGCTGACGACGGTCAAGTATATTTATCCTGTCTACCTTCGGACACCGAACGACTGCGGACACGCCTTCTGGACTGCATTCGGGAGATCAAGCATTGGACAGCTGCCAATCTTCTTGCACTAAACCCCGGCAAGACCGAGCTCCTTTGGTTCAATACACCTAGGGGAACCATCTAATAAACCGTGCACCGTTCTCGATTGGCGACGTCGATATTGTCCTGTCCACTGAGGTGCGTCTACTAGGCGTCCTCTTTGACGACTCACTGTCGTTCGTCGGCCACTTGAACACTGTAACTCGAACGTGCTTCAATCAGCTCCGGAAGATCCGAGAGATCCACCGCTATATTTCAACATCGGCAGCGAGTGACTTCGTACGCACTTTAATCCTCTCGCGAACGGACTACTTGCAACAGCGTCCTTCTGGACCTTCCAGATTACCAGCTGTCTCGCCTACAATTGGTCCTGAACGGGTCCGCTCGGCTGATTTTCGGCGTCAGGTGGCAAGACCGCGCGACCCCACTTCTCAGGGATAAGCTCCACTGGCTCCGGATTCCAGAGCGTGTCGTCTTCAAACGATGTTGGATGACTTTCCGTGCTCTTCACGACCCCACCTGCCCGGAGTACTTATCGGCCCTAGTGCGTAGACCGATGATGACCGACCGTCGCCTTCAGCTGAGATCAATTACGCGGTCCGTACTGTATGTTCCCCCTCCGTCTAGGACTGTGAAGTTCGGAAAGAGATTCGCCACTCGAGGCAATCCTCTGCTATGGAACTCGCTCCCGGACTCAGTAACCACCGTCATCTCTTTCGAGTCGTTTGCGATTAAACTCAAGTCGTACCTTTTAAATATCTCTTTCGATTGTTCCATGTACAGTAAAGCGCTCTTGACTTTGGTCTTTGTTATGTTACCGCGCAATATAAATTGTCATAAAGTATCGAATAGAATGTGCATAAGTTTATAGATCGCGCATTTCAGATTTGAAATTGTACAGGTTTTTTGTGCATTAGTGCATTCCAGCTAACATTTGACATTTGATTTTAACCAGATTGTTACATTACGAGGTGTGGCTAAACTAATTTTAAAATCAGTTGTAATTATATAAATTAACTAGGTGTTTACCCGTAAAAAATGACGGGGGAGATTGGCTGTTTTACCACCCGATTTTGCGCAAATGCAATAGGATTTTGCGCAATTAATTTCCTTAACTCGCCGCCTTTTCCTTCAACCGAGTTAACGCCCATTCGCGTGAATTTTCTGAAACTTGATAGTCAAGGTAAGTGCACTGATTTGGCAGTGTCGAACGACATGCAGTGCTTGATTCTCTTGTTTGCTGTGCTGCTTTTTCACGCCGAGAAACAGCCAGCTACTCATTCTCACTTGATTGTCGGAAAGCTCGTGAACGCTGGACTGTTTGTTTTGCACGGACGGTTAGAAAGAGGAATAAAAAATCTAAACAATGGTGCAAACCTCATATTCTGAGCTCTTATATAGACTGAGATATAGCAAATTCAAAAAATTTGGAATCTTTCTCAGAATTCAAAACTTTCGCGAAATTCACCGATAATAATTATGTTCAAACATTGGGGTCATCGGGTTAGAATTGATAGATCTTTGCCAAATGTCAACCAATTTTCAAACTTTTTGGTTTATTTTGTTCTTCTGACATCCCTTTATAACTTTGCCGCTGACAAAAGTGGGGTTACCGCTTAAAATATTTTGCTAGAAGGCTTTAAATGTTTTGGGGGGAGAGGGTGATATTTTAGACCGTAAAGTGGACTCTACCCCCATTTTTTTGTTTTGCACGGACGGTTATAAATAGGAATAAACAATCTAAACAATGGTGCAAACCTCATCTTTTTATCTCCTATATAGCCTGAGATATAGCAAATTTAAAACGTTACAGCAATCATTTCTGAAGAACGCTTTTCCAAAAATTAAATCTCCAGTACGGTGACGACGTCTGAAAATTTAATCCCCACTTGAGGGGTTAAATATAAAAAAATAGGTATTGAGGCTAGGAATATATATATATATATATATATATATATATATATATATATATATAATGGGGCAGGGCATTGGGAGAGAGAAGGGAGGTTTGGGAGGAGGAAGGTGGGTTGTACGGGTTTTCGGAGCAGCGTTGTGTAGGTTTGGAAACGGGGTTTGGGGCCGGTGGGGTAGGGCGGATCGCTGATGCGTTGGGGCCTGGGCGATTGAGAGAGGGATGGGTAGTTGGAACGGGATAGGGAGAGGGAAGGGAAATGGGGTTTGGGGCCGGGGCGGGAATAGGTTGGGGCTGGAATGGGTTGGGGCCAGGGCGATTGGGAGAGGGATGGGGAGAGGGAAACGAGATGGGAGAGGAAGGGAACGGGGTTTGGGGCCGGGGCCGGAATATGTTGAGGCCGGGGTGATTGGGAGAGGGATGAGGAGGGAAAAGGGATGGGGGAGAGGAAGGGGAACGGGGTTTGGGGCCTGGGCCGGAATAGGTTGGGGCCGGAACGATTGGGAGAGGGATGAGGAGAGGGAAAAGCGATGGGGGGAGAGGAAGGGGAACGGGGGGTTTTGGGGCCTGGGCCGGAATGGGTTAAGGTCAGGGCGATTGGGAGAGGATGGGAATGGGGAGAGGGAAAAGGGTTGGGGAGACGGAAGGGAACGGGGTTTGGGGGCGATTGGGAGGGGATGGGGAGAGGGAAGGAGATGGGGAAAGGGAAAGGAAAAGGGGGTTTGGGGCCGGGGCAGGGAATGGGTTGGGGCCTGGGCGATTGGGAGAGGGATTGGGGTGAGGGAAGGGGGACCGGGGTTTAAGCTGCAATTAAGACGCTTCGTTAAACGCTCCGTTTTGATTAAACAATATTTGGTTGTCAATGACAACAGCGTCTTGCAATACCCACCGTGTTGCGGACGGACGGACGGACAGACGCGACAGACATCGAGAATTTATAATATTAAGATTCTTGCTCTGTTTGTCCAGTTTGTCTGTTACCTTCGAGCGTTCTGATTGGTCACCAATCGACATTGCGAAGTCGAATGCGTAACCTCTGTCCTGGGCTGTGCACGAGGCTGTTGCCATTGACAACCATTGTCTATTGTTTAATCAAAACTGTGTAACAATCGAATTGCGTAACCTCTGTCCTGGGCTGTGCACGAGGCTGTTGCCATTGACAACCATTGTCTATTATTTTCTAATCAACGGAGCGTTCAGAAGCGTCTTAATTGCAGCTGAAACCCCGTTCCCTTTCTCTCTCCCCATCCCTCTCTCAAACAAACCCCTCCCCTCCCCACCCCCTTCCCCTCCCCACCCTCTTTCCACCCCTCCCTCTCCCAACCCCCTCCTCCTCCCTCCCAACCCTGAAACCCTCTCCCCTCCTCCCAAGCCCCAAACCCTCTCCCAACCCCCTTCCTCCACCCCTCTTCCCAACCCCTTCCCTCCCAACCCCTCGCAACCCCCTTCCTCCACCCCTCTCCCCATCCTCTTCCACCCTCTCTCCCCATCTATCTCCCAACCAACCATCCCTTTGGTTGAGCTTAGCTGTGTGCCTCCGGAATATACCCCCTTCCTCCCGAAATCTACCGAAATTTGACGCAAATGTGCAACGTCATGCCCTATAGATTAACATTATGAGATTTTTGCATAGCTACGAAAATCTACCGCAATTTGACGCAAATGTGCAACGCCATGCCCTATAGATTAGCATTATGAGTTTCAAATGTTCCGTTTAGTACTTTAAACTTTAAAGGTCCCTTTTTATAATATTCCTTACGTTTCTATCGATTCCTGAAATTTTTATCCCCGGGTTTCTTGCAAAGGAATTAATTATTCATCGATTATTAGTTAAATTAAATGCATGTTTGGGCAGCGCCGAATGGTGAATAGGAGCTTCGTATAGCACCTATATTTCAGCGGTTATAAACGTTAGAAAGACGCAGTTACGCTTTGCTTAAAGCTAATTTTATAGAGCACATTAATTATTCATCGATTATTACAGTAGTTAAGTTAGAGGCATTTTTGTGCAGTGCCGAATGGTGAATAGGAGCTTCGTATATCACCTATACTGTATCTATAAACGTTAGAAAGACGCGGTTACGCTTCGCTTAAGGCTAATTTTATAGAGCACATTTAGGCCCGATTTGTGTAAGCAGTTTATAATTAATTTGTTTGTTGGAATATTCGTTGCCTCGAACGAAGCGAGCCTGCACTGCGAGCGAAGAGAGAAGCGAGTGCGAGCGAAGCGAGCATTTTTTTGTATAATATTAAGATCCTTGCTCTGTATGTCTGTTACCTTCAAGCGTTCTGATTGGTTGGCTGTGTGACGTTCTCATTCGCTACCTTCAAGCGTTCTGATTGGTTAGCTGGGTGAGCGTTCTGATTGGTCGTTCTGGAATCTTAGGCTTCGCGAAGCGAAATGCGACGCGAAGCGAACGGCGACGCGAAGCGAACGGCCACGCGAAGCGAACGGCCACGCGAAGCGTTTGACGAAGCGTACGTTGCAACGTCATAGTGTGTAGGCCTACAACTCGCGAAGCGAACGGCCACGCGAAGCGAACGGCCACGCGAAGCGAACAGCCACGCGAAGCGTTTGACGAAGCGTACGTTGCAGCGTCAGAGCTTGGCTACGTGGCGTATGTACGTCATTGAAACGTTGTTCAGCATGAATTCAATGATTGGGTTTTAGTATTATCCTGCACTGCGAGCGAAGCGAGCGCGAGCGAAGCGAGCGCGAGCGAAGCGAGCATCTTTCTAGTTATATAATAAGATTTGCGATAACAGCCTTATATAAGGTGCAATCGGATGGATCGATAAAAGTGGGAGAAGCGACATTTGGCTAGCAAATACTATGTCTTGCTAGTTACTAACTGCAAACAGAACTGTCGATGGCAAATGGCGTGCTTGCTATAGGCGGATAGCATAGGCTGATCAACTGAGTTAAAGTAAATGTTTCTCCCAACTTTGACCAACAGTGCCTACCTAAAACAAGGCCTAGACCTGAAATAAAATTTGTAGAGAGGTTGCCATTTAATAATTCTGAAAGATTTCTCTTTTCAGCCGTCTATAATTATCAGTATATAATGATAGCTCAAAATGTTTCATCAACCAATAATTGTTTCAGATATCACACATGACGTATTTGATCTTGTTTTCATACGTGATGCTCACTGAATTTGGGAAAGACACAGGTCTATCCACGCCAGAAATAATATTAGATGTTTGGACTCTGATACTCTGCATAGAAGAAATCAAACAGGTTTAATATGCTGTTATTGCAGCTATTATTGCTAATATTTATACTGCTGCTACTACTACTACTACTACTACTACTACTACTACTACTACTACTACTACTACTACTACTACTACTACTACTACTACTACTACTACTACTGTTTGCTGCTGCTGCTACTACTACTACTACCACTGCTACTGCTGCTACCACTACCACCACTACTACCACCACTACTACCACTACCACTGCTACTACTACTACTACTACTGCTACCACCCACCACCACCACCACTACTACTACTACTACTACTACTACTACTACTACTACTACTACTACTACTACTGCAACAAATAATAATAATAATAATAATAATAATAATAATAATAATACTTTTGAAAAGATAAATTTCTTAGGTTGTACTTGAAAAAGTTTGGTGACATTTAATCACGCGACGGTTGATCACGCGACATTTAATCGCCGACAGTTAATCACGTGGACACTTAATCACGCGACAGTTAATCACGCGACAGTTAATCAAGCGGCAGTTCTAATAATAATAATAATAATAATAATAATAATAATAATAATAATTATTATTATTATTATTATTATTATTATTATTATTATTATTATTATTATTATTATTATTATATATTATTATTATTATTATTATCATTATCATTATTATTATTATGTATTGAAAGTTCCGCGGAAGGCGACAGCGTTAAATCTCTGGAGTGACACTGATATTCGCTGTAGCAGAAAGGATGTTTCTCTTTCATGTCCGGATTGTCGCATAAGAAGACCGCCGATATCCTTTAAGAAGCGGAGACCTTCTTTGTTGATTGGCCCCATCGTCTCCAGAGCCAGAGGGATGAAGCGGTACGACCCAGACAGTTGAAGGTATTTGGCCGTTTTTCTTTCGGCTGCACGTTCGGCTGAAGCACCCGCAGTTGACGCTGTCTGATGACAGTAGGAAGCAGCGAAAATGTCTGCGACCGTAACGTCCCAAATAACGCAATTTCCTGTCCTCCATGGGATGAGAATGCAGCCATCCGGTCGTTTTTCGTCGGATCTTGAAAGACCCGAAGGTTCCTTTGATGACGGGAAACCGACCTTTATCAGCGAACGACATAAGATATCGTTCAGGGCGGCGTGGCGGGCGATTCGACCAGGTCCTAGCCGACAGGAGAGACCATGGTGCCCATGTTGTTCGACTAGAGTACCGCAGGGACAGCTGTGCGGCATGCACAGTGTTGTTCCGAGTCGTAGACCAGCTGCTACATGCACTGTTTCGTTGTCGAGTCTGAGGCCACTGTTGCTGATAGGCAGTGCAAAGAGCCAGTCACCTGAGTGCTGTGATGTCACTGCGTTCAATCTAGCCCTGTCGATGTCACTTGTCTGGCTTGAGAACCAGCTGGAGAGTTCTTTCTCGATCAGTGTATTGTCCCATTGTGATTGCTGATGTTGCTTCTCTATATTCGGCGTTTGCAGGCTGGTGATATTGCACCATTCTGCGGTTGCCGATGACAGACGTTCGTCTTCTGACAGTGGAGTACCTTGAAAGATGGCGGACTGTAGTGACGCTTGGCCGCGGCGGAAGCCAGAAAGGCAGGAAGTGCCAGCGGCGACACGCGTCGAATTCCGAATCCTCCATGTCTGATTGGAAGAGAAGCCTGAATCCACTGAGAATCCGATAATGAAATGTTCAACACGGATGACAGGCATTCACGAAGCATGTTGTCGAGCTTTTCAAGCAACGGATGTTGCATACACGGTGCCGCTCTAAGAGTGAAGAGCATTCGCTGAAAACCAAGCGAACAACGCAGGATGATAAGCGCCTCCTGGCTGTCCAATAGCGGCATACGTGAAAACCTACTGAAAGTTTTGAGATGATTATAATAAAAAATTATTATTATTATTATTATTATTATTATTATTATTATTATTATTATTATTATTATTATTATTACAGGTGTATATGGTTGCTAACGCACATTAAGTAATTCACAAGTTAAGAGTCATAAGTGCGGGGTGAGTCACATGACCTGAACAGTGTAGGCCAAACTGCAGAGTGCAGTTTTCAGTCAGCGTTTAAAAACAATCATCGAAGCAGTTAAGACCGAAGTGACAGATTTAGGTAGATTGTTCCAAACAGACTGAACAGCGATTGCAAAGGAACGGTCGGTGAGAGAAATGCGAATGCGCCCCTTTATCAGTTTCCTAGCACCACGTGATCTCAGTAGGCGAGACAGTCCCTGCAATTGAATGACGTCTGCCAAGTAGCTGGGCTGTTGTGTTGTTATTGTCTTGGAGGTAATTAGCGCGACCTTGTACTGATTGCGATATCGTATTGGTAGCCAATGGAGATGAGCAAGAATCGGTGTAATACTGTATGTTCTGTTCGGCGCACTTTACGAACAGTCCTGGCCAGTGAGTTCTGTACCCGTTGCAACTTCTGTAAGTTTTTCCCGAGGTGCTGTAAAGTACAGAGTTGCAGTACTCTACTGCTAAGCACAGAACAGGCTATTGAGGCGGCTGTGTCAAAATCGATGCTGTTACAGATGTGCCTTAGAGCCCGCATTTGAAAGTATGTTATTATTATTATTATTATTATTATTATTATTATTATTATTATTATTATTATTATTATTAAAGTTAAGATTACTGTGGTAACTAATCCATAAAGACTTCGTGAACACATTACAATGTTAAAACAGAGTCATAACTAGTTCGAAATAGCCAGGTCTTTAAGCGCTTCTTAAACTCGTCTAGTGGTGGTGAGAGGTGAATGGCCAGTGGTAAACATTCCAGACCCGTGGTGCTGCCACGGGAAATGCGCGATCACCCACGGTGGAAAGACGCATTCGTGGGACGAGTAGCGCTGCAGTGGAGGCCGATCTCAGACGTTGTCGACCATCGAGATCTGAGACACGATGCAGTTCTGTCTTTAGGTAAGCTGGGCCCATGCCATTCAGATACCGGAACACCAGTGACGCCAGCTTGTATTTGATACGTTCTGGCACTGAAAGCCAGTGTATATCTACCAATAGAGGTGTTATGTGGTCGCTCCGTCCAGATCGGTGAATCAAACGCGCGGCAGCGTTTAGCACCGTCTGAAGACGGTTGAGGAGATAACTAGGAGTCCCTGCGAGGGTGGCGTTGCCATAGTCCAGTCTTGTTAACACTAAAGCACTGACCAGCGACTTGAGGACTGTAGTGGAGACGGATCGTCGGATACTCCGTATCAACCGTAGAGCAGCGAAACATCCGGCGACGGTATTGGCCACGTGTTGTTTCATCGATACAGTACGGTCTAAGTAGATGCCTAGATTCCGAACCGAGGTAGTCGGCTGCAGCTCCAGATCGTCAATACGAACACACGCCGTGGGTAAGAGGTGCTGCTGCCGGTCAGTAGCGATCCACAGAACTTCTGTCTTGGCAGCATTAAGCTGGAGTCGATTGGATCTCAGCCAGTTTGTCATCTCTGCAATGCACATTGTCACGCATTCAGAGTTGTCCATGGGTTGGGTTAACCCATGGGTTGGGTTGGGTTGGGTTGGGTTTGGGTCGAGATTTAAAAAAAATGATGGGTTGGATTGGGTTGGGTTAGGTTTCGTAAATCTGCACCAGTAATTCTGTTAACCACGTTAAATATAGGTTTTCTGTTTTCTGCGCTGACAAAGTATTAGATTCTTGTATTGTGTC
This sequence comes from Metaphire vulgaris, assembly GCA_018105865.1. NCBI lineage: Eukaryota > Metazoa > Annelida > Clitellata > Crassiclitellata > Megascolecidae > Metaphire > Metaphire vulgaris. The sequence goes on from JACLAT010000059.1 coordinate 289,111, forward strand.
ATTAAAAATGGCGCCATATACGTTAGCTTACATTCCATCGTAGGCAGTGCATTCAGAAGTCTGTAGTAAACAGTGGACAATAGATATATAGATAGATAGATCAAATCATGTGAACGGCTGTTGTTTACTTGTTTTAACGCATTCCTTTTATAAACCGACCACGGCCAGTTGACAATAGCAGGGCTGGATTAACCATTAAGCATACTAAGCACGTGCTTATGGCTCCATGTGGGAAGGTGCACAACAGTTTTACCTGTTATGTTTCTCAGTCAAATATTTTGCGATCTAGTTTAATAAATTTATTAATCAGTCGCTTTGTTCTGATCGAAATTCCATCAGAACAACTATGCAAAAGACAGGTTGGATGCCTTATCTCTACTATATAATTATAGATTTTCTTCATGATATTTGTCCTTGCTTTCTTCCTTTTAGAGCTGTGTGTGTGTCTGTGTGTGTGTCTGTGTGTGTCTGTGTTTTCTCATTAACTGTAATTGTGTTCCATCCAGTCTTATAACAGTGAACTATTCTTCTTGACTGTAAAAACTGATCAAGCGAATCGATGTCCAGCAGCGTAGCCAAGAGGGAGGGGGTTACCTCTGGCTACCGACGAAAAATTTTGTTAATGTGGTTCCATCTATTTTTAACTTTCTGATGCGGTTTTGGGGGTCAAACCCCCATGGCTGCCGACGCAACGTGCTTCTTTGACCAGTCTATGTTACGGCACTATGGAAGTTGGTTCGAATACATACATACATACATTGAATTAAATGCATCACATCACGGCGACGCTGACATTAATACAGTCATTGTTTCTCAATTATGAGAATGATAAATTTCCGGTTTGCTGCAATAACAACTCGAAATAAGCAAATAACTATTTATGTTCTTGAATGTATGTCTGTTTTTAAAATTGCGATTGTACTTTCACGTTTTTGTATGGATGGGTTGGGTTGGGTTTGGGTCAAAAAACATGAATTTTTTTTTTGGGTTGGGTTGGGTTGGGTTGGAAATTTGATGGGTTGGGTTGGGTTTGGGTTGACAAAACCGACCCATGGACAACTCTGCACGCATTGCTGCAGTTGTTGGGTGGCGGCTGGCGTGCAGCTCCCATAAATCTGTGTGTCAGCAGCGTATAGATGTGCCCGTAGTCCGTATTTTTGAGCTATGCCAACCAGGTCAGCCACATAGAGAGCGAAGAGGAATGATCCAAGGGCCGATCCCTGTGGGACTCCACGATTGACTGAGAATGGCGGCGTCAAGGAGTTGACGCAGCGTAAGAATTGAGTTCGTAGATCAAGGTAAGATGAGAACCACTGCAGGGCTGATTTGCAGACCCCATAGGATGCTGTCAGCCTCTGCAATAGTGTAGCATGATCTACCGTGTCAAATGCGGCAGTGAGGTCTAAAAGTACCAGCACCGCCACTTTACTAGTTGGAGTTGAAAGCTTTGGATACGAAACACGAATTGGAATTGAAAATATTATCTAATGCGTTTCATGATGTTGATTCATTTAATGTTCAATCCATACATTTCCCCATTTTCACTATCCTAAACGCCAGCCCACCACCCCTCCGCCTAGTGGTACCTACTCATTCCGCCGTCTCAATAAAATTGACATATCCACCTTTTGTGAAGACATTGAATCATCTGACCTCACCAGCGAACCCCCAAACTCCCTACAATCACTAATTGACAAATATAATTCTATCCTATCTGCCCTACTCGACAAACACACTCCCATAATCAGACGGCCACTATCATCCTACAGTGACAACCCTTGGTAGAATTCCTTCATTCATTCTTTTAAGTCATTTCGAAGACGTCTAGAAAGAATTTACAACCGAACACATTCTGCTATTGACCTTAATTAAAAACCTCCGTTCTTCAACAATTCGCTACCACAACCTTCTCATATCTGCCAAAAAATATTATTATAACATAAATGCATCCAACAGCTCTAATCCTTGCAAACTCTGGAACACTGTGAATTGTCTATTTTACCGCAATAAAGCAAAGCCTCTTCCTCAATCCTTCTCGCAACTTGCTGAATCATTTGCTAATTTTTTCCGGAAAAATCTCTAAGATCCGCACCAATCAAAAATCTACCATGACCAATCAAACTACCTCTCCACATCACCCATCACCACCAGAAGCTCCTTCCAATTGTTCCTGCTTCACTCCTGCGACTGAGGAAGAAGTATTTAAACTCCTGCAGTCATTTCCAAACAAGCAATGCAGTCTTTATCCAATACCAACCACTCTTCTCAAACAGTGCGTCTCTGCTCTAGTACCAACTATAACAAAAATTATCAATTTATTTCTTTCCACAAGCACATTCCCATCCTCATTTAAAAATTCCCTCGTAACTCCACTTCTTAAAAAGCCAAACCTTGACAGAGAGGATCTCAACAACTATCGCCCCATTTCAAACCTGTCTGTCCTCTCCAAACTCATAGAGATAAGCGTTCTTTCCAGACTGACAGGGCATTTGTCAAAAACTCCGTATACAACACTCACCAATCCGCTTATACAAAACACCATTCGACAGAAACCGTCCTCACATACATGTATGACAAACTCCTCACTGCCGGGCAATTGGATCTCAACGAGTTACTGGTCTCTGTCTTCTTGATTTTTCTGCTGCCTTTGAAACAATAGATAACAAAATCCTACTGAAACGCCTTTCCCTCTGGTTTGGTATATCTTCTGTAGCTCACCGCTGGTTCCAATCTTATCTCCAATCTAGATCCTTTCAAGTTTCATGCCTGAATAAAACTTCATCATCCTCCTACCTATGCTATTGAGTACCACAAGGATCTGTCATTGGACCGGTTTTGTTCAGTCTCTACACTACCCCACTGTCATCCTTCATCAACTCTCTCAAATTGAATCATCACCTCTATGCAGACGACACTCAATTATTTATTTCCTTTTCTCCGTCTTCCTTTAAAGCAGCAATCTCTGAACTAGAATCAGCATTTTAGTCAATCTCATCGTGGATGCCAACTAATCTCCTTGCCCTCAATCCCTCCAAAACAGAATTTCTCTTAATTGGACTGCCACAACAACTGAAACAAATTGAAAATCCCACACTTTTGTTAGCCCCAGATACAATAATAACCCCTGTTCCAACTGCAAAAAATCTTGGATTTACTTTTGACTCCTCCCTAAATTTTAAAACTCACATATCTCAACTATCAAAAACCTGTTATGCTCACATTCGTGATCTACGTCGCCTTCGTCCCTATCTTGATATTAAAACTGCTTCCACTATTGCCACTTCAATAGATCACTCTAAGTCAGACTACTCCAACTCACTGTTTCACAATCTTCCAAAGGCTTCCATATGTAAACTCCAATCGATTCAAAATGCCTTAGCTCGTGCAGTAACTAAATCACCTAAATTCTGCCACATTACGCCATTTTTCCACTGGCTCAAAATAGCAGAACGCATTGAATATAGAGTTTACCTAAGATATCTGATAATTCCACAGCAACCTCGTTCTACTAGATCTTCTCATGTAACTTTCATTCCACCTCTGAATCAATCAGCTCTCAAAATTTGCAATCGTGCTTTTTCATACGCTGCACCAGAGCTTTGGAACTCAATTCCAATATCCCTCCGCTGTCTACATCAAAGCCAAATAACAAACTCTTAATCACAATTTTCTCTCTTCTTGCAACATATCCTCATGTTTTTTTCTAATCTAAAATCATTTATCTTCAAAAAATCATTGCCTCCATAGCTGCAACGTCACACCCACTCGACCTTTTGATTAAATGACCCAGCATGAATGGCCCCACCTTTGGCTATAGCTATTTCATTTCGAGATTAGGCGCATAGGAATAAGGAGCTAATTCGGTGCTTCTTTTAAAAGCGCTAGAGAAGTTAACGAAATTGTACTTAACGAAATTGTACTTACTTACTTACTTACTTAGTGTCTTCTCTCTCTCTGTACTTTCTTTCTGCCTCGAAACGTCGAGTTCTCAACACAACCAAATACAAATTTTCAAACGATCAATTATAGCGAAACAACGATAGAAGGCTGTTGCCCACTTATATACTAGTCGACCCGTGGCCGGACAAGATGTCACGGGACAAAATGGCACCGGACAAAATGGCACCGGACAAAATGGCACGAGGACAAAATGTCACGGGGGCAAATTGTCACCGGACAAAATGGCACGAGGACAAAATGTCACAACTTGCAATCTTTGATGTATTGTGTGGGTCGTTAGACGATTATCAGTGTTTATTTTCCCTCAAATTGTTTTGACATTTTGGCAAGTAGTATGACCTCCCCAATGTCTGCCCCCTATTTTTTAGCTCCCCCAATGTTTAGGTGGGTAGAATGAACACTGGAGGGTTAGTCATAAAGACTCAAATGCTATTTGCAACCACCGAGAGATAAGCATTAGAATTCAGTTGTATCTAAATGAAGGTGAGTTAAATTAGGTTAAAGAAAAGTAAGTAAGCAAATAATATCGACGCAGGAATTCAACGAAATATAGCGCTTTGAATACCGCCACGGGTTACGCCAAGAACATGAAATGCTTTTCAAGTTATAGCGCATTTAAGGACCTGTTTACAGTCTCATGTTATTTCTTAAACTTCACATTATTTTTCAAGCAATGCTTTTTATTTAATTTAAAATAATTGTAATTCTTAAATAAATCGAAAATATGTTAAATCCTAAAATAAATTAAACATAAATTTGAAAGTATATTATAAGAAATAAAACTTCTGTCCGGTGACATTTTGTCCGGTGACATTTTGTCATGGCACCAGTCGACCCTATCCTTCACCGATTCCAGGAATTTCAATGAGGAAAGTACCACTGTGCACACTGGCTCCAGCCAGCACCGAATATCGTCAAATTTAAACAACAACAGAATACAACAAGAAATTACTACCGACAACACCTCTTCCGAATTCGACGCACACTGGCATCAAGTATCAGCAGAGCATTGTCAAACTGGAACAACCACCATCACAACACCTCAATCTGGAACACTGTCGGCAGAACATTGCCAAATGGAACACTACCATCATAACACCGGTAACTTGAACAGTACAGGCAAAACAATTACAACTGTAATACTACCTGCAGATCATCGGAAACTGGAACGACACTGGCGGAATACCAGTCATTGGAAAGTCACACGGTAGAACCCAAACGACTCTCACCATCCAAAAATCAGCAAACTAGAACGTCCAATGTACGAACTACATTGTTCAGTTAAAGTTGAATTATACTCGCATCACATCGCTATGAAGCAAAGTTCATGTTCTGGAACATTCGACTTCAACGCGTGCTGTATTGTCCGCCTGGAACACAATGACTTTTGCAGGTCACGAAAACGGAAAAATATCACTTTTAAAAATATCTTTCGCGAAAATTTTTGCCGAAAAAACCGACTCATTGCATATTGTCGATCACTACTTGTTTCTTGAATATAGTTCAATTGCTATACTATCAGGTTCTGGGGCCTTTTATTTGCCGTATTCCTCGTTGCTATTTTCAGATATGAGCGGGGATGATTCCCTTGCTGTGTCGTGGAGAATGTCTTATATGTTTGCTGTGCTGTCTGTTTCATCACAGAGTTCCTCACAGTGCTCTCTCTCGCGCTCTGCAAGCTTGTGTCTTTCTGATAGTACATGCAAATAATTATTGTCCGACGTTAAGATGTCTTTGTAATTTGGGTTAAACTTTCTCGTAATGAAACGAGTTACACTGTACTTGGAAAAAACTCGCATGTTTCCTCCAGATGTTTGAATCTGTCCTGTCTTAGCTTTCCTTGTACTTCTAATTTTTGCACTGATCTGGATATTTGTTCTTCAACTCTTTTTTGCAATTATTATTAATCCTTACGAATCCAATTGTGTTTTCTGTCGTTTGAGTAAATATAACTTTAATTTCTTGCCAGTGGTGCAGATGACAGCCACAAAATGTTAGAATTGGTACCGTAACAAAATCGCGCACGACAAAATAGCGCCGACAAAATCGCGCTGGCAAAATCGCAACGACAAATTAGCGCCGACAAATGAGCGATGACAAATGAGCGCCGACAAAATAGCATCGAAACAAGAAACGATAGAGAGCACAACTTTAACTTTAACATGTTAAAAAAAATTAATACAACACCAAAACTATTATAATTTTGAAAATGTCTCTATATTAATCAATAACGTCAGGACTAATGTAATTTAGAAGAACAATCATTCATAATATTCTATAAGCACGAACAGTTAATAAACGTAGTAAACAATACTATTATAACTGTGAAACATGCATTTTCATATTAATCAATGACGTAGAAGCAAATTCTTCTTCAGGTGCTCTGTCCAAAGACAGGTTCCATACTCCAGCGTCGCCACTCCTCTCTATCTTGAGCTTTTATCTTCAGGGCTGAATACTTGTTTTTCCTCGTAGTGTCGAACATCCACTCCAGCATCGATGTTCTTGGTCGCCCTTTCTGTGCTTTCCCATTCATCTTTCCTTCTAGTACTTCTCTTCAGTGTTTTGACCAATCGTTTTTTCAGATTTCGGTTAAATTTTCTTCTCAGTAGTTCTCTTCTGTTCGTAAAGGCTTCTTTCCCCAGAAGCAAATACTAAACTGTTAAAAATGTCTCTTCAAATTAATCAATAACGTAGAAGCTAATATGTGTTCTGACATGTGTCGCTACGTTCATATCGCGCGATTACGTCGGCGCTATTTTGTCGCGGTTTTTGGAGCTATTTTGTCGGCGCTATTTAGTCGGCGCTATTTTGTCTAGGCGATTATGTCAGCGCTATTTTGTCGTTCGCGATTTTGTCTGGACACCGATACACAATTGAATACAATTTTAAATGAGCTTTTAATCATATCCATCCATGACAATACCAGAAACCGGAAGGAAAGACAAATAATATTACTAAAGAGGAAATAACCTCAACTGCCACGGCAAAAATGAGTCAAACACAGTAAGTAAGTTGCTGTAGTAATAGGTCCAACATTTAACAATTGACTGCACCGCCTATCCCGGTGCAGACTGCGAAACCGATCATCAGCTACTGGTAGCCACAATGGTGCTTACAATAAAGAGGCAGCTGAGAGCACTCGTATCTAGAATACTGAAATGGACGGGGTAAAAAGTGAAAATGTGGTAGAATAGGCAGCAGAAGTTAACAGCAGTTTCGAGGAACTAAACAAACTGCAAGAAGATAATGCATTTATGGCAAGAAATTAAAACAATATAGAAAAAACATGATTCCGTGAAGGGAGAGGCATACGCGACCAAATAACAAATTTTAGGATACTTTTAGTAAAAGCAAATGAACAACATATCTCTTCTCTTCTTCTTTAGTGTCGTAACGATGCTTTGGCACGCTATAACAGCCCGGGCAATTTGTTCCACTTCTGTCTTTGTTCTGCTGCTCTTAATGCTTGGACTAGATTTAGATTTAAGTCTTGGCAGTCGTTCTCTATGACGTTCTGTCATCTTTTCCGCGGTCTGCCTCTTTCTCTGTGTCCCTGTATTATGTCATGTAGGCACACATATGGCAATATTCGTTGTTCCATCCGACAGACGTGTCCGCAGTATCGCAGCCGTTTCGTCTGGATTTTATCTACAATATCTTCTTTAATTCCAAGATTCTCTTTTATGTCGCCATTTATTTTCCGATCTCTTTTGGATACGCCTGCAATTTTTCGAAGACAGCTCATTTCAAATGATTGCAGTTTCCGTTGTGTTTCAACCGTCACAGTCCAGGTCTCAGAATTATACACCAGTACTCCAAGTACCGGGTAATTGTATGCTCTTAATTTTGTGGTTACGCTAATATTCTTGGATTGCCATACTTGTAAAAGTCTGCGCATGGCATCGCAAGCAAGACCAATTATTTTTTATGGCATCCTTTGATCCACCATGCTCTGTTAATAGTCATCAAAGATATATACATATTTCTTTGCCTGCTTTAATTTGATTCCATCCAGCGTTACGTTCAGTTTTCTTGGTTCTCGAGATATTAACAGAACTTCCGTTTTTTCCAAGTTTATTCGCAATCCCATGTTGTTACTTGACTCTGTTATACGTTCCATGGTTGTCTGCAGATCTTGTGCATTTCCTGCCATTGCTGCCATGTCATCAGCAAACTTAAGATTGTTGATCATGTACCCGCGTTTTGCTGTCCTCAGGTCCAGTTCATCGAATGCTCTCGTTAGCACAACTTCTAGAAATATCGTGAACAGAGCTGGTGAAAGCACACACCCTTGCAGGACGCCTACAACAGTTTCAATCCAGCCAGTGGGATTCCCATTGACACGCACTCCGCTGAAAGTTCATTTATACAATCGTTCCAGTAGTCTGACAATTTTGTCTGGGTAGCCTAGATGTCTAATGACTGTCCACAATCCTCTCCTCCAGACATTGTCAAATGCCTTCATGAAGTCCACGTAGCAAATAAATAGTTTTTTTGTAAATTCTGAACAACATATACCAGTTTACATGTGTTTTGTGGATTTCAAGAAGGCATTTGACTCTGTAAGGATGATGACCTGTGGATAAGTATGATAGAGATGTGACACCCGTTTATAGTCTTTTAGACTCCCTGCATGACAACAAGCAGAAAGCAAATCATGAGGCGCTGTCAAATTATCTGAAGGTTGAAAAAGGAGTTAGTCAGGGCTGTGTTATATCGCCATACCTGTTTAACATTATGGCGGAAAAGGTAATTATAGCTGCACTGGACTGTTTCATGTGTGGTATTAGAATCGAAGGGAAAATGCTGTCAAACTTAAGATACACAGATGACATCATACCAAAGGAGGTTCAACTGCATATCAACTGAACCCTGTGCCCATGGTGGGCATAATAGGCAGAAACTATAATATGATGATCAATATTGCTAAGACAAAGGTAATGTCACTAAAGGACAAGAATTGAGCCCTCAAAATTCATAATATAATATTGGAGCAGGTCGCCAACTTCCGGATATGGAAAAGTCACAACGTTCCAGTGAGTACCAAAGCCTGACTACTGAGATCACTGGTATGGTCGGTCGCTACATACGGCTGCGAATGCTTTACGGTAATGAAGGACGATAAAAAGCGCATGAAGGTTATCTGAAATGAAACTACACCCCCTGTAGTAAGGCAAATGAGAGTATCTTGGATAACAAAGAAAATGAATGAATGGTAATGGATAAAGCAGAGGTTCAAAGTCTGATTCAAAGAACCATACATAGTGGAACAATCAGAAACAGAAAGTTGGAATACTAGGGACAAAACAGGAATATCAAGAGTAATAAATTAGGCTATTCAAAGCACTATGTCAGGATCACGCAAAAGAGGTAGACCAAGAAAAAGGTGAGAGGACAACATCAAAGAATGGACACTGGACTGTCCGGACAGACTCACTACTGTATATAGCAGGCGACAGGTTCCCTGTCACTTCCTGGACCGTCACTTCCTGGCCCGTCACTTCCTGGACCGTCACTTCCTGGACCGTCACTTCCTGGACCGTCACTTCCTGGACCGTCACTTCTTGTACCGTCACTTCCTGGACCGTCATTGTAAGGTAAAACAATGATGTACAAGGCGTACAGCTGGTGACCAATAATAAGCATCTTGTCGAATAGCATTTCTCGAATACTTGCCCGCGTCTTAAGCCCATATTTGTCACAATTATTCAAATTATTGTCAAATGGATATTATATTGAATATGGATGTTTACATTACCGTGACATATTTACCTAGACGTGTTATAATGTTATAACAGACCATCGTTGTCACGTGTAGCTGTGTATACGCATGTCATGATTTATATATCATCGTGTATATGTCTACACTTGTTTACATACACCTAAAAGATAGAACAATAGGAATGGTCCAGCATGCAACTAACGGTCCAGGAAGTGACGGTCCAGCAAGTGACGGACCAGGAACTGACGGTCCAGGAACTGACGGGACACCCAGGCGACAAGAGGAGCAGAAGACCGTAGCGCATGAAAGAAGACATTCCACAATGCAGCCGATTTTCGGATGAAGACGGTTCAAGAAAAGACACCATCATCATAAAAATCTCCCGGTGTTTCTTTTGTCTGTGCTTAACTTTTGCGAATTTTTCTAATGTTCTACTGTTTTATATTTTATATTTTTAACAGGCAGTTGGACAAAGAGTGGACTACCTGAATAATTGGAATATCTTCGACAATTTTGGATTGATTCTATTTCTAATCGGTTTCATTTTAAGAATGATTGATCAAGGCTCCCCGTCGATATGTCCAGAGTGTCTTTACACAGCAAGAATCGTCTTGGCTTTCAGCCTGATGATTTTCATCCTTCGAACTTTGCAATTGCTGAGTGTTCACTCTACACTTGGACCGGCGATTTTCATGATAGATGCACTTGTATGTATTGCAAATACAGTATTGGCAAATATTCTTGCAATGAAAAGTGCTCATATTAATTTAAAGAGTTTTAGAAATCATTTGAGTAATATACAGATGTCGCGTTTTTCCTCTTCCTACTGAACTTTCCGTGGCGGATACTTTCCCTGGGCGTTTATCAATTATCTTCGAATCAAAAGGTCCCACTCTGGGCTCTAATTGTGGCGTTATTCTTCTTCCGGGGATTCCAATAAAATATACGGGGACCCACTTCGAGTACTGCTTGCTATGAATGATGCCTCGGTTAGTCAGAAAGGGAAAGCCTTAGAGAGGAAAATCGCATCTACAATAAATTTTTACGTGGGCCCCTGCCCTGGTATTTGGGCAGCTAGATCGCCTAGCTCGCTTGAGAACAGAAGACAATTCATTCTTTCAGTCATAAACGTTTTATTATATGCAAAGGAATAAAGAATCTTAATTAGATCGTCATCAATAACGCATATAGTTCTGTATAGGCTTCTAGGAGAATTCAATGTCACTTAAGAGGGTTTAATAGTCACTGAGGGAGTCGCGTTCCAAGGGATGGTGCGGTGCGTACCGGCGGAAAATCTTCCGTGTATCCCCGAGGAGGGTGGTCAGGCGACGCAGGGGTCGTTCTAGGCGTAGGTCCTGCAGCGGTTTCAGTAGAGGCGTCGTCCGGTCACAAGGACGGGAGATGCGGGCTATCAGGACGAGGATCTGTGGCGGTTTCAGCGAAGGCGTCGTCCGGTCACGAAGACGGGAGATGCGGGCTATCAGGACGAGGATCTGTACGGCGGCGTCTGGTCACGAAGACGGGAGTCGCGGTAGGTCGAGTCAGAGGCCAGAGTAGCGTCGAACGAGTCGATGGACTGCGGCGGGGGAGGCCAGGCGCGGCGTCCACCAGTCGAAGCTGTAGCAGGACCTTCGTACCAGGATCTTCGTACCCCCCAGACGTGGGAGTCCTCAGGCGAATCGCGGTCCGCCTGAGGAGCGAGTCTACGCGTGCAAACGCAGAAATATCCGCGCAAAATACACTCACGTAGGCATTCTCCAAACACGAGAGCAAGCTCAAGGGCTGTCTTGTCTGGGCGAGGTCAACGAGGGGCAACTCCCTCTTAGACAAGAGTCAAAACTCAGGTGTTGACCTCCCTTCTATTCTTTCTTCCATCCTCCCGATGGCCGTAGGGTGACGATACTTAAGACCCTAGGTCCTTGCTTAAAACGGGTGTACAAAACACACTTAACAAATCATGCGGCATTTAGTAATTAAAGATGCCATACGCTTGAAACTCGAAAGGTAAGTCACTTCGAATATATAACACAATACAGAAATCGAATTATGATCGATAGTTCAATAACTTAATTACAGTAATTAATCAAAGTATTGATCGCTGAAATCGTATTACATAACAGTGTAATTTCGCAAGGTGGCGCTGTAGCGCCACCTTGCGAACAAATGGCGAACCCACATACACGTATAGCCGCGACGTATAGAAATACGCCTCGCTAGGAAAAGGTTTACACAAAGTCGCGGGCAAAAGAACAGCATTCGAAAACGAATGTCGCTAATTACTTAATAATCTAAGATACAACAGTTTCAACTTCTTAACACTACATATGCGTCGAATAACTATCAAAAGTGCGATGGTTTAATTATAATGATTATTTGAAATATCGAACAACGCAAACGTATCAAGCCATGTTAAACGTATAAAGTCGCAATGCCATCTGGCGAATGAAGTGAGAATGTTCTGCGTACAACAGCGAAGCCTTACTTAATCAAACGAACAAACGCAAAGAGAGGTGTGCTATTATGAAAGGAAGGCTAGGCCTAAAATTTTGTCACACAGACAATATCTTAATGTTGCTAATACATTTGGTAATGCCATCAACAAGAAATTTAGTGTAAATAAATCTCAATTCCTCGAAAACGTTCTTAAATCAAGCATTCGCACAAAAGATTCGTTTTAGCAAATTCAATATTACAGTTTTTATTTGAACAGATAAAAATATCTGGGTAACTGTTTTTACATACATACATACATACATACATATATATGTTACAGTGATAGTGTGAAATCAGGCAATGTCAACATTGCCTGACATTTTTAGGCAATGTCAACATTTCCCGATTCACTCAGGCAATGTCGACATTGACTGAAATTTTTAGGCATTGTTTAAAAATGCCTAAAATTTGCTAAGAGTTTATACACACTGCCTGAAATCTTTTTTCGCGATAGAATACAGTAGAAATGTTAATCATCATCATCAAAAACCATAGGTTCAACGCCCGTAGGTGGCCGATGCCTTTTCCACTATTGTCTCCCACACCTCTCTGTTTTGCGCGGCATGGCTTAGCCTTTGTAGGCTGTCTCCGCCCAACTGCGCAATGTCGTCCGCCCATTCTCTGTGTGGTCTGCCCCTTATGTTCGTTCCCTCCATTATTCCAAACACTAAGGTCCTGATTTTTCTGTCCTTCTTCATTCTACAGATATGCCCAAACAGCTTTAGTTTTCTTTTTATACTCATCTGCATTAAATTTTATTTCATTTGTACTCTCTGGTATATCTTGATTTTCAGCGACATTATCGATGCAATAACAAATGGGCGTATGGCACTTCTATGCCTACTCGATCTTTCCGCTGCCTTCGACGTAGTCGACCACGAGATTCTGATTCGTCGCCTCGAGGTATCCTATGGCCTGAAGGACCTCGCCTTGACCTGGATTAAGAGCTACCTCACCAACCGAACGCAGTCAGTCTGGTGGAACGATTGTATGTCTGACTCGCGTCGGGTCTATCACGGAGTTCCGCAAGGGTCCGTCTTAGGCCCTTTGCTCTTCATCCTATACATTGCTGACATCAGACAGATTACAGAAGCCTTCGGTCTGGAGTCACATAGCTACGCTGATGACGGACAGATATACTCCTCATGCCTGCCTTCCGACACCGAGCGACTACGCGCGCGAATCACTGATTGCATATCAGCGATTGCTGAGTGGACCGCGGCGAATCGACTCACTTTAAACCCTGAGAAGACGGAATTCCTATGGCTCTGCACTCCAAGAAGGCAGCACCTCATCAGTCGGACCCCGTTCATAGTAGGTGATGCCGCCATCGCCCCGTCGTCGACGATACTTCTATTGGGAGTCCAAATAGACGAGATCCTGTCCTTCGAAGCGCATATCAGCAGCATGATCCGCTGCTGTCACCACCAACTGCGAAGGATCAAGACGATTCGACAGTACATACCAGCGCAGGCAGCCTCACAGCTCGTACGGGCACTAATACTGTCAAGGATCGACTACTGCAATAGTTTATTATTCGTTCTTCCGGAGCGTCAGTTAAATCGTTTACAGTCGGTACTAAACCTATCTGCACGGCTAGTCTTTCGAAGCCGCTGGCGCGAGCACGTCACGCCGCTGTTGCGAGACCGCCTTCACTGGCTTCGAGTCCAGGAACGAATCGTTTATAAGCGTTGCTGGCTCACTCATCGAGCTTTATACGATCCCTTCTGCCCCGACTACCTAGCCACGCTGATACAACGATCCACGGTGAACGAACGACGATCGCAGCTACGGTCTGGAAGTCGGGTCCAGCTGCTCGTCCCTGCTCCATCCAAGACCTCTAAGTTCGGTGAACGATCGGTCAGGCGGGGCAACCCGCTCCTGTGGAACTCTCTGCCAGACTGTGTGACTAATTCTGACTCTGTTGAGACTTTCAGAACGAACCTAAAAACACACTTATTTAACATCGCATATAAGTGACACGTGTCAAAGCGCTCTTGTTTTTAGCCTAAGCTATGCTTACTGCGCTATAGAAGTTGTCTGATAATAATAATAATAATAATAATAATAATAATAATAATAATAATAATAATAATAATAATAATAATAATAATAATAATAATATTTCCTCATTATGTATCTTGTCTATTAATCGGATTCGTAGTAACTTTCGGTAGCACTTTCTCACAAACGTTAATATTTTTATTTCTATCTCCTTCGTGTACACCCAAGCTTCACATCCATATAACATGTCTGCAATACTCGCAATGTCTCGCATCTTTATTTTCATTTGTATTTCTTTACTTTTCCAAATCTTCTCCATGGCTTGCAATGCTGAAGTCGCTTTGGCTACCCTCACTTCGACCTTCTTTCCACATGACAGGTCCTGTGTCATCAGTGATCCTAGATAAGTGAACATCTCCACATTTTCTATTTGAACTCCATTCAATTTCAGGTTCATTTTAATATTTCTATCTCCAAACGCCATTGTTTTTGTTTTGGCTAAGTTCATATGTAATTAATCCGTATCTCCTTCCCTCTCTGTTTATCTCAGTTACTAGTTCCTCCAATCGCTGTGCGTCCGTGTCAACCAGATCCACATCATCTGCGAAACACAGATTGTTTACCCATATTCCGTGTACTTGTACCCAGTGTTTCTCTTTTTGGTTTGTCCGTTATTCTTTCTAATACTACTATGAATGTATTTGGGGATATTGGGTCCCCTTGTCTGGTCTCTTTGTCCGTTTTAAAATAACTCCCTACTACTCCGCCCACTCTGACTGCAGCTTCTGCCATTGCATTAATATTCTTCAATATCCTTATTAATTTGTGATCTATCCCATATGACTCCATGGATGCCCAGGTGACATGTTGGTCAATGCTGTCGAATGCTAAAAGAAATGTTAATACTTAAAGCAAAAAGTACTGAATTTCATAACAAATACGAGTATACATTTTTTAAACATTTTAAACTTATTAGTTGTAATATTCAGAACTTTTGACTTGCTGAGACTTATTTCATAACTATTCGAAATAATATACAAAACATTCTACGCCAATTTATTCATACAATAAGTTCATTAAATCCATATTTTCATTTATATAATGAGGTAATAGTGAGCTTTTAAACTTTTAAAATCTTTTTATTTGGCAGTTGCATATTAAATAGACTTTAAAATGCTGTTCTCCACGGTGTCCCGTCACTTTCTGGACCGTCACTTTCTGGACCGTCACTTCCTGGACCGTTTCTAATGTTCTATCTGTTATGTGTATGTAAACAAGTGTATACACTATGATATACAAATAGTTGTGATCTGCAATAATACTTAGAATTACTTACTTAGAATATATAATATAGAAATTCAAGATATTTTACTTACTTCCTTACAATGGTTTGAGTAAGCAGTGGACCAGTGACGCAGACTAGAACTATTCAAATTTTGAATCGTTGGATTACGGTTACGGTTATTTTTTACCACCTACACTAGGCGGAGGAGTAAAACACTGCCCAAAAATTGTTGACACAATGGAGAGCCCCCATCCTACTTACCTACCTGCCTATCTACCTATTTACTTCCATTTACAATGACGGTCCAGGAAGTGACGGTCCAGGAAGTGACGGTCCAGGAAGTGACAGGGAACCGTTATCCACTTTAGGTTGCTATAGAAGTCTTATTCCTGAATGTTTTAAAATTTTATTTATTTCTAAGGAACAATTGTGCATTCAGGTTTTGTAACTGCTGTGCCTGATTTGAATTTTTGATCATAAAGATCTTCTTATCCATTCCTTATAAATAATACAATAAAGCATACCTCAACAGAATGTAATACTGGCTTCTCGATATCAATGGAGCATCGTTCGCCGCGAATGATGCTCCATCGAAATCGATGATTCGCCTGCTTTAATTCTTGGAATAAATCGCAATACTATTCGTTTCGCAAAAGAATAGTATTTCTCTTCTTTCGGGACGGGAAGCAGTGACGCAGACTAGGAGCTTTTTGAATGTTTATCCGTTTTTATCTATTTTATTTGCAAATTTCTCGATAGAATGTTTGCGAATTTTTAAAATTTACTTTTAAATTTGAAATTGGTTTTGCGTGGTTTGCGACGGTGTATTTTGTTTTGACTATTATTTCTATTTCATTTTATAATTAGTGAATTTAGTTAACCTCCATTATCGATCACTTCATGGTCTTTGTGGACAGTGTTGTCACTCACTGCAGGCTTTTATTTTTTAGAAACATAAATTTATTCCAAACTAACATCGACTGGCACTATTCATTTCACGCTGAGCTTGAGCTGAATTATACATTGACTTTCATTTAAATCTGATTAAATCAATATTTGCCTGTTGTGATTGACACTATGAAATCAATAGTACTGTTACTATGCTCGATTTTTCTCTTTCATGCGAACTTGAATCTCACTTGGCCCAGTCTAAGATGGGAGTTTGACTATGGAGACATTAGAATTCTGAATTCTGAATGCTGTTTCTTTAAAAATATTGCTTGTTTTAATTCATTCAACCTCATCCCATCAGCAAAATTCTCGGTTTCCACTAGGTTGTTGCTATTTGGCAGATGTGATATGCTCCTGAATAAAAGTAGACGCTTCAAACGCGCAAGAATCATTGTTAATGAGTCAAATGCTCGGCATGTCAATGTGTTTTTAATTCTGCTACTCTCAGGTGGTATTGAGCTAAACCCCGGCCCTTTTGCAACATCTTTTAAGTTTGGACATCATAAGTAAGTAAGTAAGTAAGTAAGTAAAATCTCGTTAATTTCTAAAGCGCTTCCAAAAGATGCACCGAAGTAGCTCCTTATTCCTATGCGCTCAATCTCAAATGAAGTAGCTATAGCCAAGGTGGGTCATTCATGCCGGGTCATTTTAATCAAAGGGCGAGTGGGCAGGACGCTATAGCTATGGAGGAAATGATTTTATAAAGAGAAATGATTTTAGTTTGGAAAGAAAAACATGAGGAGATGTTGCAAGAAGGGGAGAAAATTGTGACTCAGAGTTTGTTATTTGGCTTTGATGTAGACAACGAAGGGATATTGGAATTGAGTTCCAAAGCTCAGGTGCCGCATATGAAAAAGCACGATTGCAAATTTTGAGAGATGATTGATTCAGAGGTCGAAGAAGAGTTACATGAGAAGAGGATCTAGTAGATCCAGGTTGTTGTGGAATTATCAGATTTCTTAGGTAGACTGGTTTTGATGTATGGAGTGAGTTATAAGTCAATCATAACCAATCATAATATTGCTTCAATTAGAAACAACGCTTCTTCATTGCATAATTACTTAATTGAGTTTCCTCTTCATATTCTGGCCTTGAATGAGACATGGCTGCGCCGAAATGATACTCCATCATTTTTATCTGATTTACATCCTCCTGATTTTTTCCTTCTTAGCAATCCAAGGCAGCATGTAAATGGTGGCGGAGTTGCTTTTCTGTACAAAAAATTTCTAAATTTTACCCAACTGTCAGTTCCTGGTGCACTTTTTCAATCTTTTGAGGTCATTGCAGAAACACTTGATTCTGGTAACAAAAGAATTTCCTTTATAAACTTTTCAGATTTTATTGTTTGAAAGTGTCCAAGTCTGCGGAGGGAAGCTGGGATCGAGTTCCAAAGTTCAGGTAAGGCGTATGAGAAGGCACGGTTGCAAATTTTCAGGGATGTCCGTATCCCGACATTCACAGAGGAAAATTATTTGCGGGAGGACAAGAAGAAATATCAACTATATTCTGCACAAGAGAATGCGCTCTTGAAATCCTGTCATTTGAAAATCGACCAAAGTCTTGGCATTGACTGTCAGCTTCCAACATTTTTATATGAGACGCAAAGCGAGATTAGAAAGGCAATACCAAGAATAGTTAAGAGTACTGCCAAGAGATTGAAGAGTTGTATTAGTTAACCCACTGTTTATGAAGGGAAATTGTAGTAGATCAAGAGATCACAGACCAGTGATTTCGAGTTCCATATCAGTGAATTAGGCGATTTAAGGAACTCATTTTCGATTCAGTTGTTTCTATCACATCCAGCCAAATCTGTCGTATCGCTGGAAAAGACTTTACCTCGCAACTGGTGTCTGCGTTCATCCTGCCCAGTCAAGACTACTGCAATTTCGTCCTAACCGGACACCCAAACTCAACATTGGCCACTATGCAGCAAGTTCAAAAGTTCAAAACGCTGCTGCACATCTAGTCCATGACGTAGAACATAGAGACCGCGTCATCTCTGCGTTCCGTGATCTTCTTTAGTTTCTGGCCCAGTACAATATAAAGTATGCATGCTGATGTTTTGCGCACGGCATTGTCGCCCGACTTACCTCACCGATCTGGTCCAGGCAAGTGAGCCAACATCAATTGCCAGCCAATGTCATAAACCTGGTCTTTTGGCAGTCAGAGGGCAGCGAGCTTTCTATTTCGCTGGACTTAATTGCTTGGAACGCCCTCACTAGCGCTACAGAACCTAGAGTCGCCTGTATCTTTCCGTAAACAGCCGAAGAGTCACCTCTTGAACTGTGCTTATTATTGATCTTGTCATCATCTTGCTCCTTGCCAGCTCTTTAGCGGCAATAGCTGGACATAAAAGGTTTCTGTTGATAGTCTTCCTTCTACGATTGATATTCTTTCCAAGCAAAAGCTTGCTATGTTCATATTCGTGACCTTCGCCGCCTACGCCCTTGCCTAGATACTAAAACTGCCACCACAATTGCTACCTCAATAGTCCACTCCAAATTATAGTATTGTAACTCACTCTACTATAACCTTCCCAAAGCCTCTATCAACAAATTGCAATTTATACAAAATGCACTTGCTCGTGCTGTTACTAAGTCACCTAAATTCTGCCATATTTCACCCATACTAAAATCATTACATTGGCTTAAAATAACTGAACGTATCCAATATAAGATAATACCACTTACATATAGCTCACTTCAGTCATCAAAACCTGTCTACCTTAGATCACTATTAAGCCCTCAGCCTCCTCGACCTACACGTTCATCATCTTACCTCACTCTGGCACGCCCACTCAATCAGTCATCCCTGAAAATTTGCAACCGTGCCTTCTCATACGCCTTACCTGAACTTTGGAACTCGATCCCAGCTTCCCTCCGCAGACTTGAACACTTTTAAACAATAAAATCTGATTCCTCATTTCCTGTAAATCCTGCATTATCTCCTAAAGTCTTCAGGTTTAAACTTAAATCCTTCCTTTTTCTTAAATCATTTCCTCCATAGCTGTAACAACCTAGCCTCACTGCCCTTCGGATGTTGACTATTGCCTGGCTTATCATATACCTTTTCCATAGCTATTGTAAGAAAGGCTAAGCGCCTAAGAATAAGCAGCTACTGTTGTACTGCCTTCCAAGGCGCTATAGAAATCCACGAGATTTTACTTATGTATTTACTTACTTACTTACTTTGCCTTCGGGCGTCGGATACCCTCGCTACGCCTCTGCTATCTACAGTGTTTATTCTAGCCCCCTTGACATTGGGGGG
This sequence comes from Metaphire vulgaris, assembly GCA_018105865.1. Lineage (NCBI taxonomy): Eukaryota > Metazoa > Annelida > Clitellata > Crassiclitellata > Megascolecidae > Metaphire > Metaphire vulgaris. The sequence goes on from JACLAT010000059.1 coordinate 308,796, forward strand.
ATTTTGAAATGTTTGGGGGGAACAAGGTTTGAGTTTCCACACGTTTGGGGGGAAATTTCCATTCCCCAGCCAACATCTAAAAAAATTTGGGGGGAATTTTCAAACTTTGGGGGGGGGGAGAAATTCCCCCCTAAGAAGGCCTAGAATAAACACTGGCTATCTAGATATTTAAATACAAAGTACGGCAAATGTAAAACTAGTACAGTCTAAAGATCGAGAGCTAGATATGGTAAACAAATAAAGTGAATGTGCGAAAAATGTAAAAATAATGAACGAATTCAACATTTAAAACAAAATCTACGGATGATGGTTCAAGAGCAAAATTGTAAGCAATCCTGATTAATTAGTCTTTCATAGTGCGATATGGAAAATCCTCAACGATACGCTCAACTCAGGAAGCAATCGCAGTTGTCCTCATTTGTTAGCGATCTGGCGAATGGGTGGCCGAATTGCTGGGGGCGAGTTACAGGGGGCGATTTGTTCGTAAACCGTGAATGTCAATCCAAATATATCATTAAATAGTTTTGCTGTTGCATATCCTCTATTACTATTTATCCAGAGGTATTTATTAAGATCACACAGACAGTTTGTATTAATTTGCATCCTAAATATGTAAATCTCTTACTGTCCTGTTTGATGTTTTCGCTAACGACCTGCGATATCGGCTTCCGTTTTGGGGGTCTCAAGTTCCTTCAATTTTTCTGAGTTTTTTTAAAGATGCAGTAGGCCTAATTTTTTCCACTGTTATCTCCACTGCTATTCAATATAATACTAGATGTGGTAATGCAAAAAGCAATACAAAACACAAAAGAAGAAGATGCTGGAGTAAAAGTATATGAGCAAACAATAAATAATTTAAGGTTTGCAGATGACATAGATGTGATAACAACAAAAGCAGATCACCTACAAATATTAACCAATGAAATAAGCAAGGCCGGAGAAGAAGTGGGGCTAAAAATAAATATACAGAAAACTAAAGCAATGGTCACGGGGAACAAGAAGGGAAAGTTAATCTAAAACTAAAGGAGGAAATAATAGAACAAGTACCAAAATTCGTATACCTAGGATCAGTACTGACAGAAGATGGCCTAAGTGAAGAAGGCATAATAAGAAGAATTGGACTAGCAAGTGCAGCATTTGGAAAACTTCAGAAGATATGGAAAGACAAACAAATATCACTGAAAACAAAACTAAAGCTATATAATACACTGATCAAACCAATACTATTATATGAATAAGAATGCTGGACCATAAAAAAGAAAGACGAAAGAAGATTAATGACTGCAGAAATGAACTGGTTAAGAGGAATAACAGGAGTCAGCAGAAGACAAAGAATAAGAAATGAAACGATCAGAGAAAAGACAGAGCAAAATGAAACGATACTCGAATCAATACAGAAACGAAGACTGAAATGGTTTGGTCATGTTGAAAGAATGAAGGAAGAAAGACTACCAAAGAAAGCACTATACAACTATGTTGAAGGGAAAAGGAGAAAAGGAGGACCAAGAAAACATGGATAGAAAACTTAAAAGAGGATGCAGAAGAAATGCATATGAACTTCATCCAATTGACCAGAGCAGCAAGAGACAGACAGAAGTGGAAGGAACTCATTCAGACCCATCGTCCAACCCAATAGGGAGAGACGGAAAGAAAGAAAGAAGAGAAGAAGAGTAGGCCTAATACTGAAGTCGCCAGAGCCAGAATGTCGCCTTACTTTTTTCAACTTATATGGAAACACTACACATGCAGAATAAGACTAAATGACAATTAAATCAAACAAGGGGCGCAGTAAATACTTAGGCAATATGATAACCAGCAATGGGGTGTGTGAGAAAGGCATAACATCAAGAAAAGGAATGGCCATGACGCCATTTTGGAAATTCAAAGAGATACTGTACTTACATATAGAACCATCTCTTACGAGACACGATTGAGAGTGCTCAAAAGCTATGCTTGGTCAGTCCTCTTGTATGGAACATAGATATGGACAAAATCTTAGGACATGCAGAAGAAATTGGAAGCCACAGAAATGCGGTTTCTGCGACGGATGCTGAAGATAGCATAGACGGAAAAGAAAATCAATGAAGAGATCTTGAATGAAATCGGAATAGAAAGAAGTGTGATGGCAATCATCAGAAAAGAAAGCTTTCTTTCTTTGGACGCATAATAAGGAAGGAAGTAGAACTTTGCGACGCCGCGCCGCCGCCGCCGACGTTTTCATGACGCCGCCGCCGGTAATATAGAATCGGAGCGCCGCCGTCGCCGAGAGAACATCGGCGTGACGCCGGTAGGACACCGGCGACCCTTTGGTGAAATTATGTTTCTTATGTAGCCAGAGAAGACCAACACTGTTGTAATACGTGGATAAACCTGTCTTCACCATATACAGTAGGCAACATGTGATAGCTAATTCAAAGCACAATTCAAAGCACACGTTACTTAATTACTTCGCTTCATTCGTCTATCGAATGATATCCTGTATTGTTTACATTCTGCAAAATGGCAACGGCAAAGAAAGCGTTTTCGATGAAAATTACGCGAAGACCTAAACAGATGCTAAAGTGATGCTAAAATTAACTGTGCACAGTTAACTAAACGAGCTGTGAAACTATGCATCAAAACTGAGAGCGTTTGTTGCTTAAATCCTCTTAGTTTAGTTTAAAATTAATCTTCTTAGTCTGATGTCGGCAGTGCTTTGTTTTCTACAGTGTAAGTTGGCACATAAACTTTTTAAAAGTTTTCATTTATGGTCAATTTGGGATATATAGCCTAATGAAGCAATATAATTTGATAAACAGAACCGTGGCTAGGGGCGGGAGCAAGCTGCGCCGGGCGCCGTCTTAGTGGGGGGGGGGGCATTTTGGACACTTTTTAAAGTTTTTATAGCATCACTATCCACTTTTTGCGGCTTAAAATGCAGATAAGTACAAAAGGGGCTGCTAGAGGCTATAGATTGCTACGTCGTGAAAGCGTAAAAAGATCATCACCGGAATTTAGGAGCGCAAAATTTGTACCTTGCCCCGAGCGCCGAATACTCTAGCTACGGCTCTGTTGATAAAATGTTTCTTAAACTGTATAATTTTATTTTTACTAGTATTATAAGTTTGTTACATTGTTTTCAAATGAACCCGATGGCAAAAAACCATGATGATTGAACAAAACCGACGATATCATATGGTGTCCTTTGTAGTCGCACGAATTGTACTGTATTAACCGTTTGTACGCCGCCGACGCCAATAAAGTCCACGCCACCGCCGATAAAATTCGTTCGGCGCTCCGCCGCCGCCGGTGATAAAGCGGTCACACGCCTTCGCCGACCCTCAGACTGTCGGCGCACAGGTCTAGAAGGAAGACCTGAAGCATTTGGCAATAACCGGATAATTGAACGGAAAAGAGTTAGAGGTGGACAGAGAAGTACCTATACAGACTGCATATAGACTGCCCAAAAGAACGAATTCAGGTAGTAAAGAATGGCACCGAATTAATACGAGGATATCAAGAACTAGCTATTAAAGCTAGTAGACGCCTCGTGAGGCAGAATGGTCGACACTACTGGAACAGCGCCCTTGACGCTGCTAAAGGTGACACAGGGCAGACTTTAAAACATCTGGACACGCTGCTGGGTAACCGTGGCAAGAGGCCTTGTCAGCCGTTGAGTTTCTCTGCTGAAGATTACCACCAGTTCATGGATGGTAAGGTTAATGCAATCAGAGAGAGAACGACAAACGCTGGCTCGGCCAAGTTTCTGGATTACTCTGGGTCCGTTCTCACTTAGTTCTCTGCTCTTTCGATTGCAGAGGTCACGTCCATCGTGATGGCGTCACAAACAAGCCAAGACGACCCCCTCCCGATGTGGCTATTCAAAGAGTCCGTCGAGACGCTTGCTCCGTTTCTCACGACTCTACTATCGACCTCTTTAAGCAGCGGAGACTTTGTATCGTCATGGAAGCGAGCGGTAGTCTACCCGCACCTCAAGCGGCCAGGCTTGGACCAAGCGAAATTATCTAACTTCCGTCCCGTTTCCAATCTTCCTGTCCTGTCTAAGCTGCTTGAGAGAGTCGTTAATGATCAATTCGTGGCCTATTTGACGATTAATGGACTAATGCCTAAAGGCCAGTCCGCCTATCGGAAGGGTCATTCCACCGAAACTGCGGTTCTGCGCATTTACAATGAAATTGTTGAAGCGGTCGCCAATGAACAGTTGGCCCTCCTCTGCCTCTTGGATCTATCGGCTGCTTTCGATACGGTGGACGATGACATCCTCAATCGCCGACTTGAATCCACTTATGGACTAAAAGGGCCGGCTCTGTCTTGGATTCGGAACTACTTGGCTGACAGGTTTCAGTCTGTTAGCTGGAAGGGTCGCACGTCGGCTCCATGCCGTGTTCTTAGTGGAGTGCCACAAGGATCTGTACTCGGTCCACTATTGTTTATACTCTATGTGGAGGACATTGGTCGTATCATCGAAACGTGTGGGCTTACCTATCATGCCTACGCTGATGACGTTCAGGTTTATGCCTCCTGCCCTCCGTCTGAGGTAGAATGCTTGCGGTCCCGTATTACGGACTGCATTCGTTCAGTCCAGAGGTGGACTGATGAAAATCGACTCTCGCTGAACCAGGGGAAGACCGAACTTCTCTGGTTAAGCACTCCTCGGAGGAGGCACATCATTTGCCAGAATACGCTTCCGATTGGTGATGTTGATGTCACTCCGAGCACAGAACTGCGCCTCCTTGGAGTTCTTTTTGACGAGACACTCTCGTTTGTCGGACTTTAGGACAACGTCATTCGTACCTGTTTCTTTCAACTGCGAAGGATCAGGGAGATCCGTCGATACCTGCCGGTGCCTGTCGTCATCAATCTCGTCTGTGCCCTCGTCTCAGCTCGAGTAGATTATTGTAATAGCGTTCTGCTCGGACTTCCTGCTAACCAACTAAATCGTCTTCAGTCGATGTTAAACGTCTCAGCTCGTCTGATCTTTGGCTTGAGTTGGAACGAGCACGTGACACCGTTTCTACGCGATAATCTTCACTGGTTCAGGATCCCGGAGCGCATAGCCTTCAAGCGTTGTTGGCTTACATTTCGGGCGCTTTATGAGTCCTTTTGCCCCAGTTACTTATCGGACCTGGTTATCAAGTCTACGGCGGTCGACCGGCGATCGCGGCTTCGCTCTAGCAACTGTCGTCAATTGGTGGTTCCTCCTCTGTCCAAGACAGCTGTCTTCGGTGACAGATTCTTCCGGAGGGCAATCCGAGTCTGTGGAACTTTCTGCTGAAGAACGTGACAATTGTGACCTCCCCTGATTTGTTTATCAAGTGCCTTAAGACGCATATGTTTAATATCTCTTATAGTGTTCATTGTTAAGCGCTTTTGACTTTAGTCTTCACTATGCATGCTTACTGCGCTCTATAAATTGTCTTAATAATTATAATAATAATAATAATAATATATAATAATATATAATAATAATATAGGCTATAGCAGGGTTTCACAGGCATTTTGGAACCGCGGCCCACTTGAACGGTTTTGCAACGTGTCGCGACCCTAATAATAGCATGTAATATAGAAAAATGCATTAGGCCATCTGGCGAACGTTAGTTGAAAAGAATCCTCTGAGTTTTGAATAAATGACAAAACAAAGGCTTTGATTCAATTCGAATGAAAATATGGCAAATATATTAGGCAGAATTGCTCATATTTTTGCCAAATAGGAAAAATGAGAGAAATAAATATTGAAATTTCTTGAAAATTAGTTTCTTTAGAATGTTGCCACGAACATACCTTTATTGTGAGTCCTAAAAATCCTATGACTATGGCAAAATCGCTTAACCGCTAGGTGCGAGAGAATATCGAAAGAAATTCCTATTGTTAGTGGAGTTTCAAAGCAAAAATCATCGTAAAATCGTAATACGCTTTTCTTGCGGTATTGCGAAATAAGAACAATTTTAAAAACTATAGGCCAGGTTTTCCAAAGTTTTTGGAACTTTGCGACTGCTTTAGCGGCTATGTAACATGCCGCGACCCTGCAAACATATTGTCAACTAAATTAGAAAAAGCACTAATCTTTTAATATAATCCGTATATGGAGAAATAGATTTTCTACAATCATTAATGATTCCGATTAAAAGAAAGTAAATGCAATGGAATGCGAGGACCATAGAACTATCAGTCTATTATGCCATGCGGCGAAGATAATACCTGCGTCTGATGCCATCGGAGCGAACGAGCTACATGCGTTTTTCAACGACACAGTTGCTGCCGTCCAAGCGGAAACTGCTGGGGCCCAACCCTGTCGTTCACATCAGCGCCATCCACTTGTCGTTTTGAGCAGTTTAAGACACTCACCGTCGACGACGTCACTAAAACAGTTCGCGCACTGCCAGACAAGCGGTGCTCAATGGATCCGATACCAACGCGGCTACTGAAGGAAAATGTCGACGTTCTAGCGCCGTTTTGGTTGACCTATCAACAAGTCGCTCACCTCTGGATTGGTTCCGAGCGCTTTCAAAGCTGCCTCCATAACACCATTGCTGAAGAAGGCGATTCTTGATTCAGCTGATGCAAAGTCATATCGACCAATCTCCAACCTGTCGGTATTGTCAAAGCTGCTTGAACGACTAGTAGTGAAACAGCTGATTGAATATCTGTCATCATCAGGGCTACTGCCAGCATTGCAATCTGCATACCGTCAACATCACTCCACGGAGACAGCTGTCGTCAAGGTATTATCGGACATTCTGCTTGCTGTCGATACAGGTAATCTCGTTCTGCTGACGATGCTCGACCTGTCAGCTGCATTTGACACTGTTGATCACGCAACGCTGCTGCGACGCATGCAGACGACCAAAGGGATTGTTTTGTGCTGGTTTTCATCGTACCACAATGACCGCACTCAATATGTACGATGCAGCTCCTCCAAGTCTTCCTCAACGCTAACTGTATGTGGAGTTCCACAGGGATCGGTCCTCGGGCCGATCCTTTTTCTGTTATATACTGCCGAATTGCAGGGGCTGATCCAGAGACGCCAACTTCAGCCACACTTGTATGCTGATGATACGCAAATCTATGGCACCTGTAAGCCGTCAGAGACTGCCCAGCTACAAAGCGAAATATCTGAATGTGTTGACTACGTCGGTGCATGGATGCAATCCAACAGGCTAAAACTCAACTCAGCAAAGACTGAGGCGTTGTGGTGCTCGTCTGCCCGGCGCCAGCACCAGATTCCTGTGACTGGAATATGCGTTGGCAGTGAGGTCGTCACGCCGTCCGCTTTTGTCCGTGACCTAGGCGTCTACATTGACGCTGACCTGTCGATGCGGTCGCACGTCACGAGAATTGTGTCGAGTTGCTTCGCAGTCCTAAGGCAACTACCCAGTATACGTAGGTCCGTCACACCATCGGTGATGCAATCACTCGTTGTTGTATTGGTGCTCAGTCGTCTAGACTACGGCAACTCGACGCTTGCTGGCGTCTCCGGTCACCTGATTGCAAAACTGCAGTCAGTCCTAAACGCAGCTGCCCGTTTGATTTTTGCAGCTCGGAAATACGATCACGTGACGCCTCTTCTACGCGAGCCACACTGGCTTCGTTTCCCGGAGAGGATAGATTTCAAACTCGCTACGTTGGCATTTAAATGTCTCCATGGATTGGCGCCGTCATACCTGGCAAACGCTTTCGGCCGCGTGTCTGATGTCAAAACTCGATGCCACCTGCGCTCGGCGTCTACGACTGACGTTCTCGTGCCGCGAGTACGTCGTTCAACGATCGGTGGCCGTGCTTTTCCGGTCGCTGCTTCTCGTGTCTGGAATGGACTTCCGCCTCACGTGAGGTCATGGTTTCAGACATAGCTAATTGACATATTGAGAAGCTCTTTTAGCAGTTGTGCTGCTTGACAAGTTTCCTATTTGGCATATCAGAGATTTTTCCATAGTTGTATATATATATATATATATATATATATATGTGTGTGTGTGTGTGTGTGTGTGTGTGGTGTGTATGTATTCGGTGTCCTAGTGGGATTGTGCTTGACCATCCACGCAAGGGCCCAGGTTCAATTCCGAGTAGTCGCCGCCGAAACCTTTTAGTTTTTGCTCTGAGCAATATGATAAATCCGGCATATAACTTCACTTCTAGATTTTACATTTTGTTTTAGAGCAATGACATAGACCTACCTATGAATTCTTTTTACTACACCTAGGACGTTCACTGTACTTGAGGCACTGCAGATGGTTATGGAAAGCGAAGATATTTTGTCTGCTGATGTTTATATTTATCCACCAAATGCTGGAATTAACTCTGACGACAGGACAATTGATACATCTGTTCCGGGGACTCACATATACATCCTGGATCAGGCATCAAATGCAATAGTCATGTCAAGGAAAGACAACAAAACTGTGAACCTTGTCAGCAACTGCTTTGGTGTGACACCGGTTGAGACTGCCTCCAGGTGGTGTCGTACGCAGAACCAAAGAGTCAATACTGTATTATCCAGCCTAACATAGTTCGGGTATACAATAAATCCATGGGTGGTGTATACAGAGCTGACCAGAATGTTTCTCTTTATAGAATTTCAATGCGGACTAAAAAAATGTTGATGGCCATTATTTACTTACTGCATTGACTTGATGGTCTCCAATGCATGGCAACTCTACCGACGAACGCCATCATATCAGGAAAATCCTATGCATCTGATTGACTTTCGACGAGACCTAGTTGAAGTCTATCTTATGTCCTATGCGCAGTTAACAAAAATTGGACGTCCAGGAAGACCACAGCCACTCAGCCATCGCAACCCAGAAGAATTGCGCCATGATGAAAAAGGGCACTACTTCACAGACAGTGCAACGCAACGGCGATGTGTCCAGTGTGGGAAACACACGAAAGAAATGCAAAAAAATTGACATTGGACTTCACATTAACTGCTTTAATATTTTTCATGGCATTTAACATTACACAAGTTGAAACTAAGTTCAGGTGCATTACTAGCTGAAGTTGTTAGTTACATACCATAGCAGCTCTTTATATACTGGTATTCTACTTGCACACCTTACCAGGGTGCGTGATTTTTGCGTCAAATTTCTCTTTCGTGAAACGTAAAATTTCAGTATTTTTCTGTGTACTTTTGTTCCTTAATTGTTTTAAACATAATGTAAAATACTAAAAAGCAAAAGTTGAGATAATCTGGGTCAACGTAGAAATACACATCACCTAAGGAAGAAGACTATCGAAGTAGCACTGTTATTTCTCAAAGGCATTTGGGCGGGGCGTAAAGTATGTATAACCAAGGTTATTACTCCGTCAGCTGTTTTCAACAACTTTTGTTTCGTAATTATTTATGTTTCAATCATACATGAATTTTCACTTTGTTCGAGTCGGGAAGTTAGCAGAGTGGTAACGACACGGACGATTGAGCAGACGGTCACAAGATCTATACCCACAGGAACCTGTGGTCGACTCAGCTTTAATCGCTAGAGTACGGTGGTAAATTGAGAAGCAGCGTTAAGCTGCAAGGTAAAACGTGAGTCTGGGGGGGAAATTTTGACAAACTACCCTAGATTAATGGTTTATGGGCTTTTTACCACCTACGTAGCTCATTGGCTAGACCTGAGATAAGCGCCAAAAGCCAACGCTAGGACTCGAGTACGGGACCTACCTTTACCTTATTATGTTTCAATTGTTATTTTCAGCTCAAAGACTTGGTCAGCTTCATGCTGATTTTGGCGGTCTTTGTGTTTTCCTACGGCATTGGATCAAGCATTATTTTGTATCCAAACCAACCATTAGATATCTATTTATTTGTTAATATTCTCTATGATTCATTCTGGTCGGTGCTTCAACAATTCAACCGAGATGATGCCTTAGGTAAGAAGTTCGAAGCTCATAGAATCATTTTGCAAAAAAAGTTTAGTTAAAGTTTAACTTTAAAAAAGTTAGCGTCCATCACTGCTTTTCTCTCTATCTTTATCATCGCATCGACACTCTTCCTAACCTGTCTCTTTCTATTTCACGATAAATGTATTTTCTACATCATTGAACTTTTATTCTAATATATCGTCAGGGCCGTCAAGAAAAAATACGGGTTGAGGGACAAATATTGATTCCGGGCCTCTTGTTTCACTCTCCATATCTTTTCATAGTGAACTAAAACAAAATCTTGACAAGCAAAAAATAACTCAATACTAATATTAATATTTTTCTGGTTTGCGCGGGCCCTTTGTTTATCGTCGGGCCCGGGTGAAAATGTACCCCTTTACCCCTCTCGTCGGCCCTGTATATCGTTGCTAGTTTCTTTGAAGAAAATGAACGCTTTGGTAAGATTTGCGATTCACTGAATGTGCCTGCTCTTTTTCAATATAGTCATTTTGAATTTTATTTCGATTATTATTGTCTATTCCAAACATCAACGCAGCTTAATAGTGATATTTTCGTAATTGTCATAACCTTGATAGATATTTCGCTATTTTATTCTTACGCGTGTGTTTTTACGCAATGATTAGGCCTATTTATTTCAGGATTAAACTGCAACAAGGACGAAACCAACATCACAGCCGAATACTGTAGTTCAACAACTGCTCTTGACATTGACTATGTGAGATGCAAAGAAAATAGATGTCCTGCCAATAGATGGATAGTTGCTATTCTTCTGGTCATCTACGCTATCATCTCCGTTGTCATGATGCTGAATGTGCTAATTGCTATGTTCAAGTGGGTATCATATAAAGTTAAATGATATGGTTTTAGTTTGCATAGTTTGCTGTTGACTATTGCGAGGTCACTTTATCTAATACCATGCGTTCAGATGTTCTGGACTGCAATATGGACACCTTATTTCTTGCAATAACTAAGACACAATGTCTATAGTACAACTGTGGTGACCTGTCATTAAATGCCCATTTCTAGGCTTTATGTAGAATGCCGGCTATAATTTTCAATCAAAAATTCTTACTCTTCCAGACAGACGAATTTAACTCCTTTTAAAAATATATGTACAAATATAATGACATTGCGATTTACTCGAATATAGTATACTAACCATCACTATGATTACAGATAACAATTTGAGGGAGTAGTGATGTGAATTGCAGTGAAAATCTAATAGTTCACTTGAAAATAGCAATAATAATCTGTGAATCAGATGTGCAGTTTGAAGTATATGCTAGTGTCAAGTGATTTGTTCATTATTATCAGTGTTGTTAAGTATCTAAGATACTTGTATCTAGATACGTATCTTAGATACAAAAAAGTATCTTGTATCTTGTATCAAGATACATTTTTCAAAAGTATCTAGTATCAGTATCTTAGATACAAACAAAGTGTACCTGTATCTTTATTTTAAAATTAGATACAAGATACTTTTAAACTCTCAATAGAGGTTGACTACTGTTTATAGTGGATATTGTTGAATGGTGATATATGGACATTTCAAATATTTCAAATATACTTTACGAGATTTTATGAAACTTTACGAGATTTTACTTACTTGCTTACTTAAAATATCTATGGTTGTAGATTTGTGTGGCATCTATGACCTGGATATATTTAGCAAAATGGCCGATAATCAGGCCCTCCGAGAGAAATTCCGGGCCCCTGTGCAGAATGGCCGACGGGCCCTTGAGAAGTAATAATTTCTTGACGACCTTTTTTTCTTTTTTATTTGCTCGTCAGCCGTTTGTAAGTGTTGACGACCTTTTTTTGCTTATCGGCCATTTATTTTTTAGCACTGTGTCCCGGGCCCCTTGTGCTCGCCGGGCCCCTCTGCTGAACTGACATTTTAACCATTCTTTAGTGTTATTATTCATTTTATTGTTAATTATACATATTCATCATCGGCCCGGGCCCCCTCCAGACCGCCGGGCCCCTGTGCAGTTGCCCCCCTGCCCCTCTCGGAGGGCGTGCCGATAATGATAATCAACATGTGCCTGTGATATTAGTTGGAAAATATTTCAAAATAGTTAGTGTAGAAGGTGGCAAAGTTCTCGTGAAATGTGTAAATTGTGTCAATAAGACTATTTCTGGAGGATTTGCATCAACGTCAAATTTTAAGCTGCATCTCATCTGCATTTCAAATATACTTTAAGCTACATTAATTTTAGGCCCTGGAGTCATATTAAGAGATATATAATTTGATTAATATGACAACTTCTTTGGTTGTAAATTTGCATTGCATCTATGACTTCTTTTCAAACTAGGTTTACTCTGAAACAAACTCTTCTTGGATATTTTTTCTCAATACTAACTTTAAAAAAAAGTATCTTAAAAAGTATCTTGTATCTAGATACTTTCTATTTGTATTTGTATCTTGATACTTTTGATTTCATGTATCTAGTATCAGTATCTTTGATACATTTCCTCACATGTATCTGTATCTGTATCTAAGATACATTTGAAAAGTATCTTTAACAGCACTGATTATTATATTGGAAATGCGCAATGTTCATTAATTATGAATTTAACAGCTGGTAAGTTAGAACATGCCAGGCTCGAGTCAAGAACAAGTCATTAGACAAAAATTCAGAACATTTACAAAAATGTAATATATCCGAAAACAGTTGGCTCAATAAAATATGTTAGATAAAACAGCCAAGCTTTCACGTCATGCTTGACGGACAAACAGATAGTATTAGATATTTAACTGTTCCTCCAGGACAGATTGCTCGATCGTGGTGGCGTAACTAATCCGCTTGCCAGATTAGGGACAATACCAGACGAAATTTCGCCGATTCGATTATGGGCCTGATGAGCATAGTGAGCTCTCTAGCGGAGTCTCTGGTGGAGCACCAGCTATAAAAGAATTTTTGGAACACAATTGGAAACAGTATGACAACTTGCAGTATAAGAAATTACCTACCAAATACTTTCTGACACATAGCTTATTTTAAGCGGTTTTACCACATTCCACATGTAGGTCCTGTGTCCATCTTGTGGCAATATTAACGCTCTATCACATTTATAATATTTTTCAATGCTGCTTTTATGAACGTTAATTGATTTCAGCACAACGTTTTCAAAAGTGCAAGACAAGAAGGATGAAGTGTATATTTTGCAAGTATATCGATTCATGCGCGAGTACAGTCTGAAATCCGTGTTTCCGATTCCATTATGCGTTGTTTCGTATTGGCATGTCATCCCATGGTGCATTCAGAGATGTCGTAAGAAAAATGACCAAAAGAATAAAAGAAAGTTGTTCAGTAAGATAGTCATTTTCATCATCTTTGGAGCGAATACCAGTATTCAGTGGCGTAGTCAGGATTCCAGAATAAGAGGACGCATAAATATTTTCAGGTTTTCAGGTGAAAAGAATCTTGATCAAAGACGCCGTTGTGTCAAGCTCTTGCACTTTTAACTTCTTTCATTCATTCTCATCCTATTACCTATCCACCAACTACTCCACGGCTTGCACAAATACCGTGAATGGAACCAGTCCGAGTCACTGGGCGTGCCCAACCCCGAGGCCAAGCCAATGCGTTTATTAGTTTGTTAATTCGCCTTAATTTTTAAAAGCTTCGAAAAAATGAATTATGTTCTGTTAGTTATCAGATATTTATTTTTTCAGAGGATATATTGCCTGCAGCAGCATCAAAATTGGAGAGCAAAGAAGGAAAAGCCATAGCTAATAAAATTTATTTTACCAGGTACGCCAATAAATGTCTATCACTAGGTTACTTCCAATTTGTTATTTCTGATTTGAGGCGTTTGCAATACAAATTGCGTATTCGCAAAGACCGACCGAAACTGCACTAATCATAAGCACTGGTTCTGTGTGCACCCAAGTGCCGACAGATTCCAAGAGGGATTTGGAAAACGTCGGACGTGTACACAGAAGATGTGGGCAACAATAACGACGTCATTCCCGCCTCACATAAATAAGTCGTAAACTGAAAGTTTTGACCGCTTTTGGAAAAAAGGTAAAATTTCTAAAACGGCTTGGTTGATTCAAGTGAAATGTTGCATCCTTAATGGTAATAAATGTGAGTACATGAGGATGAAATTGTATGTAATTCCAATGCAGGTTTACGCCTGTTATTATAAAACGTTTAGGGGGCCAGTTATTTGTGGACACAGTGCATATTCAAACCGATGTCTGATAAACACGCAACGTTCAGTTATCTTGCAGAAACATTTTCAATATGGACATTTCTCAATATGAACATTTTCAATATGAACTTCGTTCAAGCAAATAACAAATAAATAACATTTTCAATATGAACATTTTTTCAAGTTTTTTTCAAGCTTAAGTTTATTTATTTACAAACAGAAATAACATAATAATTTCAGCAACAAGACTAATTATAAATTGATACAAGGAACTTAACTAACTAACTTATACTAAAATAGAAAAAATCAAAAATTAAAATTATGATAACTGTATATAATTAATACCAGAAAATGGATTTTTTTGTGAGTACAAATGTCATTATAAATTGCAATAGAGAGTGATTAGCTGATCATAGTTTAAATTGTGAAATAAAGAGTGAGGGATAACCTAAGGGATAAAAATCCCGTAAGGTGGTTATCCCAAAATTAAATTAGTATTATAATTTAGTGGCTGAGAACTAAATAATTAAGTGAAAGATATTAATAAGAGTGACTAAAGTAGGCCTATAGGAAAGGTTAAGTGAAAATTAGAATTAGATGTACATTAAAGAGTAAAAACTAGCTTTTATTTATAACTATAATTGTAAACAAAATACAAATTTAAATTGTGTAACAATAAATCAAAATATTTATCTATTATATAAAGACCATATACCTGGGAATGTTTCTGATGTAATTGCCAAATTTCATGCTGGTATCTTCAGTATTTGCTGACATATGGCCAAAAAACCACTAAAGAGACCCACATTTTGAAATTGACATTGCAATATAACGTCATAATAAAGTGATAAAAATTATTTTTTATTTGTTGGCCCTGAAAAGGGCCATTTTAAATGGGGCTTCAGATGATTTGCTAAGGGAGCAGGTGCTCAAAATGCCCCCCTCAGTCTTCCCACATGCCGACAAGCGCTTCCTCACTGACAGTATCGACTTCTTGATCTCAGGAAAACTCTCCCAGATATTCTTCAGCACCGTCTTCAACTTCGTGATGTTCTGTGGCTTTGGCTGATACTTTTGATATCTGTCGAGCATGATTCCCCAGACGTGGAAGTCAAGTGGATTGATATCTGGGGAGTTGGGTGTCCAGTCATCTTTCTTGATGAAATCTGGACAATTTTGCTCCAGAAAATCCTGGGCCCTGAGAGCAGAGTGGGCAGGTGCTCCGTCTTGCTGGAATATGAAATCTTCTCCAAGCAAATCAAAACAGCCCTGCAGCCAATCATAATGCTGCTGTGTTTATCTTTTGGCCGTAAATAACTTTGACATTGTCTGGCGCGATGAAAAGGACGCTATTTTTAGAGTTTAAAAAAACGATACATTTTACTATGATGTTATATTGCAATGGCAATTTCAAAATGTGGGTCTCTAGTTTTTTGGCCATATGTCATACGGATGGCCATATGGATACAAATACTAATACAAATACAGCAAATACTTAAGATATCAGCATGAAATTTGGCAATTACATCATAAACATTCCCAGGTATATGGCTTATAAATTTCATTTAAATCGCTACACACGCGGCCGAGATATTAAATATCATAATGGGGTCCAGTTTTTACTTGTTCACCCTGTATATAATGGTCTTCAAAATTTCCAAGACCAATTCATCAAGACCGAGACCAAGACCTAGACCACCATCACCAAGACCAAGATCAAAACCTTAGCTGTCAAGATCAAGCCAAGACCAAACCACAGAAAATCGGTCTCGAACGGTATCGAGACCAAGACCACGGTCTCGAGTCATCCCTGGCTCTAACTCACTAGACCTACTTGCTAGGCTTTGAATTAATACAGCAATGGTTTATGGTCCAAGTCACTGACTGATTTAAGGACTCTACCCTCAAGTCCAGGACCAGGTCAAAGGACTCAACCCTTATGGACAGGACCAGGACCAAAGACAACTCTCAAGTCCAGGACACGGATAAGGACATGTAATTTGTCCTTAAGGAGTCTTCAGGCCATAACCAAGACCAAGGACCAACATCCCTGAGCAGAGAATCTCCAATCCAGTGCAAAATATCCTAGAACCATTTTGCAATAGTTGCAA
This sequence comes from Metaphire vulgaris, assembly GCA_018105865.1. NCBI lineage: Eukaryota > Metazoa > Annelida > Clitellata > Crassiclitellata > Megascolecidae > Metaphire > Metaphire vulgaris. The sequence continues at coordinate 324,944 of JACLAT010000059.1, forward strand.
CAGTTTCTGTGATCATTTTCAACTTCATTAAAATGTAATATACATATTGCTACTATTATTACATGCAATTGCACACATATATTATAACACTGGTCTACATTTGAAAAAAATTATGCTGGCCTAAGTATTTGCTGATTTTACCCAAATGAAAGGTGCTGATTCCAATTATAAAGTTAAAAATATGCAATGGGTCATTTTTTTACAAATGAGCAATACTTTATTACTGATGTTAAAGTCAAATATCAGGGATAATAAGAAATTCTGAGGAAGCGATAGCACGTAATATATTTGATTCAAACAATTTTTAGGCTAGAGTCTTCTCTTTGTGGATGCTCTGTTATAGTTCACAGTTGTCATGCTGTAAACACAAACCATCATATTTGAGTACCATCTGCCTTGATATCGACGTTCCATGGTCTTGATGTCTTGATGTCTTGATGGAAGCGTTCTCCTTGTTCTTCACTCATGGATCTAATATTTGAAGGGAAGTAGTTCGCGTGGCTGTAAAAGAAATGCTCATGTGGCTGAGAAAGAAATGCAACTTTACACTAATTTTTGCTCACAGTCTTTTATAAGCAATCAACAAATTCTGCACTAAAAGGTGCCTCGTCTCAGAAGCTGCCCCTGCAGGTCAGTAATCAGGTCGGAAAAAGCAAACGAAGCATCTTATTCTGTGGTTTTCGTGGCATTAATGAATTCTATGTATCTGGTTAGAAGCCTAATTTGCTGGCCTTCAAATATGCCAGCCCTCATCTTCGCTCTTTTGAGAGTGCAGGAACCTTCGCACATATGTACTTAAAGCATTCATCATCTCAATCCAAGGCCCTAACGAACTTTTTCACGAGTCCCAATTTGATGTGCTGAGGAGGAAGTAACACTTTATGAGGATTAGCAAATGGTTAATTCTTGATATTTTTTCACCCACCTTGAGTTTCTCTCTAACTGGCCATTCTTTCCTTGTATAATGTTCTGCCTTTGATCTACTATCCCAAAGGCGAAGAAAGTAAGGAAATCTGGTGTATCCATTTAGTTGTCCAAGAAGCAAAAATTTAACTTTCAAGTCGCCACACAAAGTCCAGCAATGATCATTATATTTGATTTTTTGGAGAATGTTCTCATGGATTCATAAGTTTCTTTCAGATATACTGAGTGAGCAATAGGATTGGAAGCTAATTTATTTCCATGGCGAAGTAACTAACACACACTTAGCCTTCTCTGAACTGTCACTAAAACCTCAATTCTTCAGTACATGACACTCATATTCCATTGATTCAATAAGTCCCTTGGCGTTGATGCAGCACACAAGTTCCTCCTCCATCTGGAAATATTTCATAATATATTTCTTTATCACGACACCCAAACGTGGTTCCTGGAGCCAGCAGGTTCTTTTCATTCAACATTGAATCCAGTATTCTGGTGACGACTTCGGCAGATTAAGATCTCCTACAAGGTCATTCAACTCAGCTTGATTGAATGGTTGGCGTATTCCAGCGTCAACTTCTGGAGCCACAGAATATCTTCGTCATCGGTGTCTGTTGATACAAATGACTGACAGAATTCATCGTCGTCGTCGGAAACTACTAATGTGTGATGATGATGCTGATGATGATGATGATCATGATGATCATGATGATCATGATGATCATGATGATAAGTTTATTTATACCAAAAGGCGCTTTTAGTCAAGAGCGCCGCTGCTAATGAAAAACCAAGTCTTGAACCTAGCAAGAAAGGAAAATCTTGTGCTTGTAGTATCACGGATATCTGGAGGAAGTGTATTCCATAGCCTTGGACCTTGAACACGGAAGGAACGATCTCCTAAGACACTGTGAGTTCGAGGAGTGACAAGTGACTTAGTATCGTTTGATCTAAGCCCAACTGTCCTGTCTTCATTTCGAACCAGCTTCATGGCGTCAACGAGGTAGTCTGGAGCTTCTCTGAGTATACATTTATCTACGAGAGATATGGTCTTGAAATCGATACGAGATCTGACAGGAAGCCAATGAAGTTCCTTAAGTATTGGCTTAATGTGCTCTCCTCGTCTAGTGTGTGTAATGAGACGAGCAGCAGAATTTTGAACACTTTGAAGTAGAGCTGTACCGATTAATCGGCAACATTCACAATCGGGCCGATTATTAGGACAATCGGAACAATCGGTAATCGGGCGCCAATCCGGCACCGATACCGATTAATCGTTAATATTCGTATTCGGGCCGATTATTAGGGTAATCGGAACAATCGGTTATGGTGTGCCGATTATTTTTTTTCTGGGTGCCCTAGGCCCGAGTGAGTGGTGACTGGTGACTGGTGAGTGTCGCCCTCCGGGAGTCTAGACTTCTTGGTTGCTTCCTTTGGAGGTGGTGCTAGCGCCATCTGGGGGTCGGTGGCGGCTGTGACCTCGTAGAACTGTCGACGGAGGGAGGGACGAGGGAGTGCCGGCTTATCTTGAATCCTTCATTCGATAGTCGGTCGGGGGCAGTTAATGTCAGACCAGATTGTCAGATATGACATCTGTTAACCATCGGTCGGAGACTCAGAGACGATTAGTGTCCGATCTGACTTCGTCGGCATCTCTTCACCCTCGGTCGGAGACGATTAGGTCCGATGATCTTATCTGACTTCGTCGTCATTACTCAGACGCACTAGATGATTAGAATATTAGTGTTGCTTAGCTTGTTACAACCTACTAGTCTCAAAAGCTAACTGCCCGTGTCGATGTTTCAAGTTTCAACATTAGCGTCTTTCTGGCGGAGACGTACGTCAATCAAGATGGGGCTGCCACTTTGATTTTAAAACTCGCACGTTGTCGACCGATCTAATACGAATTTCAATGTATACATTAATGCATACAGTTATAGCAGCTTAAATAGGATATACGTTACATATATTTTTGCATCAAATATAATAAATAAAATATGTGCGTAAAAATACAAATGTCGAAAAACGGACGAGCTGCATTTGAACAGCACTTGTGGTTTTAAATTTTAATGAATGAATAATTTCATAATCATAACTTCGGATATAAAATTGTAGATTACAATGTGAATAGAGACATCTAAAATTTGACATAATAAGTATTAATGACAACATCATATTCATTAATGATTAAACACACAGTCTGCATTGAGTCTCTTGGCAGGTCTCGAATTGCACCTGCATATCGAAGTTCGAAGACATGTACATTTACGATGCACCTTTACGGTATATTATTTGAGTGCATGATCATTAAAAATACCCGATTTGGAGATTTAGACAGACAATTGGTATCGGCAAAACAATCGGTTGTCTGACAATCGGAACAATCGGTAATCGGAACAATCGGTAATCGGAACAATCGGCAAAATGTGCAATCGGTACAGCTATACTTTGAAGACGACGAATCAGGGTCTCAGGTGTCCTTGCGAGAAGGCTATTACAGTAATCAATTTTCGAACTGATCATTGCTTGGACAAGCGTCTTTGAAACCTCTGGAGAGAGAGTCGATGACTAATCGAAGTTGCTTGAGTTCATACCAGCTATTAGCAACTAGTTTAGATACATGCTGCGTAAAGATTAAATGTTCGTCGAGTATAACTCCAAGGTTTCGAACAACGTTGGAGCGATGAATTTTGACATCCTCGATGATAACCCTGTGAAATCAACGCGATCCAATTTAGTCTTCCTCCCCAGGCAGATTATTTCAGTCTTCGAAAGATTGAGTTTGAGACCATTCAATTCCAGCCATCGTTCAATTTCACAGACACAGTCGGTTAGTTTCTGTTTTATCTCTTCAGATTCGTGGGAAAGATGACTTCCATATAATTGTATATCGTCAGCATACTTGTGATGTTTCAGCTGATGTGTCGACAACACCTCTTCAAGATCGCTGAGGAACAGCACAAACAACAGAGGCCCTAGAATAGACCCCTGAGGTACGTCCCAGTGAACTCTCCAGAGTTCAGAAATGTTTCCACCAAAGACCACTCTCGAGGTACGTTCAGTCAGGTATAATTTAATCCAATGAAGAACGTCATCTCCAAGACCGAACCGTTCCTCGAGGCTTTTAAAAGAAGATCGTGTTCGACGCAGTCGAATGCAGCCGATAGATCAAGAAGTAGCATAGTGGTTACTTTCCTTCCATCAGCTGCTTCCAGGATGTCGGACAGTATGTGTAGTAGCGCCGTCTCAGTAGAATGGAAACCCCTATATGCTGACTGAAACTTCTGAAACAAATTGTTAGACTGAAGATAATGCTTCAGCTGCTCAGATACTATGCGCTCGGTGAGTTTAGCGATATTCCAAGCATTCTTCGTAAGCAGATCATTTCGACCACTAAAGTAAAGTAAAGTAAATTCTCGTGGATTTCTATAGCGCCTTGGAAACAGCACAACAGTAGCTGCTTATTCTTAGGCGCTCAGCCTCTCTTAAAATAGCTATGTGGGAAGGTATATTATCAGCCAGGCAATAGTCAACATCCAAAGGGCAGTGAGGCTAGGTTGTTACAGCTATGGAGGATATGATTTTAGAAAAAGGAATGATTTAAGCTTAGACCTGAAGACTTGAGGAGATAATGCGGGTATAATAGGAAATGAGGAATCAGATTTTATAGTTTGAAAGTGTCCAAGTCTGCGGAGGGAAGCTGGGTTCGAGTTCCAAAGTAGTAGCTACGGTGTATGTTCATCTGTTTCTTTCATGCTCCATGTTTCTGCACCGAATATTATTTGCGGGACTACTCTGGTGCGGTATTTTCAACACTATTTTGTGACTTTCTTTTTAATGTTTATACCCTTGCTGCTCCGTATTTTTCGTCATCTCCTCATCTATTGCAATTCTTTGGCGATTTGTGTTTAATGTCCTCTTGATAACCCGTTATTGACAATTTCTCCTCTAACAGTGGTGAATCTTTCTACTTGTTCAATTGTTATGCTATCTAATGCTACTCTAATTTGAGACTTTCATTTTCTGTTTTGTTGTCTGCGATCAGGCCTACACTGTCTGCAAACTTTAGCTTACTTAATTTTCCTCCGCAGCACCTTATACCTACGTCCAGCTCTCCAATCGCTATGGTTAAAGATTGCATCTAGGATGACAATGAAACGTGTTGGGGACAGCATTCATGCTTTTCTCAGCTTTACATTTGTCTTCTTGTCCTTAGCTATTCTGACAATTCAGTATCTACCCTCACTGCAATTTCTCACTAATTACATGCTACCTGACAGTGTTATGTAAATTATGGTTTTTCAGTTACTGTTTAGTTACAGTTACGTTTTTTTCAGTTTCAGTTACAGTTAGTGTTATTGAAGCTATGGTTTTTCAGTTACAGTTTCAGTTACAGTTATGTTTTTTTCAGTTTCAGTTACAGTTACAGTTTTTCCCCCGATGACATTAACAACATGTAAATCAATGTGTATACATTACTTAGTTATGGGTTAGTGAAGTAAAGCAAAAATAATTAATTCAAACTTGGTTATGCCTCTATTATGTTGACTAAGCAGCTATTTCACACTATATAAATTCAATACCTTTAGTTGCAACTGCATCTGCTGCCTCTTTTCCCGCAATTTCTATATTGATTCTAAAATCAGCTGCAATTTCCTTATGCTTAGCCTTTGAATGATTATCCATGTTTGCTTGCTGCATTTTTTCCTTTCAGTAAGCAAATCCGAGCAAAATAAAGGTCGCCGCACTTGTTTCTTCTTATTTATTATGTATTTAACTGTTTATCTTACCCCAAAACTCCGATTTTGGCGCCCCCTCACCTCGGCGCCCGGGGGCATATGCCCCCTCTCTACGTCTCTGGTAAACAGTAAACACATGCAGGCCAAAGCTTGGCCTGATCAGGTGTGGACAATGGAATGTAGACCGTTTAACCAAGGTCATCCAATCAAGCAACCATTGTTTGATTGAGGTCTGTACTATAGCCTTGAATCTTGGCCCAAAAGAACATAGCCCTCTCTCTCCCTCTGAGTCATGCAAGTTTTGCCATAACAATGGAAGTCCTACAGAATTGTTCAACAAACACAAATAAACGTATAAAATTATTTTTCACTTGTATACATTTTTCTATTACTTAACTGCTTCACTTTATTCAATTACAGTTACAGTTACAGTTACAGTTATTTGTTATTTTTCACTTACAGTTACAGTTTTAGTTAACTGACAGTTATTTTTTCAGTTATTTTAGGTATTCAGTTAGAATTACAGTTAACTGAGAGAACACTGCTATAAACGGATGAGTTTTTTTCAATGTAAGCATGTCTCTTTGCTGGACAAGACTCTTCTTGTCACACCGAATCAAAGGCCTGTTTATAAACGCTGAAGTCAGTATAACAGTTCTTGTTTGCCTCAATTGTTTTTCCAGTAGCTGTCTCATGACGATCGATCGATTGTTCTTGCAATACGCTTGTAAACATTAATTTAACAGCCGCCATATAAATAACCAGTGTATGTATGTATGTTACAGTCAAAGTGTGAAATCAGGCAATGTTGACATTGCCTGAAATTTTTAGCCAATGTCGACATAAGCCGTTTCACTCGGGCAATGTCGACATTGACTGAAATTGTTAGGCATTGTTTAACAATGCCTGAAATTTGCTCAGATTTTCTACACACTTTGCCTAAAAAGTTCAGGCAATGTCAACATTCCCTGATTTCACACTTTGACTGTAACATGTACATGCATGTGCACGTATATGTTACAGTCAAAGTGTGAAATCAGGCAATGTTGACATTGCCTGAAATGTTCAGGCAATGTCAACATTTCCTGATTCACTCAGGCAATGTCTGATGTCAAAATGTAAAAATGTCATTGACTGACATTTTTAGGCATTGTTTAGCAATGTCCGACATTTTCTCAGAATTTCTACACAGTTTGCTTGAAATCATGAAAATGATTGAAGCTTAACTTAGAATTGAACATGTCAAGCTGGCACCTGTTGGATGCATTCCCCTTTCTATACAGTATCTGTATTTCATTAAGATTTTAACATATCAAAGTGTCACCTAATTAATGTTTCCCCGTTCTATATTTGTAATTCCTTTAGATTACTTAATATATATCTTATGCAAGTTGAATGGTCTTTTATAAGATTAATAGCAGACTGGGGTATTTTAGTCTGGTATGTTAATCTGCTGACTCTGACATTTAATAAATACTTGGTAATTGCAATGATATAGCCAGACGGTTGTTGCAGTGCACAGAGGAGTATAAGTGTTTTTCTGAACGCTCATGTAATATTAAAGGATGAGCAGTACACATTAGACATATTAGGCATTATACACATTAGACATAAATAAAAGGCTTAGCAGTGCACAAACTGCACATTAGACATATTAGACATTAGACACATTAGACACATCAGACATGAATAAGCTTGCTAGTTTAATCATGGAGAATCAAGAAATAACCCTAGAATTCGAAATCAGAAGACAGTTTATTGATGAGTACAATGGAAAGAATAAAATAATAATTATGCACTTCTATAGCACCATTTCTAATACTCAAGGTATCAATCGATGGTACTTCAAATCCATTCGCAAAAGACCAGGTCATTCCAGAGATCAGTCAGAGGGAAACAGCAAGACAGACTATGGAGGAAATGCTAGTTGGAAGAGATGTGTTTTAAGCCTAGATCTGAAAATGCTCAGTTTATTGGAAGATCTGACAACCAGAGGGAGAGAGTTCCAGATTTTGGCCCAGAAATAGAAAAAGCTCTCTTACCAATTTCAATGTTTGTTCTAGGTACATTTAACACATAATCAGCAAATCTTGTTGAATGATAATGTTTCGGATGGTTTATCGTAGACTTTAACTATTGAGGTTGGCCAGACTGCAGAATTTTAAAAACAAGGACACCAGTCTTAAAAAAACAATTCTCTGTTCTACTGGCAGCCAGTGTAACTTTTGAAGGAGAGGTCTAATGTGATCATGTTTGCGAGTTTTTGTAATGGCCCGAGCCACAGAATTCTGAATCCTTTGACGCTTTTGTATATTAGATTTGGCCATACCATTGTAAAGGGAATTGCAATAATCAAGCCTACTGCTGACAAGGGCATTGGCAAGAGGAATCAGAGCAGGTTTCGGCACAAGATCACGAATTCGTCGAATGTCTCTGATTTGAAAATGAGCAGCTCTGCTAACCTTATTTATCATCATCATGTGTCATCTTCATATCTGAAGGTTGACGGTCATGAGTTGTTTCCACTTCGTTCTGTCTTCAGCAATCCTTTTTAGTCTTCCGTAGTTCTTTTCCTGTATGTGTTCCTTAACGTCGTCCAGCCAGTCTCTTCTAGGTCTTCCTCTGGCCCTGTTTCCCTCATATCTGCCCTCTAATAGGACTTTTGCTTGTTCTGTGCTTGAACCCCGCATTATGTGTCCAGCATACTGAGTTTTCCTGTTTAACCTTATTTATGTGATTATTAAAAGACAGGTTTTTGTCAAATATTAGGCCTACACCTAGGTTGCGGACAGACTGACAGTCACTGACTTTGATTAACTGAAATGTTGTCAAATTTAAAGGAATGCATGTCCTCAAATTACTTAAATTAAAAGATGTACCAAGAAGTAAAAACTCGGTTTTTGAAGGGTATAATGCAAGCTTATTACTAAACATCCAAAACTGAACATTTTTCAAACAAATGGATAAATTTTCTAGTGACCCAGAAGAGGTCTTATCATCAAAGGCAATGAATAACTGTGTATCGTCAGCATAGAAATGATAGTCAGCAGAGAATTGTGAAAGAAGCGATCCAAGGGGCATTGTATATAAGGTGAAAAGGAGAGGGCCTAAACCAGATCCCTGGGGAACACCAAAATCTAATTTAACTGAGTTTGACTGAGCACTATTACAATAAACAGATTGACAGCGATGTTGAAGGTAAGATGTGAACCACTCTAATGCAGTACCTGATATGCCAAACCAATGTTCGAGTCTATGGAGAAGGGTTGCATGATCTATGGTGTCAAAAGCCGCAGACAAGTTTAGTAAAATAAGCGCAGTTACCTTGCCATTATCCATAGCAGACAAAATATAATCATGAACAGCCAGGAGAGCAGTTTCAGTTGAATGAAATTTTCTATATGCAGATTGCGTAGGCAATAAAAGATTATGCAATGAAAGATGTACATTTATTCGACTAAGCACAATGCGTTCAACAAGTTTAGATATAAAATTTAAATTTGAGATTGGCCTATAGCTAGAAAAATCATTTGGGTCGAGTGTTGTTTTTTTCAGTAATGGGTGGACGAGAGCGTTAGCATAGGTTGATGGAAAGGTACCTGAAGACAGACATAGGTTAACCAAACTGGTAATACTGGCCCAAGCACATCAAACCACTGCTTAAGGATATGGGTTGGAATAACGTCCAGCAAACACTGTTTATTCGGCAAAGAGAAAATAATTTGACGTATTTCAGACAGATTGGTGGGGCGGAATGCTGTGAATATTGGGGGAGGGGGTTTTGGCAGTGAGCAGTTGTCTTCTGTGGGGTATGTTGGAAATTTGAGCCTGATGCTAGATATTTTATCTGAGAAAAATTGTAGAAATTTTTCTGCTAGCTGTTGAGGTGAATTTGACTGAGGAAGTGTACTTTTTCTTTCTCGATGCAAAAGTTTATTTAAGGAATTCCATACAGATTTTGGTGAATTTAGATTATCATTTATAAGATTGGAAAAGAACTGGGCTTTGGCATAATAGATTAGCTTACGAACATAGCGACATTGCTTCCTAAACCGTTTAAGGTCTGATGGCAGTTTAGAATGACGCCAAGCTCGTTCCAATCTACTTCTACGCTGACGTGCATCAGAAATATCTTTGTTGAACCAGGGTTGTGAAGGCCTATCAGTAACAATGTTGGCTTTCTCGGGGATAAGATCATCCAAAATACTACACAAAACATTTTGAAAAAGATTTGCATGTTCTGTTAGAGGTTCTGTTGTGGAAGTAAATAATGGTGAAGAAAGAATTTTCAACTGAAACTGCTCCATGTCTAGCAACCTCCAGGGTCTAAATTTGATCGACTTTCTAGAGGAGGGAGCCTTAAATTGAAAGTTCACAGAGCATGATACAGTAAGATGATCAGAGAGATAGGAATCATTATTTGAGACAAAAGAAGCAACTGTGCTAACAGCTCTTGTGATATGAAGATCAAGTGTATGACCTAGATGGTGAGTTGGACCAGTGACATGCTGCTTAAGGTCAAAATTATTTAAAAGATTTTTGAACTGCACTGCATGAATGTCTATTAAATCATCAGTATGAATATTAAAATCACCAGAAATTATAAGTTCACCAGGAGAGGAAATGACTGTTTCCAGAATTGATTGAAATTCTGTCATAAAAAGTGCAAAAGATGATGATGGCGGTCTGTAAAAGTTTAGAAAGGAAATGTTGACGCGATGTTGGGGTATGACTTATGTTCGGCAAGATAGCCTCAAACAATGACTAATAAGTCGGAGCGCTACACAAATTAAGTAAACTAGAGGAAAATCTTAACACAGAGTGTAATCAATCTAGTAGCAACTGTCGTGTTGATTGTTTTCGATTTTCGTGATAAGGGGCCGTCCATAATTGACGTCACGTGATTTTGGCAGTTTTTTACCCCCTCCCCTCGTCACAAGTCGTCACAAAAAGTCAGACTCCCCTAAAACATGACGTCACAACCAGAGATGTAGCAAGTACACAATGCTTCAAGTACAAGTGCAAGTACTTGCATTCCAAAAACTTTGAGTACAAAGTACAAGTACCTGGCCTCCAAGTACAAGTACACGTACTTGCATTCCAAAAACTTCAAGTACAAGTACAAGTACCAGGCCTCCAAGTACAAGTACAAGTACTTGCATTCCAAAAACTTCAAGTACAAGTACAAGTACCAGGCCTCCAAGTACAAGTACAAGTACAAGTACAAGTACAAGTACAAGTACTTGCATTCCAAAAACTTCGAGTACGAGTACAAGTACCAGACCTCCAACTACAAGTACAAGTACTAAAAAATTGTACTTGAGTACAACTCAAGTACAAGTATAAGTACTGAAGACTCGAGTATAAGTACAAGTACCGAAGCCTCAAGTACAAGTACAAGTACCGATCCTCATAGCCAAATGCAAACAGCAAGTAGGCCTACACTTTATTAACGGGTAGCTGTTTGTCACGGTTATTCAATAAAATGGTGCAGTGACAAAATGTCCGAGGACAAAATGTCACGGACAAAATATCATGGGGACAAAATGTCAGCCATGTTGTTCTTGCTCATGTTTTCATGTGCCATAGAATATTTATTAGGCTGTGTTGTATTTCAATGCGCCGCCTGACCAGAGGACAAGACCATAGATTAAAGTCTATGGACAAGACCACATAATTCCTCAGCAGCTGCCTGCTTAATGCTTAGTAGCAGAGATGTAGCAAGTACACAATGCTTCAAGTACAAGTACAAGTACCTGGCCTCCAAGTACAAGTACCTGGGCTCTAAATACAAGTACAAGTACAAGTACTTGCATTCCAAAAACTCGGAGTTCAAGTAGAAGTACAAGTACCTGGCCTCCAAGTACAAGTACAAGTACAAAAAATTGTACTCGAGTACAACTCGAGTACAAGCACAAGTACCAAGTACTACATCTCTGGTCACAACGCGTTAAACCCCCATCCTTTAATGTCAAAATTAATGCTTCAAGTCACTTATTTCTTGAATGAAGCGGGTATTACAATTAATTCATTTGAAAATACTCATTATAATTATTATAGTTGAAGCGAAATTCAGAAACTTTTTCGAATTTAAAGAAAATGATTTATAAGTGTAAAATACGTTATAATTTGTGGTAAAATAGCATTGGGGTATAAATATCAATGTTTATTATTATGTAACGTCACATTTCTAGAAACCCCTTCCCCGTCGTCACACATCGTCGCAAATGTCTGAACCCCAATCCCCTAAGTGCATGACGTCATTTATGGACGGTCCCTAACATTAAATTAAGTCATTCAAACTTTCAAAGCTCTCTGATGGTACTGCGAACTCTGGAAAGTTGTGAGCTTAGGAGGCTCATTACATTCATTGTTTATGTATACTGTTTCATTATGCTTTGCATAATATACGTACACTATCAATAGACGAGGTGAAAGAAATATCCTGACCGTTGCCTTTTTAAGTGGACGGAAGATGGCAGAGTGGGTTACGCGCTTTAGCGGTAGACTGGCGGAGTATGTTCAAGGCCCGTTAGCACTTCTAATGGCTTTCACACATGTAGTAGGCCTAATGCCTCTTAAGCCACTTTAAATCTTGCTATGTTTTTAACTAGAGTGGTCAAAAAACCATGTTTTATAATTTCTTTGACTGCATAGTTGCAAAGATTGTGATTTCGAAAATGCTCTTCATTTAATTTTAGTCATTGTTTCTGGTAAAAACAATATGACATTTTCTGGTAAAATATCTAGCGCTAAAATAGCTATAGTCAATTTGTAGGGCATCAATCAGGCAGAGTCATTTTATCCACAAAGGATCGTCATGATAGGGAGGTTACGAGTATGGAGTGAATGATTTTTGTAAGAGAACACCTTTCAGTCTTGACCTGAAGACTTGAGAAAATGTTGCCAGAAGTGAAGGAAATTGTGAATGTGAACTTATTTGACTGCGGATTTGGCAGCAGAGAGATGCTTGAATAGAGTTCTATATTTCTGGTGCGACACATGAAAACCGCGGTTACAGTTTTTAGTGATGGCTACTTTATCGTATGTAACAGAGTGAGATTTGACGAACGATTGGGTTGCGGAATTTTTGGCGCTATTAGTTTTGCAAGTGGACATTTTTGGATGAATGAAGAGAATTGTATGTCATTGACATAATTGATACAATCATGGATATCATTTTACACTTAATGCGCTCTGTTATTTTCAACCAGTGTATAGATTAGCGTTATCCGTAGGCCCTATATAAATTAGCAAAATTTTATTTAGTAATTTGCATTGCACGCAATATGTGCGAAATGACCGCAAATACTAATAGAAAGGGATAATTTGGAGAGATAATGCATAGTAGAATGTTAGTAACTTTGCTATTGTGCTGTAGCAGAAATTCACTGATGACTCTTGGATGAATTTCTGTTTTATTTTTGTTCATATGATTCTTCAGCGACCAAGACAATCCTAAAGCATCTCAACAACATTTCGCAAAGCAAAGATATACTAACAGGGTTTCTCGAGTTGAATCTGAATGAAATGTTCAGCCACAAAATATTCAAAGAGGAAATGACTTTTTACTTTTATCATTCCAACTACGATATATTATTATGTTTCGTAACATACATGTAGTTACTATTATGCATATGCCTGCATATCTGGAACTACTGTATATTATTTGTATTTCAGTTACTTATTTCATTCGGATTATTGTCTTTTCATAACAATCGTCAATCTATTTCACTATAATTTTTAATAAGTTTGCCTTTAACTCAATTTGGCCACCAAAGATCCACCATGTATGTTTATTTGACTGTAATGACAGAGGATGTCAAGTTATGTCACACACCATCATCATTATACATTATCATTATGCATTAAATTCAGCATTAAATTCAGAACTGCGCGTTGAAGATCGGAACCAGAAAGTTCACTACACCTAGTGATATCATCAAACCAAGATACTTTTTCTGTTACGTTTCCTTTTGCCTTCTACTATCCTGTCGTCACAGGTCCTTCAATGGTGTATTTTAGGGATTAACTATAAATCAAAACCCAAATTGGAAAGAGCATACTGATCGAATTGCCAACAAATTAGCGAAAAACTTAAATATTATTAGACATATATTATAATTTATTAATAAAAAGGCAGTAAAAATGTATACTTTATACTAGTACACCCTTACTTACCCATTGTAACATTATATGGGGTAATAATTACAAATGTACTACGAATAGACTACAAAAATTCAAAATAAAGTCAATTGCTTGACTAAAAATTCTGGACAATACTGCAATACCTTACACTGTAACCTTGTTTTCTGACTTAAATATACTTAATGTTTCTAATATATTATGGATACCAAACAACAATATTTATGTATAAATATTCTAAAAATTTATTGCCACCAATTTTATATGAAGATCAATACTTACACATATTAATAAACTACATTCATATAGGCCTATTATAAGAAATTCAAATAAATTAGCTGTTCCTTTTGCTCACACTAATGCCAGATTATTTACTCTTAAATTTTCAGAACCTCGCACTTGGAACAGACTCCCAACTTCTCGTAAAAATATATCTTATCTTAATGAATTTAAAAATACAATTTTAAAATTTTATAATGTTAGAACAATGTTACAGAACCTCAGGGTCCTCTGGTTAATTAAAACATGTAAGCCTAAGTGTTAATCATTTATGTTACCAAACTGATAAAACTTATCTATTGTTGATTATAACTGTCTGTTTTGATGACATGATCAAATTATTAATAATTTCAATATAAATTAGTTACTATTTTCAAAGGTACCTACCTACGGAAATTTTGTCCCCTTCGTGTATCCTTTTATTTCCTTAAAATGATTATTACGTGAAATTATGTGCAACTGTCCTCCCATCTGACTCTGTAATTTAATATTTTTCCAAAGTCATAGGTTGTCTATGATTTGTCAGGATGCAGCGCTCATTACTCAGATGATTTTCTCTTCTTTATCCAGAAATACTCAAATAGACTGCCAAATTTTCATTTATATAACTTGTTTTAACTGTTCTCAATTATGTCTTGATAATTAAGTTTGTTTTTTCTTGCTTATATTGCACTTTTTATTGCTTATATTGCACTTTTGCCATTTCATACTTACTATTACTAATTACTATTACCAGGGCGCAATTTGTATGGGGAAAGGGGGGAATTTCTCCCACTGCCAAACTGCATCCCCCACTGCTACATCCCCCACAACTACATCCCCCCACTGCTACATTTCCCCAACAACTACATCCCCAAGCTCGACATATCCTCCCACTGCTCCAGGTCAAAATCGGACCCTGACTATTACGATATGTTGATATTTACCTATTTGGAAATAATAAACTTCAAACAATAAATCAAATTATGTTTCTCACTACGTGGCCGGAGTATCGTAGTCTGTAAATTTTAATATGTCTCAGTAATTCGCAATTGGTATTAGCCATCCTGTAGTCCTCAATGTTTGCTACCTTTCTATTTTACTGAATTCGCAGCTGTTTCCATTATCGCGAAATATAATTCATTTTTATAGTTTCTTATCTGTCATCCTATATTGAATCTATATCCTAAACTGAAATATAGATCTATAACTGAAAAATATCAGAATAAACTGCTAACAAAGTTTCAAGAAACGCATAGCGATGCAGATGAAGAGGAAGAGGAGGATATCGAAACCAAGTGGAACAGATTTAAAACAATAATTCACTCATGTGAAGATGAAGAATTGGGAAACAGAAGAGGAACTCGAAAAGAGCAATGGATAAAGACGTCACGTGTGAACTTATTGATGAAAGAAAGAAAATAAAAAATTATCTGAACCAAACAAAAAGTATAAAGGAGAAACAAGAAGCGATAAACAAATACAGCGAAATAGACAAACAAATCAAGAAAAATGTCGCAAGGATAAACAATCATAGTTACAAGAAACTGCGAAGAGGCACAAAAATCAGCAGATAAAAATGACAGCAAGAGCCTAAACAGAATTAGTACAGACTTCACTGGGAAAAGAAACTCTCAAAGTATACCAATTGAAGACAAAGAAGAGAAAACCTTGATACCGCAGAAAGAACACGACAATAGATAGATAGAACATTTTAAAGAAATCCTTAACCAACCAGAGCCAACAGTTCAATGTCTTCACCCAAATGGACGAAATAAATACAAACCTATCAAACATTATCATGAAACAAGATTTGCTGATTCATTGTTAAATGTACCTAGAACAAACACTGAAATCGGTAAGAGAGCTTTTTTATTTCTGGGCCAAAAATCTGGAACTATCTCCCTCTGGTAGTCAGATCTTCCAATAAACTGAGCATTTTCGGATTTAGGCTTAAAACACATTTCTTCCAATTAGCATTTCCTCCATTTTCTGCTGAAGTAAACAGCTTAATAACTCGGAAGTTGAGTAAATTAGCTAATATCCAGCGTTACTGCAGCAAATAGTCATTACAAGACAAGGTTGCGAACAACTATGTTTCAATTCATATTCAAGCAGATGATTGAACCCTTTAATCCTGGTTTTCGTAGGAACTTCGCAGTTTTCAAAAGTTATATAAGGTGACTTATCTTTCTAGAAAAACAGGTTATTTGAGGTTTCTTATTATGTCAGCAAGGGTTACTAACAACCAGGGATGTGACCAAGACAGTAAGTGGCAAGACCGAGACCAAGACCAAGACACTAAGCATCAAGACCAAGACCAAGACATCAGGTATCAAGACCAAGACAATAGGGCTCAAGACCAAGACCAAGACAGTAATTTTAAACATCATAAAACAGACAAAACAGGATTCACAATTTTTTGTATCAACATCAGTTATAAAATTACGAAAATTTGGCATTGATATATCTATACGGCTGTACAAACATACTATATTATTTATTATTCACGAAGTGTTCCAACAGTGACAATCTCGTATAACCTCACAAGTCGCAAGACATCTACCACAGAAAACATTATTACTAACAGTGGAAAAACCCCACTGTCTCGGTCTTGAATCGCAAGACCAGGACAGTAATGACGAGACCAAGGCCAAGACCAAGACACTGGCCAGCAAGACCAAGACCAAAGACCAAGACATTGAAAATACTGTCTCGAGACGAGACAGTGTCTCGAGACGTCACATCACTGCTAACAACTATGGAACATGCATCGGCTTGTACAGGATCGCATTCGCAACGCACAAATCTCCGAGTCCACTGGCCTCCTCTCGGTATAGCAGGCTGCATCTCTAGAAGACGCAACGCCATCTTCGGCCACGTCGCCAAGTTACAGGAAGATGCGTCAGCCAACCGCGCCCTGCGCTGTCAAGTCAAACTTGTCACCAACCGCCTCTCGGACGGCACTTGGCAGGGTTCCGCAGGTCATCCACGCAAGAGATGGATTGACCAACTATTGAAAGGAATGACCAAAAGGTTCAATGGCCGACTCCTACCAAGCGTTTCCCGTTTCGCTAAGCATGCAAAATGACCAGCAGGTTAACATTGAGTTTAAATTTTATCATATTGCCACTTTTATATGACTGACTGATCAAAGTCAGCGCCCCTATTGAGCTTCGCTACGATAGCAATGTACAGGAGTCATGCATAATATGACAGCAATACAGGAGTCATGTGCAAGAATGGCCGTTTTACCAATACTATGCACAACTGGACACGCATTTCGTCTACGCGACAATTTGCCTAGAGATGTGGGCAAACCGAGATGCAAGCAAACATCTGTGTAGGCGAATCGCCGTGCAAGAGATTCGCCGTGTAGGCTAAGCGCCGCGCAGACGAGACGACGTGTAGGCGAATTGTCTTGTACAGTAAGTTGTAACCAAACCAAAGTAAAGGTGTAATCTGAGTCTTGAGCCACGTTTGTGTGGGCAACTTGCCGAAGCTGAGTTGATTGATCGTATTCCCGCTCTGATAGTCTAGATGACAATGTTGACATAGACATCAGCTCTGAAAAGTCAACCATCAAAGTGGAAACTTCAGTTATACTGTAGACTTCGTTGGCAAAGAACACACGAATAGTCTTGTTGTGAAAATCAAGTCTAACTTACAGATGAGTCGTAGATTTCCAAGAAGGCGTGTTAGCGCCTAAGGTGCAAGCGACCGGAGGATGTAAGTAGATGTCCTGTCAAGATACTTATCTCAGTTGTCTTTTTCTCACAGCGACGGCCCAGCTGCAAGTGGAGCGATGACGATGACGACGATGCTGATCATGATGATGGTGATGGTGACGATGATGCTGATTATGCTTTGTCGTGCAAAATGTGACCAAGTGCAGTAACACAATGACTTTATTGAAGTCCCAATAAATCTTTAGTCGTTTGCTTTTCGTTTCAATTACAGAAAATCAAATCTTTTTTACAGTTTGCGTTTTATTCTTTACCACTTGTGTCCGTTGTCTGAAAATTAAAGACAAATTTGTCGAAAATCTCATCAGAATTTCAGCTTCTTCTGATTATATATTTGTTTTTGTTTAACTTAAGAAACGTCGCTCATATTCGCCAGATGGCGACGCAGTGCTTTAGAACTGAAATACTCGTCCCGAGGCAAAAGCCTGATGATGATGATGATGATGATGATGATGATGATGACGATGATGATGACGACGACGACGATGATGATGATGATGATGATGATGATGATGATGATGAATCACCATTGCAATCGCGTCATATCGTCGTTTATAGTTTGTGCTCGAAGTGACCGCTATTTGCACGAACGGAAGCACGTCGCATCACTCTGTGTCAATGATCTCGTGATCAAGGTCACGTCCAGACATGGGTCAATTACGTTTTAACCAATTACAATATCAGCCAATTACATTGAGATCAATTACAACTACAATTACACACGCGACGATTACAATTACAATTACAATTACTTTTCATTCCTCTTTCTGCTTATTTTAATAAGTTTCTTAAACGATAATCTGCACTACCACAACTGACATGACTGCAGGCACAGTACACTCACTACATGATATTATCCTGTAACTAGTTTTCAGTAAAACGCAGTATATATATATTCGATTTTTTTTAATAAAATGCTGACAAAATGCAGGAAACTAACAATTAAGAAATGTCTAAGACTCTAAGTATAGCATTCAGTAGGAGTCAATGTACAGTACTCGACTGATAAGATTAGACCTACTATTGGTTAGGCAACCAATGTCACAGACTGGTGCCAACTGTCAATACAATCCTTTGTTACATTTGATGAACACCAGACTTTCGAACTTCTCTGAGCTCAGTCAAGTTCTTTCTGGACGAAATATCTTGCATGCAGTACCTTGTGCCAAAAAACCGTCACACAAAGTTTCACAAACCCGCAAATGAGTTAAATTCGAATTAGCTTTTTTCGAACATGATACTAATTCACTGCACAATCGGCACTTCACTTTAACATTTGCATTTGAAACAGCATTATTAAACTCATCAGACTTCTCAAAGTAATTCCATATTACTCCTGCTTGATTTACACTTTTATTCACAAAACAGCGCAGCCGCAAAACACAGGAAGTTAACAAATGATAAGCTGGCTTCCTTCTAATTTGAAAGCCAGTAAAAAGTAAATAAGTAAATTTTTGCACGGCAACTGACCAGAGCAATGGGTCCATTTACCAATAACCGTTGTACTTTGACAATTCACTAACCACCCAATGAATTCACTGCAATAAATCCAAAGACTCTGGCACATAACAGAAAATAGTACTACATGCAAATACGCTATTAGAACTTACAAAACATACATTCTGTAATTTGGTGAAACAATTACAATTGCTTAATTACAATTACAATTACAATTATACACACGTGACAATTACATATACAAATACATGTTATTTAACTTTCCACAGACCAATTAAATTACAGTTACATTTACCGGATGTAATTAATAATCATCTTTATTCGTGACAAGCACAGCATAAAAGTAGTACACAACCAGTAGTACACAACCAAGGAAAACACAAATCAACTGAACAAAACTAAATAATAATAATAATAAAATAATAATAATAATAAAATAAACCTAATAATAAACAAATAAACTAAGAACAAACTTTACACAGTACAGCCTCTGCCCTCAGACAAATTCTAGTAATGCACTGAGCAAAGTACAGTGGCTTCTTCTCATATCTATTAACAAAGGATGCTTGTCGCTTTTCTACAATAGCATGCATACTATCCAAACCCGTCAGGACTCTGATATACTCGACATTATCTGCCTCACATGTTTTAAAAATTTTGCACACAACTACTCGAATCAGTCTGTCAAGAGCATTAAGAATACTTTTGTTTGGAAATGTGGCTTCCATACCATACAATACAATAGGTAGACAAGACAATAGCTCTTTACCAGGTTAACGCATATTAATTCTGAAGCGGCAGCTCTGCTGCGACTATACAAGCAATTAAATGTGCGGAAAAATTTTAATTTAGCTTCCGAAATAGATAACCCGAAGTGCCTGCCCTTTTTCAGTGTCACCCCGAGATACCTAATTTACCTAATACCTAATTACAATCGAATTACAATTACAATTGCAATTGACTCATCCCTGATCTCGTCATTGCTACATAAGACGCTGGTCGACATCTAGAACCCTGCTGCATGCGGTAGACTTCGCAGTCGACTCGATTGAGGTCCTGGCTATTCAACGGCCACTTCAAAGGGAGAGGTGAAATCAGGTGTGTTTCGTAACAAGAACTTCACTGTTTCACGAACATGGTGAGCCGGAGCGTTGTCCAGTTGAAACGTAAAAAAAGCTTCCGCATATGAATCGAACGACTGGAAGCAGGTGCTGCCTCAGAAGATTTTAACGCAATGACTCGATTTCAATGGTGAGTTTCCCATCGTTACATTTTTCGGTTCAAATTTTTCAAAATTAATATATCGTAACCTGTACGACTGACTTTCTTGAACTTTTTCGATTTTTTGTAGAATAGATGGCGGGCCTATATTTACTTCAGTGGCGGTGTCGTATAAAATTATTTCCCCCATAAAGTTATTTCCTGGTCAAGTTTTGATTGATCGGCAGATAGCCTGTCAATCAAGATTAGAACCGCCCTCCCATAGCAACGACAACTATAATTTTATTTCCTTCTTGGGAATTCTTTGCAGGCAACCAATGGCAATGCTTGAAGCAATTATATGGGTGGAGCCATGAGGCATAACACATACGCAAATCTCATGCATATACACAAGTTCATAAATATTCATTACCTATAACCACGGTGATTGGCTGCCAATTACAGTCAATCACAGTCGTCCTATCCATCATTTGTTTTTCGAATGCGGTCAATCGCGATTTTGACAAAGTAGTTTCAAGTTTCCATTTGACAAAGTAGCTTCAAGTTTACATTTAATGAGATAGAAATTGCAATAATCACTTGGTGTTAAATGTTGTATTACGCTCACTGTTATATTGTTCTGCAGTGGTTTTTTGTTACTCATCCTCGTACTGTACATTCATTGGTTTGTCAATAAACTTCTACGGTGCCACAATCATATCAGTGGTTTACACACAGGTTTGCTTAGCCTCAGAAACCACTTAAAATCACATTATTATTATCATAATGCCCAGGGCTTCAGCCGAGGGCGCACAAAACCAAAATTGAACTAGAGCCAGGTCAATTATTAACGGTATCTGTAAAAAGTAGAAAATTTGCATTATCCATTGAGGAAAAATATACATTATGGGCGCCTCAACTGTATATATAATTGTTTAACGATACCAGATCAGTTGGAAAGATTTTAAAAACTAAACTTTCCTACCTATCTACACATACACTATATAGTGAGGAAATGAAATTATAGTCGGTTATAAATATATTTCCTAATCTACGGTCTATCTATACCTGTGTATAGCATTGGTTGGAAATGATATCCTATGGGTAATAAATTTATTTCATAGGAAATAAAATTATAGCCGGCTATAAATTTATTTCCTAGTCTACGGTCTATCTATACCTGTTTATAGCATTGGTTGGAAATGATATCCTATGGGTAATAAATTTATTTCCTAGGAAATAAAATTATAGCCGGTTATAAATATATTTCCTAGGAAATAAATTTATTACCGGTTATAATTTTATTTCCTAGGAAATAAATTTATTACCCATGGGATATCATTTCATTTCCAACCAATGCTATACACAGGTATAGATAGATAGGAAATAAATTTATTACCGGTTATAATTTTATTTCCTAGGAAATGAATTTATTACCCATGGGATATCACACGATGGTCACACGTTCCAATTCCACCAGGACATTATCCGTGCCACGCACTCGTACCAGAATGGGAGAGCGTGCGTTCAGGGTGATTGGTCCATCACTCTGGAATCAACTTCCGCCTCCTCTCAGAGATGGAATTTTAAACCGTGACATTTTTCTCGCTCGACTTAAAACATATATGTTTGACCTGGCAACCGAGGCGCATTTGTAATAATTGCGCCTAGTAAATGAACTTTATGTATGTATGTATGTATGTATATCATTTCATTTCCAACCAATGCTATATACAGGTATAGATAGATAGGAAATAAATTTATTACCCGTTATAATTTTATTTCCTAGGAAATAAATTTATTACCCATGGGATATCATTTCATTTCCAACCAATGCTATATACAGGTATAGATAGACAGTAGACTAGGAAATAAATTTATAACCGGCTATAATTTTATTTCCTAGGAAATAAATTTATTACCCATGGGATATCATTTCATTTCCAGCCAATACTATACACAGGTATAGATAGATAGGAAATAAATTTATTACCGGTTATAATTTTATTTCCTAGGAAATAAATTTATTACCCATGGGATATCATTTCACTTCCAACCAATGCTATACACAGGTATAGATAGATAAGAAATAAATTTATTACCGGTTATAATTTTATTTCCTAGGAAATAAATTTATTACCAATGGGATATCATTTCATTTCTAACCAATGCTATATACAGGTATAGATAGACCGTAGACTAGGAAATAAATTTATAACCGGCTATAATGTTATTTCCCTGCCATCAGTAGGCTATATAGTTATGTGCAGATAGGTAGGAAATAAATTTATCACCCATAGGATATGATTTCATTTCCAACCAATGCTATGCACAGGTATAGAAAGACAAAAGATAGGAAATAAATTTATTACCGGTTATAATTTTATTTCCCCACCAACAGCAGGCTATATAGATATATGTAGAAAATAAAGTTATTGCCTGCTACTATCCGTATGCATTAAAGTGATTAAAGCTATTTTTAGATATTATGTTGATAGGCGGAAATAAATTTATACGGAAATAAATTTATACGTATGCCACATAATTTTATTTCCCTAGCAACCGCAGGCTCCGCCCAGGAAATAATTTTATGGCGGAAATAAATTTATACAACAGCGGCTCCACCGGGAAGGCCAGGGGTGCCCGTGCCCCTCTATTGAGTGCCTGCCCCCCAGTGGCCCCCAAGTTGGGACCCTATGCTTAATGCTACATACATTACACAACAAATGGTTGGCCCCATGATTAAAAGTTGCCACCCCAACGGCCCCCTCACTTGCCGAATCCTAGAGCCGCCACTGGACAAAATGTTGTGTAATTTTTGATTAAATTTGTTAAAGTTATATTGATTTCTAAAAAGGTGCCACTTCAATTGCAACACAGTATTAAGTGCCCGCTTAAAGTAATAATGCAAGGACTGTTTCTTGGTTTTCTGTTTAATAGGCGTTTACTGCAATAGTGGGATATGAGTTCTTTGCTAGGCCCAGCGATAGACGCTATAAAGAATCTCTACTGTACATGATGGAGAAACTCCGCCACAGCCGGTGTCAAGCCCTGGTGAGAAAGGAGAAGCCACACACACACACACACACACACACACACACACACACACACACACACACACACACACACACACACACACACACACAAACACGACGAAAATAACGGAGATAATAGAGATAAGGGATAACAGAAAATTTTGCATTCAACTGCGCCTCTGAGCTAAAAAAAACTTTCATTCGCCTCCAGCCAAGTCAATTACCTCCTTCCAAAGGTCTGGAGTCGCCATAAAACACTGTTCAATGAAGTTATTTTCCGAACAGGACTGAGCCTTAAGCTTTCCAACGTTTGGAATATGTCTGGCAATGTGGTGGAGGCATCTCCTCACAGTCGCCCGCTGACGGCCGCTGGCAATCGCATTCCATAGATTTTACCTCGGTGCGCTGGTCCGCCCACAGCAGAAGGTTAGGCTATGTCAGTCGGGTCTATAATAATATAGAAAACAGCGACTGTCTGGCAAACGTTCAGGGTTAGCGAATCGACAGTTTATAGAAAAGAGGCGAAAAACTTTAGCAATAAGATTTTCACGGAAGTTTTAGCACTAAATCGTGAGCACTGATCAATCGTACGATGAATAACCGCGAAGTTTTCAATCACGGTTTCAATCACGGAGGCAATGACTCGACGCCTGTTGATGAAACTGGCTTTGACGCAGTAATGGTTCCAGATGGTGTCTTTTTAAAAGTAACTCTAGGCATAAGCCTTATGGCAAATGTCTTGGCACTGGCGTCTAATGCTAGAATATGCTCGAAAGTGGCCGAATGATGAATGTCTAGTCTATTTGATCGCCATCTACGCAACTAACGCCGCACTTCAACTTTTCGATTCAACTGCATCCTATATTATACACTGGAACAGGACATATCCACCAAGCTCTTCGGAATTCATGTGTAAATTCTGGAATGTTTTCACGAAGATATATTTGGCTCCCGGTTGGCTAACGGTCGCCATTCTATTGAACGGTTATCTACAAGCATATTCGAGGAGGAGACCGACTCTATTTGCGGCAAAATACTGTACACTGTCAGCAAGTAAGATCGTCGTGAGTATCGTATACGGAGTTGTTTTTCTATTCGGATTGAAAATGTTACTTACTCGTTATCAGTTCTCGGTATAATTAGCTAAGGATCAAAATCATTGATATTATCAATAGGATAACGCTGCTAGGTCAGGACTGACAGCGCTCGCGACTCTAAATACTTAAGTCTTATAGCCACGCAATACTTTGGTCAGAGCTAGAAATGGATGACGTAGGATCTAGCTCAGTGATGTCAAAATCATTTCATATAACGGCCCCTAGCGGGCCACATTATAAGCCTACTTAGCCTAGTCTGTTTGCCTGTCGCGGGCCTGATTAGGAGATAACATCAACACGAACTACCGTAGACCTATTGCACTAAACACCATATTAAAAGGCGTGTTCAAGAATTGTTTCAAAAATTTAATTTCGTTTCTATCGTATGTAAATAACGTGAGTTTCATATAGGTAATTTCCGATTTTCATATATATATATATATATATATATATATATATATATATATATATATATATATAACTCGCCTTAAATAAATAATAGCTTTGCTTAAATATAAAGTGTTTTCTTGCATTCGGCCACATACACGTGGCGGAGGAAATCCCCGCGGGTGGTATCCGACCCGCGGACCGTATGTTTGACACCCCTGATCTAGCAAATCCGCATGACACAAACATGGTCAACAGAGATAGATAGATAGATAGATAGATAGATAGATAGATAGATAGATAGATAGATAGATAGATAGATAGATAGATAGATAGATAGATAGATAGATAGATAGATAGATAGATAGATAGATATATGGATGGATGGATGGATGGATGGATGGATGGATGGATAGATGGTACGGATGGATGGATGCTTGGATGGATCGATGGATGGATGGGTGGATGGGTGGATGGATGGATGGATGAGTGGATGATTAACATACTTACGTTTTGCATGACAGTATCCTAGGGTTAGGGTTAGGTCATGGGTTTTGATGAGAGTAATGAGTATCTTACTTACCTTTTGCATTACAGTATCCTAGGGTTAGGGTTAGGTCATGGGTTTTGATGAGAGTAATGAGTATCTTACTTACCTTTTGCATTACAGTATCCTAGGGTTAGGGTTAGGTCATGGGTTTTGATGAGAGTAATGAGTATCTTACTTACCTTTTTGCATTACAGTATCCTAGGGTTAGGGTTAGGTCATGGGTTTTGATGAGAGTAATGAGTATCTTACTTACCTTTTGCATTACAGTATCCTAGGGTTAGGGTTAGGTTATGGGTTTTGATGAGAGTAATGAGTATCTTACTTACGCTTTGCAATCCAGTATCCTAGGGTTAGGGTTAGGTCATGGGTTTTGATGAGAGTAATGAGTATCTTACTTATGTATTACAGTATCCAATATTTAGAATATATAAAAGATATATAGAATAGATAGATAGATGGATTGATTGATAGATGGATGGATGTAATGAATGAATGAGCGAATGAATAATGAGTGAATGAAAAAGTCCTGAGAACTTGTGCACGGGCACAATCTTCCATCTTGTCTTTTTTCAACGGCGTCTGTAGTCATTAATTGAGTTGATTCCGTATGGTGTATAGGTCATTAGTTCCTTAATCCAGTATGTCTCTCTAGTTAGGCGTTTCTGTTTGTTTTTGCGTTCATCGTTTTCGTTTTGTAATTGCTCAATTGGTATTATGGATAGATCATTGACAGAATGGTCTTTCTGGGTAAAGTGGTTTGCGAGAGTCGCATCTCTGTTTGTTCTGATAGTGGACCTGTGGTTGATCAGTCTGGTATTGAGTGAGAGAGCTGTCTCGCCCACATATTGAATTTACATTTTTACAAGTGATTAAATAGATTATATTTGAGCTCTTACAGTCTAGAGTAGAGTTTATCTTGTACGAACGGCGCGTGTATGAGCTGGCAAATGTTGTAGAAGGTGTAAGATACGGACAGGTTTTACAATCTTTTGAATGGCATTTTCTGGATCCCAGTGTGTTTGTATTAGTAGTACTAGTATTTTCAGGGTCTATTATTTCCAGAGGCAGTTAATAATTGGCCTAGGTTCTTATGTCTGGTGTATGCGGCTATGACTCTGTAATTAACGAAAGTGGGATGCGTGCTAATAGCGCGTTTCCATTCTCTGATCAGGTGTGTTGATAGAGGTGAATAAGGGATTACGATCGGCAGCAGTTGTCGTTGTTGTTGTAGTTGTCCTGTGTCGTTGTCTACGATTTGCGGGTAATCATGCCAAATGTCGTGCTTCATCTTGCGTAATAAGCGTCTGTTGTAGCCCCTCTGTTTTAATACGTGGAATAAGATTTTACAGGCCGAGTCAAAGTCCGATTTAAAAGAAGATAACCGTTTGAAGCGCAGTATCTGTGACTTTAAGATTCCTGGAATTGTGTGTCGCGGATGAAAGGATTTTGCATGTAGTAGTTCGTGTGTGTCTGTCTCTTTGAAATATACCTTACTTTGTAACGTCGTGGTGATGTCATCATTGGCGGTCGTGGTGTGTTTAAAGATTGTCGTGTCCAGAAAGTTCACTTCGAGTTCGCTGTGATTTAGCGTAATCTTAATGTCTGGAATAAGTCCGTTAAGATATGTTTCAAAATCTTTTAATTCCTCTACGCTACCGGGCCAGATGAAAAAGACGTCGTCTAGGAATCTAAAGAATAAAAGTGGTTTTATTGGGTAACCGTTCATGGCTTTATCGTCGAATTCTATTAGGTACAGATTGGCCAGATTAGGAGCGAAGCTCCTGCCCATAGCCATGCCAAAAATTTGTAGAAAGACATTATTGTTGAACGTAAAATCATTATTTTTCATTATTAATTTCAGTAATTTCACAATTTCACAGTCCGGTCTTTTTGGATCTGGATTCGATTAAAAAAGTTTCCTCCACGACTTTTATAGTACGATCGATGTTCATGTTGGTGTATAAAGCCGTGACGTCACCCGTGACCAGTAGAAATTTCTTATCGATTATTTGATTTCTAATTTTATCGAGAAAATCATAAGTGTCCTTAAGATAAGAAGGATGTTTGCAAGCCAGAGGTTTTAGGAAATGGTCAATATATTCGCTGGCGCGTCGCGATTCTGTGGCGCAATCGGATACTATCGGTCTGCCTTCCGGTACTGCACCGGTAGGCCACCGATCTCTCGGTTTGTGTACTTTCGGTAGTAAATAGAATTGTCGGTTTCTATCGTCCATGTCAGCGCTCAGGTAGGCATGCTGTTTCGTATGTATATATTTCTTAGCCAACAATTGGTCAATAACAGAATTTAATTCTCCCAGGACTTCAGTTTTCCGTAAATGTGTGATAGGCTTGTAGTATTTATTGTTAGTTAGCTGTCTATAGGCCTCTCTATTGTAGTCCAACTTATTCATGATGCAAATCATACCGCCTTTATCGTGTGAAATCGTCGTGGTGATGTCATCATTGGCGGTCGTGGTGTGTTTAAAGATTGTCGTGTCCCTAAAGCTGCCTTTCCACTCGAGGGCAGCCAACGCGGCAAGTTACCATGTTGACGGCGCGCGCGCTCCACTGCGCTAAACCGCAAGCAGCTCAATATGCATACGGGCTAAAAAAAAAACCACGCCCACGAACATTTGATATAGCGCAAACTGGAATATGGCTGACGAGGAAGGTGTTGAGTTGTGTTGTTTGATGGTGGTTACCGTAACGGCAGCGTTAAAACGTGTTTCATCAGATCAGAAGGAAAAGAAATCTCAGCGGAAAAGGAAGTTCTGGGTGAGACCGTGGATAAGGTGCAAAGAGAGTTGTCCGCAGTTTTTCGGCAATCTCAAGCCACACTGTCGGTTTTTCTCGCTATCTTTATACTCATCTGTATTTATGTCCCATAATATCGGACGCTTAGCCACTTCTTTTAAAATATTTACGTCAAACTCACTCTTGTAAAAATTCGCCATTTTCACACGATTATCTGTTGACTGTTGTTGTTACTGTAATTTGGCGGGCTTCGACCTTTGAACTGACTCCTGATTGGTTGAAAAGTAAAAATCACCGCGTCGACGGCTCAAAAGAATGTGCATCCACGCTCAGGCGGCGGCTCAACGTGTTGGTTTCACCCCCTCCCCAGTGTGCCCCACGTTCGCAACCCGCGAGTGGAAACGTAGCCATTTGAAACCGGCTTATCATTCAGGCGGTGGAGCGCGCGCGCCGTCAACATGGTGACTTGCCGCGTTGGCTTACCTCGAGTGGAAAGGCAGTTTAAAGTTCACTTCGAGTTCGCTGTGGTTTAGCGTTATCTTA
Source organism: Metaphire vulgaris (assembly GCA_018105865.1). NCBI lineage: Eukaryota > Metazoa > Annelida > Clitellata > Crassiclitellata > Megascolecidae > Metaphire > Metaphire vulgaris. Next base: position 353,774 of record JACLAT010000059.1, read on the forward strand.
ATGTCTGGAATAAGTCCGTTAAGATATGTTTCAAAATCTTTTAATTCCTCTACGCTATCGGGCCAGATGAAAAAGGCGTCGTCTAGGAATCTAAAGAATAAAAGTGGTTTTATTGGGTAACCGTTCGTGGCTTTATCGTCGAATTCTATTAGGTACAAGTTGGCCAGATTAGGAGCGAAGCTCCAGCCCATAGCCATGCCAAAAATTTGTAGAAAGACATTATTGTTGAACGTAAAATCATTATTTTTCATTATTAATTTCAGTAATTTCACAATCCGGTCTTTTTGGATCTGGATTCGAATTAAAAGTTTCCTCCACGACTTTTATAGTACGATCGATATTCATGTTGGTGTATAAAGCCGTGACGTCACCCGTGACCAGTAGAAATTTCTTATCGATTATTTGATTTCTAATTTTATCCAGAAAATCATAAGTGTCCTTAAGATAAGAAGGATGTTTGCAAGCCAGAGGTTTTAGGAAATGGTCAATATATTCGCTTGCGCGTCGCGATTCTGTGGCGCAATCGGATACTATCGGTCTGCCTTCCGGTACTGCACCGGTAGGCCACCTATCTCTCGGTTTGTGTACTTTCGGTAGTACATAGAATTGTCGGTTTCTATCGTCTATGTCAGCTCTCAGATAGGCATGCTGTTTCATATGTATATATTTCTTAGCCAACAATTGGTCAATGACAGAATTTAATTCTTCCAGGACTTCAGTTTTCCGTAATTGTGCGATAGGCTTGTAGTATTTATTGTTGGTTAGCTGTCTATAGGCCTCTCTATCGTAGTCCAATTTATTCATAATGATATGTAATATGAGATATGTAAACAGGCGTTTTGTGGAGTCTATAGGTCCGTCTCTGTCTTTGAAAAAGTCCCGAAGCATCAGGGATCTGATCAGGCGGTCTAGCGAGGCGTGTATTGACTGGGCCGGGACTCGAGAGATAGAGGGCACGAAAGAAAGACCAAGTTTTAAGGTTTCGGTTTCGGTTTCTGTCAATACCTGACTGGAAAGATTAAGAATGTTATTGTTTGCAGTGTTAGGTAATAATAGTACACCTGATGATATTCCTTGAGTCGGATGATGAACTATTAGTTTTTTTGATTTATGACCGATACAATTCTAGTCCAAACCTTTTTTGTAGTTTCTTCTGTATAGTGGATGCCGTCTGGTCCAGTTGTGACGTCTTGTGGAGGGAGTGGAACCATGTAGCGTTCCCCGTGGTCTGCGAGAAGTCGTTCGTTGACGGTTCGGAGCGCTTGCTGTTCCGTCGCTGGCAGGTGTGGGGGGATCGACACTCCCATCGTGAGAATCATCGCAGGAGAGTGGTTCGTAGCTGTTCGAAGGCCGCGTACGTACTTGCCGATGGAAGAGTCCTGGTGGGATCGATGGTTGATTCCCACGCTGGTGACGATGTTGGCTGGAGCGTCGGTTCCCAGCTCTTCCATCAGCTTGGAGACGTGGTCGATCTTTGCCCCGGAAAATACCTCCAGCTGCCAGGTATCCTCCTTCATCAGCTTCATGTTGCTGTCGCTGATGACGAGAGTTCTTGTTTCTGGAAGCAGTTTAATCTTCCAAAAGTTTTTAGCTTGCCCGCCGTGCCTATTTATTCGTTTGGTGGTATTTGCCTTAGTAGTATGGGCCGACATATGTTCTATTTGTCTTACCGCTTCCGTGTCTTCGTCGTCGTCGTTGTCGTCGTCGTCGACCACTGCCGGCGTCAGATAGATAGATAGATAGATAGATAGATAGATAGATAGACAGATAGATAGATAGATAGATAGATAGATAGATAGATAGATAGATAGATAGATAGATAGATAGATAGATAGATAGATAGATAGATAGATAGATAGATAGATAGATAGATAGATAGATAGATAGATAGATAGATAGATAGATAGATAGATAGATAGATAGATAGATAGATAGATAGATAGATAGATAGATAGATAGATAGATAGATAGATAGATAGATAGATAGATAGATAGATAGATAGATAGATAGATAGATAGATACTAAATTACATGGTGCTATTTTTACAAATGCGCCGCTACTGCTCAGTAAGAGTCCAAATTGAAATGTGTGTCCTCAATCTGCTCAAGAAGACGGCACGCGAGAAAAATTGATCACGTAAGGTCTTAGGAAGGGAGTTCCAATTTCGAGAACTGGATACCCTGAAGGACCTCTCTCCAATTCTTCTGCGAGTTCTTTATCTCCCCCAATGTTTTGTGTTTATGGTTAAAAAAAATTCTATCCCCCCATGATGTTGATGCCAGGGTTACTACGGAAATGGGAAAATCCAAATGTTTGTTTATCTTATGGCATCGAAACCGACCGCATTTACTCATTTCGGATGACCTTTTCTTTTGCTTGTCAAGACTTTTTGGGAGACCAAAAGGTGGGTCTGATTTTATAGACGACCCCTTAACGTATTGCATGGGCGATTTAAAGTTCCCACCATAATATGCAATATTCCCCAAATGGAGGGGGATTTTTTATATTTCTGGGGTCAACTTTTCAACTTGTAAAAAATTATTCTATTCCCAAATTTTGACGCCAGGTTTACGCCACTGGCCTCCAGCTGTTATTTTCAGGATTATTTAGCGCCACTTCTTATAGATAATGTCAAATTGTCATAAATTGCACGGCTGAATTATGCCAAATCTAGTTTACATAGGTGGCGCGTTATTGTTTCATTACAATAACGAGGCTATACAAATAAACCGCTGCATTAGAATTTAGTGTTATAACATTTTGATCATGCTTTAATGTCAAGCTGGATGACTGAGCCTATGTTATAATAACTCTACTCATCTAAGGGTTATGTCTCGTTGTCTTGTCAAGAAATCGACTGGCACTTATACAGCCATGTGTTTGCGGTGCCATAGTAACGTCCGTCCAATGAAGAGAGAGATAGAGCGCTTTGGTGGTTATTGAGTCTGTAGCGAGGTTATGTTTCCACGTTCCTTGTAAAGCACCCTTGACTTTGGCCCTTGCTATGTTACGGTGCTATATAAATTGTCATGAACAATAACAATAACAATATAGCGCCAATAGCAGCGTGGTAGCGTTCTTACTGAGCCGCAATATAGGGCCACGTTTATTAATAGTCTAGTGGAATTTTCCACAACGCTGGCTGTTGTTTACATGGAGGTGTTATTCCAGGAGACGGCATTACGTCTTTTCTAGCCCAGGCTGCGTGAAGCCAGTCGCGCGCAGACTAAAATAGTACCTCCATGGTTAGGGGTAGTGTTAAGTCTGAGTTATATTATTCCTTTAAATTAGCCGTGGAAATTCATTTAGAGTAATGCCAGCCTGTTCAGCCTATGGGTGTACGCAGCGGGATCGAACCGTAGGTGTAACATTTCACCGGTAAGGGTCCATGCTGGTACATGCCAAATCCTATTCCCGTGGCTTAGCTGATGATGTTTTGAGTGTAATAGTCTAGGAATTTCCCATCTAGCCGGCTTCAGCCAAATGATGTAATGTCGTCTCCTGAGGTAATACCTCCATGGTTGTTTATGCCGCAATAAAGAGCGAAGATAGGGCAGTGCCTATCAGCAGTGACATAGCCAAGGTTTCATAATAGGAGGCACAATCAATAATATTAGGGCCTGCAAAACCGACCAATTGATCGTACTTGGGGATTTATCGTGAGATTTTCCAGCGTCAATTGTAAATTTAATTTTAAAATGTGTCTCATTAGTTTTTTGCCATATTTCATCAGACACTAAAGATATCAGCATGAAATTTTTCAGTTACCTCAGATACATTCCTCTGTATAGGTCTATGGCCTATAAATTGTATTCAAATCACTACACACGCGGCCGAGATATTAAATGTCAAACACTCTTTACTTTTACACACTGTAGATTATATAATTCTCGACCGTGCTAAAGAGGTACGAGGTCATGACATCATACAATTAAGGACTTTACTTTATAATCATCTTTATTCGTGACAAGCACAGCATAACAAAAGTAGTACACAACCAGTAGTACACAACCATTATATAATTCTTCCGAAAAAAGATGTTTAAAAATGCAAAAATATGGGAATCATAGAACAGTTGACGATGGTATCGCACCTATTACATATGAGAAGAATTTAGGGATATTTCTCAAAAGCAGTGGCGTCGCGAAAGGGGTGCGGGGGTGGGGTGTGGACCGCACCGGGTGACACCACCTAGAGGGGTGACACCAAACAGGGATGACCTTTTTTGGCTTGTCACGGCATTTGAGAAGGAAAAAATAAGGAAGATTTAGAAGAGGTCCCTGGTGGAAGTCTAAATGGGTGACTCCACGATTTTACCGCACTGGGTGACACCAACCCTAGCGACGCCACTGCTCAAAAGTTTCAAACTATTTCTGAGTTTGATGTAAGCAATTTGGCTGTGCAGGGTTCGTCACATCAGATTTGGTTTGCTGTTGCATTAAGACTACTACAGAGACAGAAGCATTCGCTAGGGGATAAGAGCATAGGCTCGAGTTCACGTTAACGGTAATTACAACCGAGATATTAAATGTCAAACACTCTACTTTTACACACTGTAGATTATATAATATTATCATTGACAGTGCTGTGCTAAAGAGGTGAGAGGTCATGGCATCATACAATTAAGAACTTTACTTTATAATTCTTCCTTTTAATTAATTGCTAATTGTTAATTCCGTTTAATTAATTAATCGTGATTCTCTTAAACAGTACTGCAAAATATAGCCTACAGTGTAATTTTTGAGACCTTCAACGCATCCATAATACTAACTGAATAGAGCGATAAACACTATTTTGGGGAAGATAATGTTTGCGTGAGTCTTCACTAGCTCTTTCTTGAACACAAAATCATTAATCCGATTAAAAACATTAATCCGATTAATAAGGCTTTAGAATGCAATTAATAAGGCTTTAGAACTTTTACAATCCAATCGGTCGAATTACTGTATTTAAATCCATAGTAAATCATTAAAAATAGGCGGATCTACGGGGAGGGCACAGTGGTATGTGCCTCCCAAATGCACTTCAAAAAATTCATCGTGGCGCTTAGTCAAAATAGCTACAATGACACGAATAAATAAAGGACCGTTTTAGTTTCATCTTTTCCATAATTTTGACAGCAAGCATCAATTCATATGTAAAGGGCGATGCAAGACAGAATGAGGAAGGGCACATGAAGCAGGGCCTGTTTTAACGTGCAGTGATACAAATATGTGCACTGATAAAACGAAAATGTGCAGTGGTAAAATGCAATCTTCTGTGCTGTGTGCAATGATAAATTTTCTGGACGACCTTTTTTGGCTTGTTTTTTGCGCGTATGTCCACAAATTCTCTGAGTTTAGTGCAGTGATAATTTTTTCTTAAAACAGTCCCTGACATGAAGTTCCTCAAACTGAATTCCTGCATCGTCTTCTGACCGAAGGTTTCACTTCAATAAAGATATAGAAATAGCTTCTTTTCAAAAGATAAAATGGCTACTCAATCATGCAAATTTTCCTGATGAATAATTTCAGACAGTAGTATGGATTTGAGAAAATAAAGTTTGGAGTATACGTGAATTTCGAACGGTGGATAGGTTATTTGAATTAACAAATTTCCGAAAAGCTCACAATGATTAGGCCCATTATTATTACGATCAAGTTTGATTTAAGTTGAACGTCTCCTGATACAGTTGTCTCGCCAATTCCACTGCTTGGCATATTTCGCTCTGTCGACTTTGTTCCACTCCAATCGCCTAAAATCAGCAGTTTTATATTAGAAATCAAAGCATCAATGAAGTATTCAACTTTAAAGAATTTCCCCATAGCGATCTACTGAGTTTTAACTGACGAAACACATGTAGGGTGTTGCAAAATTATAAGAGCGTTTTAACAAACTTGATGAGCGAATTAATCAAGCAAAATAGGCACACGAACTAATCCGATTTTTTAAATAGAAATCATTAAAACACAACGCGCGTAAATAATTTCATCATCTAGCAATGGTAAGGAATGCCAGTGCGTTGATATTTTCATTTTCATTTCTGCTTTTCTCAAGCGGTCATTCTCACGGGGCCTATTATACCATGTGTTACAGACTTTAAAAAGTTTTAAAAATAATAACATTATTAACTAGGAATAGGATCATCCTAACTTTGATATAGAAGTGCATATCGGGCATTGTTGAGAGGCATAATCTACTACCAACTGCTAGTTGTCTGGATTAATTCAGCTACAATCATTAAACAATGGAACGGGAGCCCGACCCCATATTTTGGCTGGGACCAGTTGTGGGATTTGAGAATTTTTAGAGGGGCGGGGTAAGGGGCTGTCCATTAAATATGTCAACAATTTTTGGGCAATTTTTATTCTAGTGCGAGTAGGTTACGTGAGTGCAGCATAGCTATCATGTAGTCTGCAAACTAGCTGCAAAATTTAAGATTTGAATCTACTATAAACCTTACATTTTATAACCGACCATTAGCGCAGCCACGAGCGGCTAGGGGGCCGAGCCCCTATTCGGTACTTGACTGGTCGTAGCATCGTTCGAAATCGATAAAATATGTTATCATTTGGGGTATGGCGTTGTTGCCATATTTTTTGAAAACATATTCTTAATCTCGAGATGCTAGTCTAATAGAACCTTAATTTTTCTACTAGGCACCCGTTGAGGGAGCTCAGACGCTTTCCCCCAAATGCACTAGTGCAACTGGAAATTTCAGCCTGTAGAAGCTTTGGTGCCCCTCTCACATTCCGTGACCCTGGCTAGTGGCTACGCTAGTGCTTAGAATTTTATACAATTCCTCTTTAATCAATTTTAAACTGATGCACATCACCAGTATACCTTGCTTTGGGATGATTTTCAGGATTACTGAATTGCTCTCTGACCCTACTAGACCATTATTTCCCATGCAGGTATATTTCCCAGCATGTGACTGAGTCGCGTTTGGAATGACCAAGTCAATGATGCCAGGTTTCACTTCAACGGTCTCGTAGGGGTTCTCCGTCGAAGCTAATTTGCAATTTGAAACCAACTCCTCTTCTTTTCCTCCACGGTCAGGTGTAAAATTCCAGTCAGAACAGGCTATTTTAGAGCTGCATGACAATCTTGTCGTATTTCCTTCAGAGACATTTTGATACTGAAGTTTCGCAAGAACAATTGCCACAACTGACACAAATGACAGAAGACGTAGCCAAACGACTAAAACAACATGAATACATATTGGTATTACTGTATTTCTACATAATAATTGTAATAAACAAAAATATAATAGGCCTAATTATGCACCTCAGTAGCACCGGATCTACTGTCGTAATGGTATCAATCGATGTTAATCCAAGATTCCAAATATATCTATTAATCTATACGTGATTCTAGAGATCACTGATAGTGGGAAATAGAAACAGACTGTGTAGGAAAAAGCCCACTGGAAGATATTTTAAAGTCTAAATTTGAGAATACTCAGTTCGTTTGAAGATCTCGCAGCATAAGAAGAGAGTTATAGAATGTCGAGCCTGCAACCGAAAATATTGTCTGCAATGTTGGTTCTAGATACATTTAACTAAATGCTCTTCGAAGGGCAAGTTACTTTTAGTGCAGATATCAAGGTTATTTACAAAATTTGAGAAAGAAAGATTAGGAATACTTACAGTGTACGTTTCTATATTAGACACTATTTGAAATTGAATGCAGTGCTTGAGTACATTGCGTTGACGGGGCACACTGTTGCCGTTTAAAAAAAGAATTGAGAAATACTCATAAAGTGGTCAAAGATAGGCCTACTGGAATTTGTGAAGGGGTGCGAGGCAGCAATGTTTTGATTTAAATTTCGCGATTCTAGAAATAGTTTACGAATCCATGGTTTATAGTAGGCCTACTGCAGGTTATCCTAAGTTTGTTTCAACTGTCAGTCCGTCACTGCAACATTACAACTGTATGCATTGCGAAAACGTTGCTATTCATAAGGATGCCGGCGATGACATCATGCCAGTTTACTTTATTATTAGGCATCATTTGTGTTATGGAAACAGTGGCGTAGCGACGGTGTCGGGCGCCTGGGTGCAAAATGTATGCTTTCTAATAACGCCCTCAACTTCTAAAAATTTGTAACAAGCAATGGATGGTCATCAGCTGTTTCGCTTAACTAAGTTCCATAGTCTTCGTTTAGCTAAACTAAGTGATGACCTTTCTTTGATTGTCACAAATTTTTAGAGGTTGGGGTAAATTAAATTGTTAATGATGCATCCAACCGTAGTAGAAGACCATCTTCAAATTTATCTGGATAGATTTTGGCGCCCCCACCTCGGCGCCCGGGGGCGGTTGGTAGGTTGGCAGGTAGGGGCGGTTGCCCCTACCTGCCCCGTCGCTACGCCACTGTATGGATACCTCAACAAAGGCTCTCTTCTTGATTTCTTTAAGTTTAGGCCTTCCATCGAGTTGATTAGTTTCAAATAAAGATTTGTAACACGCCTCTTCCATAGAACTTATCTTCCATAGTCTGCATAGGCCTGTTGAATAAATGTGTGCTTCCTACCGATTCTGTAATAGCTTTCTTGAGGATTTTGTCTGACAAATGTGATACGATATTGAATTACTTGTACATCCTTTGGCGGAAGCACCCGTTAAATTGGCAGGCTTTCTTTAAAGCATATATGCTGAACCGCAAGGTGTAATAGAATTTTCTACAATCATGTGTGGCTACTTTTTTGGCTGGCAAAATAAAAGTGCATAAATAGTTAGTATATACTGTATGATTTCTTCTACTATCATCATCATAATTGCTCTCTGCCAACACATTAGTGGCAATAGCTAATCAGAAAACATTTCCATGCCTTTTTTTGGCCGACGTTAGTTGTCTTCCTTTTACAATAATTATTGTCAGTTGTCTTTCTTTCAGAGCTTCTTTTATGTTGTCCACCCATTTTTGGACCTGCCGCTTCCTTTTCTTTACCTTCCTTCTATGTGTAGAGTGCTTTTTGGGGAGTCTCGAGCCTTCCATGTTGTTTACATGTCCATACCATGTAAGCCTCCTTTTTCTGAGTTTGTCCATGATGGTATTCTTTAGCCCAATCTGCTGCCATATATCTTCATTTCTAGGTTTTTAGTCTACGAACTCCAAGAATTCTTCTTAGGCAGCTCATTTGTGCAACGAGTAGTCTTTTTTCATCTTCTCTTTTTGTGACCCAGGTTTCAGATCCATATAGTATTTGTGGAATGACAGCGGTGTTGTAGATTTGGAGTTTGGTGCTTATTTTAATTTCTTTAGAGTTTCAGGAGTGTTTCAGTCTTCAGACTATAGAATTTTATTAATTGTCAACATGGTTAAAGAAATTTTTGAACTATGTGGATATAATTGTCTAGATAATTCCTGATATGAATTCCTTTATAAAATAGCTCTAAGTTTCTCGGGCGACTTTATACTCGCTAACTATCGAAATAGTACAGGTGAACTATGTCTCAAGAAAAATTGTGTGTACTTAGCATCATGTGTATAGAAAGCGATAATTTATGTAGCATATCCTTTGATGACATGATCAATGACTTTGCTTTTGGAAAATCAAGAAAAAACTGTTTCAAATTCTGACTTAGAGCCTTTTAGAAGATTATATAGCATAACAGAAACATGGCTGCGGTTTTGTAAACGAATTGCGTGTTATTTTTCAATAATTTCCATATAATTATTTAAAAGGCATATATAAATATACATTATTTTCAAATTTTAATTTTTTGTGTGTGACTAGCTTATGTAATTTATAACGTTAGATGGCCTCTGGACTTTGTATAGCCTAGGGCCTCATCAAGTCTAAATCCGGCACTGACCAGTTAAGGGGTTTATTGGCTGATCATTCACCTTTCCCATAGCTATTTTAAGAAAGGCTGTGCGTCTATGCGGCAGCTGCTGTGCTATTGTGCTGCTCTAAAGCGCTATATAAATCCACGAGATTTTACTTACTTATTTACTTGATTTTTACAATAAATATTTAAAAATGACGGCCGTTTTCATATTGAATATTTATAGTAATTGGGGCAAGTAGCGTCAATGTGCATGCGCACTTCATTTGGCCTCATTTTTATCTACAGAATCAATGATCGCCGCAATTTCTATTGCTGCACTATTTTATAAAATTATACTTCATCATTATTGGTTGAAGACAGATTGAATCAATAATATATTTCTAGTTTTTGTGTCCTCGTCGCGGAACCCTTCCATCCGTGTCACGGAACTGTGGGTTTCCGCGGAATACACTTTGGCAATCCCTGGCCTAGACTATCTTTACCACGATGCATTGAATTCATACCCATGTTATTCTTTTTCCGAAAGGCTCCAAATTAGCTGAGTAAAATTAACACGTCAATCAAATAACTTAAATTCACTAGTGAAAAAGGTTTTAAACACGGTCGAAAATTGTTGGCAAATGGCGGAGCGGCATAGAGAAGACAGCTATTTTAAGAACGGCTGTGCGTCTATGCGGCAGCTGCTGTGCTATTGTGCTGCACTAAAGCGCAATATAAATCCACGAGATTGAATCAATAATATATTTCTAGTTTTTGTGTCCTCGTCGCGGAACCTTTTAGTAGTAGTAGGCGGGGATCTGAGAAATCTACATAAAAACACAGGACAACAACAAAAACATTTTTGTCTGGAACCTTATAAGTTAGACCTGTTTCTTGGTATATTTATGGCGTTTTTTCCAAATATAGTATCAGATTTTCTCCATCGCTTCTAGTTTCTGAGATATAGCCATATATCCTACATTGGAGGGGCGTGATAATTAATTAATTACACTGGTCTACATCAATTTTGCTGACTTGAAGAAAACATGTGAACTTTATGCATTTTGGTGAGCTGAATCCAAAAATTCACACCCATTTTCTCCTATCACGTCCAGTTTTTTCGTAAAACGCTGTTTACTGATTTACTGTTTACAGTAATAACGGGGCATTATGTATTATAATTCTTTAGCTATATTGAATATGCAAAAAATAAGGATGTGCAAAAAGATATGCTGAATATGCAAGGCTATAACTACATGATAGAACAACAGCTTAATGGGTAATTTTAAACAAACTGCAGACGCCAGCATTTTATGGCTATAGGCCATTAGACCTATATAAGCAGCGTGAAGCCAATGACTGCATTCAGTCATTGGTTCAGTCATTGCATTCAGTGGGTTTCACGCTGCCTATATAGGTTTATATCCATAAAATTCTGACGTCTGCAGTTTAAAACCGCCTATTAAGCAGTTGTACTATTAAATAGTCATACACACTGCATATTCAGCATATCTTTTTGCACATTTTTATTTTTTGGTATATTCAATAAAGCTAAATAATTATAATACATAGCCTAATGCTACGTTATTACTGTAATAGTTTACACAGGCTTACCTAGCCTCCTAAACCACTTAAAATCACATTATTATTATTTTTAGTATTATTATTATTATTAGTAGTAGTAGTAGTAATAGTAGTAGTAGTAGTAGTAGTAGTAGTAGTAGTAGTAGTAGTAGTAGTAGTAGTAGTAGTAGTAGTAGTAGTAGCGTGGCCTTTGGGGAAATTGACGTGACTGGTGGAAACGGGTGTGATTTTTGGATTCAGCACACAAAAATGCATAAGGATCACCTGCTATCTTCAAGTCAGCAAAATTTATGTAGATCAGTGAATACTTTTGTCACGCTAGACAAAAATACGCTTTCACTTATCTAGAACTCTTGACGTAAACATGCAAAATCATCTTCTTACCAAAACATTTTAAATCCACGCCCATGTTCATTATTTGTAAAAAATCTGCTTCGTCATTCACCGCACCGTTACGGCTAGATGAAGCGAGACTGTGAGTGTTACCACTTACCACTTACATTTTAGAGAAGATCTAGATAATTTCAAAGACGGTAGTGCTGATATTATAGGACATATGCCTGTTTTATCGCCTGTTTACTACTACTACTACTACTACTACTACTACTACTACTACTACTACTACTACTACTACTACTACTACTACTACTACTACTACTACTACTACTACTACTACTACTAATAATAATAATAATAATAATAATAATAATGTGATTTTAAGTGGTTAGGAGGCTAGGTAAACCTGTGTGAAAACCACTCATGTAACCATCTGCATTCAATAACCTAGCTTATCGAGATAGCCTTTGAATCTGTGTTGCAGCAGGCCTAGGTGGTGCATCAGTCAACATAAAATTTACCCAAAAGCCAGCAGGTGCAATTAACGCTTGCATCCGCAGCTATAGTAGAACACATTTATTTCCTGAATGACAACGACGGTGTAGAATACATGTCGATATCTTTAGTATATATAAATTCTGTTAACAGAATTTATTGATTAAGCCTTTTCTATGAATTGATTTCTTTGATATAACTATGCATCGCGCCATTTTGGGATATATGTTAATTTCTGTTGCCACAGGTAGGCCTATGTCAAAAGTTGATACACAATTTTAATGAGAACGAGTGTTATCTTCTATGCTACACAGCCATTGTGTACAGTAGTGCACACATTGTTTTTCACGATCAACTAAAGAAATGCCGTTTAAAAGCATAACGCTTACTGTATTCCTACTATGGCATTAATTGTTAACGAAAAATCGCGCCAAACAGATAGATTCATTCCTGTTAGATCATAACTCAATTTGTTTCTCAAGCAGTGCCCAACTGTAAGTCTTATTATTATACAGGAGAGTCCCGGTTAAAAGCAACCCTTAGCTACTAACTCTAATTCAAATCGTTAATATTGTCTCACCTGCAATGGTTTGCCTGGAGTTAAAATGAGAGAACACCAATGGCGTAAAGCACGGGGAGACGGTGGGGGACGGTCTCCAATAATTAGTAGGAGGGACAGAGTATCAATTATTATCCCCCAATGTTTTGTGGTTATGGTAAAAAAAATTATATCCTCGTCGTCATCATGTTGATGCCAGGATTAAAAACCGACCGCATTATTCACTTAATAATCCGGATGGGCTTTTTTGCTTGTCAGGGTATTTGAAGAGAGGAAAATATAAAGATGACGTTTTTTTGCTTGTCAAGACTTTTGGGAGACGAAAAGGGGGTATGACCTGACTTTATGGACGATACTATCCCCCCATGTTGACGCCATGTTTACGCCCTTGAAGAACACTAGAAAGATAACATAAGAATACTGCCTCTCCAAAGCCCATGGTCGTTTCAATATTTCCCGAGCTCCATAATCCTCACTAGTGAAGAAATCAGGCATTGCAGTCGTCAATCCTATCCTTGTCAATGCTCTTGTACTGAGAAAACCTAGCCTAGACCTGTCGATTCGGGGACTTTCTGTGAAACATCCGAAAATCATCATACTCATCAAGTCGAATATCGCATTAAATTGATAGTCAATAATTATTGAGAGGAGAATCTGCATTAATTAACACCCTGTTGTGTGCTATTGCTTTGTGAGCAGGGGCTAGCGGGCACATATATGTTGCTCCGGAAAACAAAGCCGTACGTCAGGGAACAACGGTAATTCTGAAATGTTGTACAAATGAGACATCCGAAATCATTTTCTGGAGAAGAAAAACGGCCAAAGGAAGTTTGCCTGAGAAAATATCGTTGAGAACCATCGTGTCGCCAATTCTTTTGGAACATTATCGTGTTAACGATACCTTGTCAGGGCAATACGATTTAATTGTAATCAATGCCACTTTGTTGACAGGGAATTTATACTTCTGTCAGGAAGGTCCTTTCGGTCTCAAATATGGAACATTCGTCAGCGCTGAATTGATTGTCCTTGGTAAAACCTTTGAAAATTTATTATCAGTAACTCGGAAAATAATCTGTTAGAACTATATCTCGTATTACTGTATATTGGTTTGTGCACAAAGTGAAAGGGCAAGTGTGGAATTAATGTTCATGTGTCTAATTTTTGTCACTGTAGATTTTTAATGATGATTTGATTAACTAAGAGCTTGCATAGGTGTTTTTGCGCCCTTATTAGCGAGAAGCTCGAGTTTTTCCTCATTTGTTTTCTTAGTCTATCCATGGTTTTCTCGGCAATAGCCTATACGCAGAGGCGTCATTTGGAGGGGAAAATTGGGGGGGGGGCCGTGGCCCCCCAAGGAAATGAAAATATTAATTTATAATGTATTAATGTGCAACAAAAAACAAAAACAGGGACGTCATTTGCGTTTGGAGGGGGGCAAAAAAGGCCAGCAGCCCCTAAAGTTCTAAAGGGGTGCTTGATGTCGAGCAACCTAAAGTAACTAATCGTAAAAAAGGGTTGATAAGCAAAAAAAAGGTCGTCAACTTTATTGGAAACTCGTGCTTGATGTGTGGAAGAACCCGAAGTAACTAATCGTAATAAAGGACTGACAAACAAAAAAAAGGTCATCAACTTTTTTGGAAACTCGTGAAGTCGTAAAATTGAAAATTTAACAAAATTGAAAAATTAAAAAAATTGAAAAGAAACTTTTTTAAAAATTTCTCGCCCCCCCCCAAGAAAAGTGTGAAATGACGCCACTGCCTATACGACAGTGGATTGCCATTACTTTCTGCCGGTTTTTCTAAGGTCTTCTCTTTCGCAGTTCTAGTAGGGGGTGCAGATATTTTGTAAAAGTCATTATATGTCATTAGTAAGATTTTTTTTGGTTGCTCCCATCCCAATAGACACTTAAACAACCCTCAGACTTGTAAGATAATCGTTCTTTAGATCGGCCTATGTCAAATTTTGAATTTGCTGTTTATTTACTTTCATAGTAATATGTTAATTGCTGATAATGACACGATTGTTGGAATTTTCTGTTTCAGTATGCAAAGTCATAAATAATTTTGAAAAAGAACAATAATAATAGAGATGACCATGGACAGTTTCACCATGGGATGACTGGGGATGCACCCCCACCCCAATAGCCTTTTTCGAGCATGATTTAAAAGGTAAAACGGAAAATACCTGCTAATAACTTTTTTGTTTGACAGACTTTTCAAGCAAAATTTAGTCGGTAAAATGGAAAAATTCTGCTAATGACCTTCTTTTGCTTGTCAACCTTTTTTGTGATTTATTGCACGGTACGAACCACGACCTTACTCTCTGCAAGTCGTACCTCATATTAGTATATTTTACTTGTTATTATTACTATTATTCGCAATAGTACTAGTAGTAGCAAAAGTGGTAGTAGTAGCAATAGTAGTAGTAATAATAGTAGCAGGGTTGGAGTTTCCGGGGGTTGGGGTTGAACCCCTCCGCAAACTTTGCAACCCTCCCAAAAATCGCATATCTGGTAGCTACATGCAGTTTCTGTCATGCATTGAATTTCAGTCCTCAACCCTCCAGCTCAATTTCACAACTCCAACACTGAGTAGTAGTAGTAGTAGTAGTAGTAGTAGTAGTAGTAGTAGTAGTATCACAGTAGTAGTAGTAGTAGTATCACAGTAGTAGTAGTAGTAGTAGTAGTAGTAGTAGTAGTAGTAGTAGTAGTAGCAGTAGCAGTAGTAAAAGCATTATTATTATTAGTAGTAGTAGTAGTAGCAGTAGCAGTAGTAGCAGTAGTAGTAGCAGTAGTAGTAGTAGTAGTAGTAGTAGTAGTAGAAGTAGTAGTAGTAGAAGTAGTAGTAGTAGTAATGAGAGACAAGGGGTGAGTCAGCCACGAATCTGGGGTGGGATAAGTCTTAGGATTTGTGCTGAGCCTTAGCCATAGTAGTTGAAAATTTGTCTTACCATGCTGTCACTAATGCTCCGGTCCATAACTTAGGCATGGAAAATTTGTGTGGTTTACTCGGTCACAGAACAGCAGAGAACAGGAACTTAGAGGCAACCAGCCGAGCAATTGTCATGCACGGCACCACAGAGCTTCGAGATACATTTTACAACAATTTCCGAGACTATGCGCCATCAGTTCACAGAGTGAAAAACGTCAAACCTGAGTGGTCAAAAATCAAGACGCTGTAGCTGGAAGAAAAATTGGGAAGAAGCTAGCTCAAAATTTGAAATTTGATGGAAGACTTCTTAAACAACTCGAGCAGTTGAAGAGTTACGGTGGACCCTTTACCTCGTGTGATGAAATTGATGAGTACCTGTAGCGAGAAGCCCTATCTGATCAAGTAAAGAAGACAAGGATGAAGATGGAAGTGCAATACAGTCGTGATAGCTGCCTGTCAGTGCCCAGAAATAATCCAGTGTTCCAAATTTGACATAAGAAAGGCAAGGAACCGACAGCAGAAGAATATGGAAACAACGTGAACTTTTGATTGCTAAGAAGTGTTTTGGGTCAAGAAGAGCTGTATCAATATCTGCTTTTGTGTCTGCCATTGACTGAATAACTATTACACTGTAACATTTCAATTATATTCTCCAAATAAAACTGATATATACTTCTTTAAATAAGAAAATGTGTTTAGTCTGTAGTAAACGTTGGACAAATGTTTTGAGTAATGCAATAAGAGGGTAGGCTTTTCAAAATGCCCTCCGGGCCGATCTAAGAAATGATCACGAGTTCGATCCAACCATGTTTTCTTCCTCTATACATGTAGGAGCAATGAAAAAAAATATTACACCCAAATTTTTAATTTATCTGCACCCCCTAGTTCTAGGGTCATTAAAATGTTTCACTCATTCACATAGATGTCTTTGTGCAGAGTCTTGCTGACTTAAATAATCCATAGCATCGTCCAGTGCTGGGTAGTGCTGCTGCCCATACCCAGGACTGTTTATCGACTAGTCTATACAGGCATATGCCGAATAAAAAGTATGCAAATGCTATTTCCTATAACTTTAAGAAAACGTGACCAATTTCCATCAAAATTTGCAGTTTAAAAAAGAATGAATTGACTTCGGATTGACGCAAACTTTATCTGAAAAAGTTTACAATGAATATTCAAAAATGTCAACTGAAAAATTTGAAACAAGGCTTCAGCCGCTTTAAACAACACTGAACCTTAAAGCGAGTGAGATATAAGGCATCAATTTGGCTTTTGTTGAAACAGTGGTTCTTACACAGGGCAGATCCTACTGAACCACTTTATATTATTATTATTATTATTATTATTATTATTATTATTATTATTATTATTATTATTATTATTTATTGTAGCTCAAAAGTAAAAGTAAGCTTTTGTCTCGCACAGTACTGTACATCCAATAAATGAAGCTCATTAACATGAGTGGCCAAACTGCGGTTCATGTTATTGAACCTCAATGATATTTTGCAAAGAATTGGATCATACTATTCAATTTTTGTGTCTAATTGTGGCCACGCGGCTCTCAGGCCTTTAAAAAATTGTCGTTTGCAGCTCGCACTTTCTATGGGTTTGACTACACCTGGACCTGGCCTATAATTACGCAAAATTGGGCCATTATTAAAATAACAATCAACAACT
Source organism: Metaphire vulgaris (assembly GCA_018105865.1). NCBI lineage: Eukaryota > Metazoa > Annelida > Clitellata > Crassiclitellata > Megascolecidae > Metaphire > Metaphire vulgaris. The sequence continues at coordinate 371,109 of JACLAT010000059.1, forward strand.
TTGAAGTTGAAATTATACACAGATGCAGCTTCATCTACTAGCCTATAACATCCTCTCATTTTAGCCTAATATGCTTTCCGTGTTTCGCTTTTCCTTACAAAATGACAGTTAATTCTTTTTACAGTATGATGTAGCTTATGGCAGTCAAATGCTACAGTTGTCATGTTCCTCTTAATTTCCCCCATTGCTCCATGTCACATATCGCAACCTTAAATCAGTACACTTAAAATATTACAATATCACTGTTTGCTAAGCTGAAGTAGCCTATAAGGATTACAAATATTGCTCGCAAGAGAAGCAAACTCAACTTTACAACTAGAATAAGGTTTTGAATTTGCATCACGTTGTCACCTTTTGACCGGCATTTAAATTCTGAAATGTAAGAAAACATAGAGAATGTCTTTACTTGTGATTTCAACATTTTAAGGACCATTTGCTGTCCCGTAGAGCTTGTGTCTTTGTCAGAACCACGGAATGCCAGCTAAAAATGAGCGCCAAAATGAGAAATGGAGAGCAAGTGGTTACATATACACTGTAATACTGTAATGCAATTAAAATCACAATGGACATATGGGGCTGTCCATTAATTATGTCAACAATTTTCTGGCAATTTTTGACCCCCTCCCTCTTGTCAACAACTGTCAACTTTCACTTACCCCCCATAATTACGTCAACAACTCTTGACCCCTCCCCCCCCAAGATCAATGACAAGTCCCAATAACAAGGTTATTATTTTTATGGTAATTACCATTTGTCCCATTTTTCCTCATCGAGTGTCAAAATGTGGTGGTGATGACCTTTTTTCTAATGCTTTTTCCATTGTAATAAGTAGCATTCTATGAAATTTCCTGTTTTTAATATCTGAAAAAGTGAAATTGTTGACGTCAACTTCTCTTGACCCCCGCCTCCTCCTGTCAACAACTGTCAAACTTTTCCAAACCCCCTCCCCCTAAATTGTTGACGTAATTAATGGAAAGCCCCTATGCTTCTGTTGCGCAATTATAAAACATGAATATATCAATCCATTTCACTTCAATTCGATTTCCATAAGATTTATTTATGCCATATAGGTCCTCAACTGGGTATCAACGATACAGTCTGTTAAAAGAGCACCAAAAATGTGTGTGTGAAAGACCATGGTGTACTATGCCTTGCCCTAGTAGGCTGCTTTGCCGATTTTACCATTATGTTTGAGGTATGTATATGTAAGATAATGCAAGGTTCTTCTTTCTTTAATTTAAAATTATCTAATACGTAGTGATACTGTCATTTAATAAGCGTTCTATAAGTGATTGTCGTTTAACAGAGTCGAAACCAAGTTGCGAGGCCGATTTTATTTCCAGTGGAAGCGATGTGATCATGGTTCCTGTAAATCGTGCACTAATATTACGCTGTACAGTCCGATATGCAGGAAACTGGGAACCAACGACAGAATGGAAGAAGCAAAATTCAACAGTTGCCATCGATATAGAGGTCAGACGCCTTGCAATTAATGGTACTGTGACGTTGACTACAATCCTGGTGGTTTCTTCTAACTCTGCCATTGGAAGCAGATACATCTACGAATTGCGCTTTGACGAATCCAGACGACCGAATTTATCAACAGCAGAAAACGTGCCTGACTATTATTACACATGGTTGTCGCCAACTATTTTGCGAGCAGATACCGATGACACTACTCCCGAAGGTAGTAAATTCATGCACATAACTGCAGCAAGTTTTATTAATAATGATATATTTGATAAATGGCATATATCAATGTCTATTTATTATTGCCACACGAGTGGCTACCAGACATGGTGGATCTTCGCCATACACTACATGCAGCATTTGCTTCATATAGAATGTCAGAAGATGGCTCGAGAATACTTTTGATATTTACAGTATCTTGCAACAGAATTCATCATTTTTGGACGATCCAGTTCCTTTAGTCCTACTTGATACCGTTTGATGCTATTTAAGAACATGGGACACTTCTCGTCATCTTGAATTTCTTTGTTTTGCCTTCCCTAAGACATGTACAAAAAGTGAGAAGACAGAATCAAATAATGGACAGGACTCATTGTAGAGCAGGGGACAAGAGCAGCAGAAGGCCGTAACACTTGGAAGAAGACAGTCCACAATGCAGCCAATTTTTGGAGCGAAGACGGTTCAAGACAAGACATATACGAGCAAATTTCTAGCTCAGTAGTAGTACAAAAATCACAATTTTTAAAGACATTGCACTAGCCACAACTTTGCAACTTTGCAGTGTTTAATTTAGCCATTTGAGATTTTATGGGTGCCTTCATTTTTCACGGTCGGTAAACTAAAAGGTGTACTTACTTGTTGAATATATACATTACACATTATCGAAGTATCGTTTGTCCCAGCAGTCATTATGTAGGTGATGCTTATCATGTATTAGTCCTTCCACCGCAAATACCAGTGAGGCATATATATATATATATATATATATATATATATATATATATATATATAACCATCATGGAATGGGATGTTACCATGTACTAGGCATACCATATTTTACACCAATGACTTATGGGTCTATTTTCACGCCATCAGCGACATATGCTCAATCCATTAATGTCGGCATAAAATTCCATGATAGAAATTATCCCAACGGTGTCTTACATCCTGTGCATTGCTATTGTTTTTTTTATGTCACAGGAAAAGCTGATGAAAGCCACTGGCCTTACCTGATAGTATCTGCAGCCGCTGTTCTACTAATCGCGATTATTTCAACATTGGTTGCCAAAAGTGAGAACATTAAATACTAAATTTAATAGGAAAATTAGAACCTAGATGGCAGTTTTGATTTACAGATCTTTTAAGAAAGATTACATTTTCAGTAATACAGTCATGCATAACAGCTTTTCTAAGACTGTGGCCAGTGGAAATCAGGGACTCAGAAAGTGGTAGTAGACCGCTGAACAATGTAATAGGAATAATGTTATATTTCATAGATGATAGAATTTTAAAGAAAACTTGCTATCTGTAGCAATATTTTGTTTCCCTTTGTACAAATCTCAATAATGACAATCCATACTTGACTATTTAGAAAGAAAGAACGATAAAAGAATTGCATTGGATGTCATCAGAGAAAGTAAGGTTTGAAATTATATACTATTGCTTAATAATGAAACATATATCAATAGAGGTGAAATAAAACTAAGAGTGCTATGGGGATATGCTTATTAAGATCAATAATTGTCTATTTTTGCTGTTAGCGACACGCCACAATGAGTGCATGAAAAGGATGCTTCTTCTCAGGTGCCATGCATTGTTGCGTCGTCTGCCATGGACTTCCACTTTTCGCGATCTCTGGTATTCTTCAGGAGTTCGATGTTGCTGACTATATTCAGTCCACATCTAAGTTTGTCTGTGTATTTTTATCTTTGTTTTCCTCTTGATCTTTTACCCTCCACCACGACTGTCCGCCATGCCTGTCACTGCCAAGTTCTCGAGTCTGTCTTTCCTCATCAACTGCTCAAAAAAACTACTAAACTCGTTAATGCAATATGCCCACTCTCCTGAATGAAATTGAAATTCAGTATCATAGGGCAAGTCTTTTCTTAATCAGAGGTTCTTAGCAGTGTAACTTTTCAGCAATCGCTCTTAATATATGCCATCATTTAAAAGCTATTTGCATGTCAAGAGTCAAATGCTAACGAATGGTCGAGTGGAACATACTGGTTCTCAAACAGAACTGACCCTATTGAACCACTCTAAGCCCAGTTATTATTTTTATTATTATTACTAGTGCACCACTTATTTTTTTTATTTGCTATAGCCCTTTTTAATAAGAACAAACGTACAGTCGAAAGAAACAGCCGTCGTATAAATGCACACACTTTTCGAATTATGCTTTGCCCGTAAGGCAAATAAGATGGCGATTCTATTAGAAAAAAGTAAGCCTATGCAGTATGCAAACGTTATTGTGGAAACCGTTGATTTAATAAAACAGACTTGTGAACAATATTGAAACTGTATATATTATATATGTACATTTTGCAAGGTTCAAGGCGATTGACCACAGCGGACAATTGACCACAGCGGACGATTGACCACAGCGGACGATTGACCACAGCGGCCGATTGACCACAGCGGACGATTGACCACAGCGGACGATTGACTAAAGGATGATTGACCTCACTAACTAACTTCCTGTCAGCCTTAGAACAACTGTATGCTACCACATTAACTTTTTAGGATTTTCAGCGGAATTTTGTGACATAGCAAATTCAAATTTCGAAAGCGCAGTGGTTTTGGGAGTCATCTTATGGAGAGACTGCCGTAATTACACTTACGGACACACTCATTTAGTAGCACGTCTTTGTGCTACTGTCCATCTCTCTTATAGTTAGGGCGTTTGCTGTTAATGTGTTTTGCTTTATATATAAACGTGTGTATCTCTGCTGATAAGTTTTCTAAAATTAAGAATGCCATGAATTTTTGTGGTCAAATCGTCTGATGGTCAATCGTCTGGTGGTCAATTTGCAAATCGAATAATTTTTAATTGTTTTTGTTTTCGCTTTAAAGTGGTTTATTTTACTTTAACTTATAAGGCATATCATTGCTCTAAGAACTGTGTAATGCTATGCTTACTGATATGTACATCTCTGAAATCGATGTAATCCTGCTTTGTGCGCAGTACCTCTGCCACGTAACTTTAATTTTCAAAGTGTCTGTAACATTTCTTATGCTGAATATTGTTTCAAGATGAAGGAGAACAAAATCTTGAAAATATAGTGGATTCAGCTCAATATTCTTCACTACAAGCAATCCAGCAAATGGTAGGTAAAATGCACCTAGTGATTCAGTAATTCTGAAGACAGCAGTGACGGATTAACATTTTTTGGCCCGGTATACATATTTTCATGGAGGCCCATCAGATAATAATTCTGTGAACCAATAGTCTACGTACTGTCGTTGAAGCTTTGTATTTTTTTCAAAATCTTGGAAAGTGTGAAAAAGTGGTGCTGACCTTTTCAGGACATTGCGTGACAAATATAATTTTTATTTGTCAATTATTTTGAATTGAAAGTTTATATTCCGAAAATAGTTATTTAAAGAGAGAAATAATAAAAAATAATTAAAACTTATAGTTAATAGAAAAGGTGGGCCCTAAGTTTAATTTTGCAAGTGGGCTCGGTACCGATGTGCCATTTGTACTGTAGTAAATCCGCCACTGGTAGACAAGCAACGTGCTTTACAATCAATTCCGAGGTATTGTACAATGTACAATTGTACATGCTGTACTGTATTTGACAATTTGTAATTTAATTTTCATATGTGGATGAGATACCAAGTTTTCTTCATAAATTATAACAAAAATGAATAGACATTTCTTTGCTAGAAATTGTATCTACTGTAATATCCAAAATCCATTCCCCGCTATATACTCCCTTAATGGGTCCTAATGGCATCTAAGTAATGGAATAGAATGGATCACAAAATTTGCTCTTGTTACACTTTTATGATAATTTGTTTCTGATTAGCTTCATGTGATGACAGACACGTACCATCAGACTCTGCAATTTCAATAAAAGATGACAAAAATACAGCCCGAGACGATACTCCAAAGGATATCAACGCCACTATAGGAGCCTTTAAAATAAAGCTCTAGATATATTATAATTTATTTTGCAGAATGTTGAACCGGAAGAGCCTGCTTATACTCAGCTAAGGAATGTATCTTCATCCCTTAAAGAGAGAGACGCACAATTGACAGCGGAACAAGAAAATTCAAGCACCTCGCAATACGCCAACATTTGCTTTTAAAAACAAAATTCTCTTCCTCCCCGTAATAACTATTTTAACATTAATTTGAACTAAGATATAGTTGACATTTCTTTAAGTAGGCCTATATCCAAAGGAAGAAATAATTTGATACACTGTAAAATCAAAAAAAAGTTATTTTTCTTAAAGTTAAATTTTTGCGTCAATGTTTAGGATAGTAGGCCTATATTAAACGATCTAAAGCATTCGCTTAAGTAGCGTAAACACACACTCAAACTATCCAAGTATTTTGTACTTGTGATTGTAACTCAAACTATCCAAGTATTTTGTACTTGTGATTGTAACTCAAACTATCCAAGTATTTTGTACTTGTGATTGTAATCTTGTGCTTAAATAATGGCACTTATCATTTTACGAAGCAGTCACCGGGCCCAAGTACTTACTGCTAGTGGCGGCTCCACAGGGGGAACCGGGGGGCCCGTGCCCCCTATTGAGTTCCTGCCCCCAGTGGCCCCTCTGTTGGGACCCTATACTTAATACTACATACCTAACAACAAATGTTTGGCCCCCATGCTTAGAAGTTGCCACCCCAACGGCCCCTCACTTGCCAAATCCTAGAGCCGCCACTGCTGACTGCAAAACTAATTGATATTTTAATATTAAGTATTAGTTTATCGCTGTAATTTTTCTCTCACCGTCATCCTGTTCATTCGCATTACTGCTCACTCAGATGTTAGCTTCAGATTGATTAAAAAATTTGTTGAAGGTAGAATATTTAAAATAACACATTTATGTTAATCTCAATGCCGTTACATGGAAGGCAATTGTATTATAAACTAATTTTTTTTGCTCTGCCTCTCTATTTATTATCTCTCTGTTAATTTTGTTTTCCAGCTGATCACTCAGAGACTTATATTTTCTGTTCTTTGATTTTGATTTTATATTAATAAACTGGTTTGCAATGGTTGGTTGATTGATTGATTTCAATATAAAATCGCGATTAGGCCTATTTCATTGAATGGCCAAAGGCTGTAACACAACTATGTATCGATATCGGCGACAATCATCTCACCTGTTTTGCACAAATACCACGACTTGTCTCGGCGCGAAAGGGGACCCATCTCCCGTGATCCCTCGTTATTTCCTAATTTTGATTATTCCATTATTTTATTTACTATTCATTGTTGAAACTTTAAATTTAATTTTCTGACATGCCATTTAAGAAGAACGTACCGATTAAGTTTAATTGAGATTTTCTGCAAGACTATTTCCGCACAAATTCTTTGCATGAATTGCCTACTAGACGATTGTTGTTTTAAGACGCATTAGTCAAATTCGCAATTCCATATAAACTTTTATAGCTCCGCTCCATAATGTGCAGAAGAATCAGCCCATGATGCAAGTGGTTCGAGTTGCGTGCGAACCAGTCAAATCCATAAAGTAAAGTAAAGTAAAATCTCGTGGATTTCTATAGCGCCTTGGAAAGCAGCACAACAGTAGCTGCTTATTAGGGCGGGTCGAAAAAAATTTTTTGTCACGGAACTGAGGAAATATTTGCATTTCCATCTGATTTGAAAGAAAATCACAAAAGAACTACTTTGGAACATGTGGAAGTGCCCCATTTTTAATTAGGAAAGTTTGTACATTACTTGAAAATCACAAAAATTTGTATGCCATCAATAAATGATCAATAGACGATCAGCATTTCACAGTTACTCACTCAGTAAGTGTTTATTACAAGAAGTTTTCACAAAAATCTTTTTTTTACTCAAATAGGGGCATTAGATTTCGATAATTGACTCGGGCGTGAATAAAACCGTCTCTTGCATCAAAGCAATGAACTGCTGTTGAAGCATCTGTTACTAGTTTTATGCAACGCTCCACTCCTTGTGTGTGATTCTTGTAATCCAAAGTAAGTGGGACAATTCCTAGCTTGGCAATATCTTCATCTAATACGTCTTCACTCAACTCTGGCATATCGTGGTCACATGTGATATTTTCAAAACGAAAAAGGAATTTACTGTACTTTCGCAGTGCTGCAATTCATTACACAATGAGGTCAGAGAAACTTTAGGGTCCATAGGTGGATCCATCCAACCAACGTTTTAAACAGATTTCTCAAAGGCAATTAATTCATTTGTATGCAGCATACATATAAACCAATTGACTGAATGTTGCAGCATGCAATTGTGTCATTTGCTATGACGAATCCACAAAACAAATCAGCATATCTTGCAAGTGTCCTAATCAGTTCAATCTGATGGATTACTCCAGCTTTACAGCCTGTGTTATTGTATGTACCATCGCAGCCTACTGCTGAGATGCAATCGCCTGCATCTGAATTCTGCATCTCTGTTATTAATTTCAGAATAATACTGGCAATGCCAGCACTTCTTCCTGATGAAAGTATAACGTGAGTTAGATAATTGCCACCTGGTTCTTCAACAAGAACATAGTGATCTTCAACAATAGTATCACCACACCACTTGCTATTTCTGTTTACTTTGACTAAAGTGGCATTCCATCTCCCATCGACATAAATACCTGTTATGGATTTGTGTGACTGTCTTACTGTATACCTCGCTGCCAGTGTTTCTTTAATTTATGTCTCTCGCAATGTACTTTGTTCTTATCAATTACAAAGCTTTGATCTTCTTTGCTTACAAGGCCAAACTCGATAAGCACTGTTCGCTTCTTTTGCTAGGTGCAGAAGAGGTAATCGCATTTGATTTGATCTTATTTTTTTCTGCAAAAGAGTTCAGCATCGCTATCAGAAAATACCTCACAGTTGCTTTCTTAATCACTCCCTTCACTATCATTGACTTTGTCTTCACCAAGATCTAATATTTATTATCACTATCCGATGTTTTCGTTACTCTTTTAGTTTTGTCTTCTTCATTGTGCTTTTGTTGCATCCTTTTTCATAACCGCTTTGTTGATTCTACGTCTAACCTTCCAATAAACATTTTCCTTGAATTTCTTTAATCCAATAAGAACAACTGTTCCTGTTGCGGGACTTTCAAATGTTTAGGACACTTGCAAGATGTGCTGATTTGTTTTGTGGATTCGTTATAGCAAATGACACAAGTGCTGCGTTGAAGTGCATGCTGCAATGTCAAACAAAGAGTTCAAGCTACTCAAGAAGGTGGTTTGACGTGTTGAACTTGACTTAGAGCGACATAGTTCTGAACCAGTGGAAATTAGTGTTTCGACACATTTCAAGACAGACGGAGAGTGAAGTGTTGGAATGAAAGCCTTGTTCCAGAGATTGATGATAGCCTCTGACACAGCTATTTTATTGTCTTTGTGTCATTCTTTTTTGTTTTGATGTGCAAGAAGTGCTGTCCAACTTGTGTATTTGTCGGCATCATATTGAAAGGAATTCCTATAACATTACCGAATATAGCATGCCATGTAATGTTTCTTGTTCTCATGTCGAAACCACACTTTCCAAAATTTATAGAATCAATTATCGAACAGTGTACCGTTAAAACAAAGAGGCAATCAAATTACAGTCGAAAGCTAGGTAGATAAAAAAAATTGTATGCCAAAATAGCAAGCAATAACAATTCTGTAACAAATGAGCAATGCTGATAAATACTACAATCTTTAGGGCCAAAAATGGGGCGTTTGCAACAGCACAACTACCATTTTATTAGTTGTTTCTTTCTTTAGACTTCATTTCACAAATAATTACCAAGTTCCGTAATGAAATTCCAAAATTTTTTATGTTTCGACCCGCCCTACTGCTTATTCTTAGGCGCTCAGCCTCTCTTAAAATAGCTATAGGAAAGGTGTGGGATCAGCCAGGCAATGGTCAATATCCGAAGGGCAGTGAGGCTAGGTTGTTACAGCTATGGCGGAAATGATTTAAGAAACAGGAAGGATTTAAGCTTAGACCTCAAGACTTGAGGAGTTAGTGCAGGAATCATAGGAAATGAGGAATCAGATTTTATTGTTTGAAAGTGTCCAAGTGTGCGAAGGGAAGCTGGGATCGAGTTCCAGAGTTCAGGTGCAGCATATGAGAAGGCACGGTTGCAAATTTTCAGGGATGACTGATTTAGCGGGCGTGACAGAGTGAGATGAGATGACGAACGTGTGGGTCGAGGAGGCTGAGGGGTTAATAGTGATCTAAGGTAGACAGGGTTTGATGACTGAAGTGAGCTATGTGTAAGTGTTATTATCTTATATTGGATACGTTCTGTTATTTTAAGCCAATGTAATGATTTTAGTATGGGTGAAATATGGGAGAATTTAGGTGACATAGTAACAGCACGAGCTAAAGCATTTTGTATTGATTGCAATTTGTTGATGGAGGCTTTGGGAAGGTTATAGTAGAGGGAGTTACAGTAATCTAATTTGGAGTGGACTATAGAGGTGGCGATTGTGGATGCAGTCTTAATATCAAGACAAGGACGTAGGCGACGAAGGTCACGAATATGGATAAAGCAGGCTTTTGAAAGTTGGGAGATTTGTGATTCGAAGTTTAGAAAAGAGTCAAATTTGAATCCGAGATTTCTAGCAGTTGGAACAGGGATTATTGTGGTGTCAGGAGCCAAAACTAGTTTAGGATTGTCAATTTTTTTGAGTTGTTGGGGTAGTCCGATTAAAAGAAAATCCATGATATAAAGCCAAACATCCGGATTACTGTCTATGGTGGAAAAGCCACGGCAAAACAAGATACGACCGTACGTTAGGTCCCGCAATAAAATACGCGTATTAGGGGCTGTCCATAAATGACGCACGCACTTCGGGGTTGTTTTGTGACGATGTGTGACGACGGGGAAAGTGAGATTCCAGGAATGTGACAGCACATAATACTAAATCTTGTCACTTATACTGCAATGTTATGAAAATAGCGAGTAATTAGTAATTGTTGTTCGTTATACTTGGTAGTCTGTGATATTTTACACTTACAATTATTATATTTAATTCTAAAAAAGAATTTGAAAAGTTTCGGAATATCGTTATAACTATAGTAAATATGATGAATATTTTCAAGCGAATTCACTGCAATGGATGATTCATGAAAGAAGAAGCAAGTGATTTGAAACATCAATTTTTACATTGGAAAATGGGGTCAACGCGTTGTGACGTCATATTTGATGGAGTCTGACTTTTGTGACGACGTGTGACGAGGGAGAGAGGGAGTCAAAAGACTGCCAAAATCTTGAATTTACTGTTTAGTTGAGAGCATGTACACATTGTAAGTAATAATTGTATTAAACTTTACTGTAGATTCACATTAGCCAAAATATCTCTTCCATTCACCATGCTATTTATACCATGCTATCGTGATAGCCAGAAAATCATTATTTCGAGGAGCATCACTAAATTCGTGAACCATATATAATAGTCTTCTATTTTGATTATGTCTAAACGGAATGAGTCGTTAATTAATTCGCCTCTCAATTTAATTAATATTAACTGAATTCTTATCCCATCCAATAATTGGTATAACTACATTGGTAAACTCCTTCCCGATCTCTCAAGGCTTCTAGGGCGGCGCTGATCTCCGCTTCAAGCCCCTCAGCCTGGCTACTGGTGCAGATTATATTATACGAAGCCAGTGTTCTCATGCAATGCGTCTGTTTACTCCACGAATTATTCCGCTATTCAATTTCCACTCCCGTTCTTTCAGCGTGCCTATCTAGATGGTTACCAATCTTCCCGGCATACTTGGCATAACTATCAGACTGCTATTCCACATTAACATCATAACATGTACTCACAATGTTGCTGCTTGCGTTGAAAGGACGAAACGTGCAATACTCGCTTTTAAATAAATTCTCTATCGACTAGCGATGATTTTGAATAGGCCTATGCATTATCCCTTTTGATAGACAGTTGTTTTATGTTCATAATGATGTTAAAAGCACAGCAATCATTATAAAATAATAATAATTATAATTAGTATCGTCAGCATTTCTCAGAAAAAAGACGGGAGGTTACTTTTTGTAAACTTGCCATTAAATCACAACAATTATTAGGAAAAATGCGATAGTTTTATCATCATTCATTCACATTTATAAACGACGTCTTTTGTTTTCAAAATTTTAGTTCAACAGTTCAACAGGTGCATATATTCAACAGGTATTCACTAGGTCCTATGTCATTGGAGTTGAACGGTTGAAGTGCATCGACATAAAATTATGCAGATTACTCTTGCCAAACTCCGCTGGCAGCAAAGTAAATTTACGATTGCAATATTTCCGAACCATGTCATCAAGTGTAGCGAAAGGAAAAGTGATTGGTGATTATTTTCAGAATCTAAACAATTAGCTGTCCTGTTATTCTTCGTGTTTGAGCATTGTTTATAATATATTTTCGGTGTTCGTCCAGGATCGTTCGCTGCCATTTGAAGTGGGCGCCCTCTAGCCGCTTTAGGTTTTCTTTGGACAGAGGTCACAATATCCAGAAAATAATCACCAATCACTTTTCCTTTCGCTACACTTGATGATATGGTTCGGAAATATTGCAATAGTAAATTTATTTTGTTGTTATTCGGTTCTGTCAAGTTTGGCGATGGTCTCGCAGAAAACCGCCCTCAGGAATTCGCCGTCTGATAATTTCTTCCAACATCCACGCTTGGAATAGGAGCGTGGAAAGGACGACTACCTCACATAATCTGAGCTTAGTCCATACGCTGATCCTGATACTCTTCCAGACGTTTGTCAGTTTTGAGAATGCACTAGACTGACTAGAGTATATGCTTTAACGATCCTGTCCTTATCTTTCCATCACAGTTGCCATCTCTGTCGACTTGGCTTCACAGAGAGCAGAATTCTTCCACGATGTTCATCTTTCCGATGTTAGTAGCGGGCGGTCCGGTTGTCATTATTTTGGTTTTATCGGCGTTTATTCTTAGTCCACGTACACAGTTTGATAAATTTCCTAAAGCTTTTTGATGATAATTATTCTTGTGTTTACGGTAAAAGCAATATGAGAAATAGGATGCAATCGAATAACGACTTGCATGAGGCATCATTATACGCATCTGGTTCACAGGACTTTACAATATTTGCTTATAAAATGGAGGCAATATATGCATTGATTAACAATCTTAGAATTAGAAACTATCTGGCAACTTTTATTTCTTTAAATTTTCTTTGCATGAACATTGAACAAACATCGATTTGAATACAGTTTGTTTGTATCTGCCGGCCAATGAATGCTGCAGTGCTAAGTGCTAGATTTCACATCTGATCATTTAACAAAATTCTGCATTTCTTGAGGCCTATAGTATTTCGCATAAGGCACAAAAGGGCTCAAAGCAGCTCACGTCGTTCCACATGAAACCAGTGGCATGAGTCATTTGCAAGCAGGCTTGCTCTCCCAAAAAGCAATCTGGCTGTCCTGGGGGCCAGTTTGTATACTCAAATGGTATTAATAGATCTTTAGGAAGCTTCCAGTAGAACGGTCTGTCGCAGAAATCAGGTTCATCTGGTCTTAGTCTTTGGCCTGAGATCCAAAACTGAAAGTCCGAAATCATTGAGTCGAAGCAAGTAGAGTTTGACCCTGAAACAAAACGAAGTATTTTACGATATGGCGAAATTCTCATTGCCATAACAATCGCCTAAATTTGGATTCGTTCAAATAGCAAAGATGGCGAAAGTGTACCATCATCGATATGCCCACAATTTTATTCTGCCACAGTCTCTTTTACTTTATTGCCAACAGTCGCAGCAGACTGAACAATTTTGCACGATAACGGAGAAAAAACTGATAAAGAATGATTGCTAAGTATTGACATACATTTGATGGTCTCGGTCTCAAGGTATTCTGCGGCTGCTAGATTTGCCTCTTCTGACTCAATAGTTGCAAGTCTACCGCCCATGTCCTGACACACCCGGAATGCATCGCTCCAAGGAATTGGTTCGCGAATGAGTTTATATCTACTTTCTTTGACTGAAGGAAGAGTGTCTTCTGTGAAGTGAAGTCGTCAGCATAAGAATAAAGAAAAAAACTATTGTAACATTCTTACAGTAAATACATCAGCCTATCCAATGCAGTGGCGGCTCCACCGGGGGAGGCAGGGGGGCCCGTGCCCCCCCCTATTGAGTGCCTGGCCCCCCAGTGACCCCCCCAGTTGGGACCCTATGCTTAATGCTACATACATTAAACAACAAATGGTTGTCCCCCCATGATTAGAAGTTGCCATCCCAACGGCCCCCCCACTTGCCAAATCCTAGAGCCGCCACTGATCCAATGGTACATTTCACATAATTGCTATCGAACGGAATATGTACATGTAGAAATTCGAAAGTAAAACTATTAACAGCATGTTTCACAAATCAATGATGGGGCGGGACGTTAGCAGAGTGGAACACTGGACGATGGAGCAGAAGGTCGCGGGTTCTATTCCTGCAGGAGCCCTCAGGTAGATTCAGCCTTACTTGCTAGCAGGCTGTGGTAAAGCGCTAAGCTGCGAGGTAAAACGTGGGTCTAGGGAAAGTAATGTATGCAATTTGGCGCGTCTCTGCAGTATTATAGAATACACGCAGTCACATAAGTTTTAAAATCAAATTGCAAAGCGCAGCGGAGAACCAGGCTAACTATAGTATGTATTCATAAAAAATATGAGCTTCGGTGTCTGATTGCTAGAATTGGTGACTGAGAATTTTAATACAGTATCTCAATAAATTTTCTACCTCACTATCTTCTGAATTGATAGTGTCACAGTGTTGTCCCTGCTTATTTAATTTGCAGAGTGGTTTTTGTAAAGTCAATGCCAAACATTTTTAATAAGACGGGCAAAGTATGGAAATGATCGTGTCACAATAAGGGGTTGGCGTCAGGAGAATTTTTAGGGTTCGCGATGACTTCTGACAGAATTTCCGAACAAAATGGTATGGCATGGTATGTTAGTGGACAACTTCTATAGCGCTATAGCATGGCGAAGGCCAAAGTCAAAGGCGCTGTCAACAACGCTGACAAATCAACATGGACAGAAAAATGTTGGTCTTGAGGGAAAGTCCGCTCAGATGGCACGAAAGAGGTCGCTGTCGTGTCGAAATTGGGCAGTGAGCCCTTCAGAAGGCGGTCTTCCGCAAGAAGACGTTCCGTCGAAGAGTCAGCGAAAACGCAGAATGATGTTGAAGGACAGCATGGATGCTCAGAAAAATTCTCCACGTGGCGAAAATCAGGCGCCGAATCTTTGAAAGTGGTCGTCTGCGAGACAGCAATCCATCGCCGAGCTTGACGGGAACCGACTGAAGATGGAATTCGGCGCCTTAACCGGAACAGTCTTTGTCTATTTTATGTGGAATAGAATGAGCCTTGAACGCCTGCTGAAGAAGATCGATAGTGCGGGTACGATGGAGAGACAGGAAGGCAGGCAGTGATTGTCCGCGATCTCCCTTGAGGGGAATCAGTATCACAGTTTTTCAGAAATTAACATTCAGGCAGGATGGCAAGGCTATGACACAAAATTCCACGTGAAATTGAACGACAGACCGGATTCCTCACTTTTGTACCAGTTACTAATTTCAACAACCTCCAAACGTAGTGGCTCATATTTTTAACAAACGCCTCTTAGGGCCTACTTCTAGCCTTATTTTCGCCAGGAGGCGTCGCTTCACTTTGGAATTTGAAAGAAAAACTTACCAAATGTCAATCATTTTGATCCGCGGTTTGTGAAAATATACACAATGAAACAGGGCGGTACTGGTTTTTATTGACCCACCTTGTGTATTGTATTCTTTTGTTCTTCCGATATTAACTTTTTTCAACTACTTCATGTTGTGCAGCTCTTATCTCATTATTATAATTTTGTTTTCATAAAGATCAATCAGACAATCACCCAATCCAAATCACCAATACGTGACTGAGCATACGTTAGAACATAAGTATCTTATTAATTGCATATGAAGTGTATTATTATATATATATATATATATATATATATATATATATATATATATATATATATATATATATAGTATTGATAATATATTTATAAGATACTTGTTAATTGTTTCTGGTGCATAGTTTTATCACATTGATTGTTACGACTTCATATGTTATGACATCCTATCTATAGCAATGACATAATTTCCCAGAGGCGGATCTAGGTATGCGGCGCCCGGGTACAAAGTGCACCGTTGGCGCCCCTAACATTCCTCACGAGCAAAAAAAGGTCGTCACATCGTTTCTGGCGCCCCTCAATTATTGCGACGCCCTCTTCATTTAGTGCTGACAAGCCAAAAAGGTCGTCACACGTGTTTCTTCTTCTTTCTTGTGCGTTTTACTTACCCAAATACCCAACTTTGGCGCCCCCTCACCTCGGCGCCCGGGGACATATGTCTCCCTCCCCTCGGTCCGCCTCTGTAATTGCAGTTGTACACTACTTCTGGTAAGCGAATTTTATTTGTTTTAGGTACGTGTTGAATGATGCGCTGAACATAATTCTGGCATACCTGATGCAGCCTGATGCGAAACAATCAGCAGCAAAAGACTGAACTTGAACATGACGTCGCTAATAATCTAAACAAATATTTCACTTGAATGACACACTGATCGCAACAACCAATTAACCCATTTACACCCAATCATAGAAATAGGTCCTAGATTTGAGAAACGTGCCTAAGACTATTACATATAGAGTTAATCTAATGACCTTATGTCAGGTTTGGAGCACTGGGTCATTTGGGTATCGAATTACCCAACGTTGCGAAAACGCAACTTTGGCTTAATATGTAATACATGGCACTGTTGTATAATGTATATGATATACACTGTAAGACCATTTATTCATAGTGCTGCAATACAGGCTATGTCACTTATACAGTAGAACAATCTATATATATGATTTATATAATTCTCTATGTCTGTTTGTCAGTCACGATACACACGGCAGATATTGGAAGACGTTGTTGCCATTGGTAACCAAACTGTTTAATCGACGGAGCGTTTGACGAAGCGTATTCATGGCAGTTTAACGAATCGTCCTGATTGCCTGAACTTTGTACCCTCCCATTCGCCCCTCCCCAACCCAGCCCCGCCCTACCCACCGGCCCAAACCCCCTTTCCCATTCCCTCTCCCCATCCCTCTCCCAATCGCCCCGGCCCAACCCATCCCCGCCCAGGCCCAACCCATCCCCGCCCCGCCCTACCCCACAGGCCCCAAGCCCCCGTTCTCGCTTCCCTATTCCCATCCCTCTCCCAATGGCCCCGGCCCCAACCATCCCCGTCCCGGCCCCAACCCATCCCCGCCTAGGCCCCAACCCATCCCGCCCAGGCCCCAACCCATCCCCGCCTAGGCCCCAACCCATCCCGCCCAGGCCCCAACCAATCCCCGCCCGCCCTACCCCACCGGCCCTAAACCCTCGTTCCCAAACCCACACAACGCTGCACCGAAAACCCGTACAACTCACTTTGCTCCTCCCAAACCTCCCTTCCCTCTCCCAATCCCCTCTCCTCATAGGCTCATCAATGCTTTGGTTATGTGAAAGACTCCAAACTTGGGGAAGTTTTTGTTCAGAATATCGATGTAGTTGCGAACTTTGTACAGTTTGTCATCTTTATTCACTGTGGAGTTATCACATTGGAGTTATCACACAAATATTGGAGTGGCTTGAGCCTAAAAGATTGTTGACACCGCAACCTTAGCGTTGCATCGGAATTACTACACATTAGGCCAAAGTTGCGAAAACGCAACACTAAACTTTAACGAAGGATAACATGAAAACGAACTGGAATATCTGTTTAAATTTGATATCAATTTGTAGACTAATCTTCGTGCTACCGAAAATTACTTCATCCGGCTGGAAAATAATTTTTTAGTATGAAATTGTAAAGCGATTACAACTGTCCTATTTTGACACGCTAAAGGGCTAGGTAATAACACTAACATTAGCAGCAAGTAAAAAGATGATATTAACTCAAAAGCAGCCTTTTATTATAAGTGATAAATAAGTAAGTGAATACAAAAAAAGAATTTTGAGAAAATTCCTTTCCTGGAAAAAATGGACAATTTTAAACTTTGCGTTGCGTTAACGCAACTTTGGCTTTAAATGGGTTAATTTAAAACATCATTTAAATGCCTGTGATCGCCAGCAACTTAACTTGAGCAGAACAGAAAAAACCTCTGTATAAAAATTATTATTAGTGTAAGATGATAATTAATAACGAATGCTATATTTGCGTTGGGGTTGTGGCGTTGTCGATATTGTAAGCCTGAAAGAGCTTCAAGTGAAGCAATCTTGGGCACAAATTTCAACTGGACAAAGACCTATTAAAATTGTATTTCACATAGATAGACATCCCTTATCAGGATTGGACCGTATAAGTTACGTCGCCTAAAAACTACGCGTATTATACGTATTTTATGTGTCCAAATATAATATACTTGTATCATACGTAAAAATACGTTGGCAGTGACGTCTAGCTCCAGCGTACTTCTATGGTTACCTATTGTCTATAAACATAGGGCCTGAAGAAATACATGAAGTCACGGAAGCCGAGAATTCCGCAAGTTTTGTCGTTTGCCGTTAATTCCATGAATTTTTTTAAATGCCGTGAATTGCCGTGATTTTCAGCAATTTTGCAAAATGAACGCAAGATGCAATCCAGGACTTATAAATAATTTTGTTTTAAATCAGTATTCCACAAACATAGCAACTGCAGACCGATGTATCGAAGGTTGACTTAACTCTCGGCCCCCCACAGTTAATTCCATTTGGAACCCCGAGTCCCCGATATTCACTGCCTCTAATCGTTCATCGCAGACTAATAGTGACTCTTATCTACAGCAACCAAGGATAAACTAGAAAAGATCAAGATGTCACTCGAGTACTCCTCCACGGAATACAGGTCGTCGCAGACCCTGGTATCCAGATGACCTCGGTAATTAAGCAGCCGGAGCCAACTGAGATCTTATGCAAAGTACACTGCAACTGCTTTTAGTTTATAACAGTTGGTTTTGAGATTAGTAAAAGCTCTTTGATAAATTCACCCAACGTCTAATTAGATTTAGACTGTACACTGTCAGGACCGTCTTATACCTGCGTGGGGCCCAGGGCACCTGGCGGCCTGCGGGGTCCTAGATGTGAAGATCAAATGTTGACAAGCAAAAAAGGTCATCTCGAAAACGTTTTTGAATAATAATTGACAAGCCAAAAAAGGTGATCTCCAAACGTTTTTGGGTGTTGACAAGCAAAAAAGTTTTCGTCGGCGCGGGACCCCTAAGATGGGTGGGGCCCCGGACACTGTGCCAGATTTTTAACACGTAAAGACGGGCTTGTAGAATAACAAGTTAATGTTTACAGATAAATTTTAACATTCGAGTTCACTTATTTTAGGCAACGTATTTTTGACGTACGAGACTTTTACTGTATGCGTATTATACGTATTTTATCATCGGAAATAAAATACGTAAGCATATAATACGCACGATTGAATCTTGGCCCTTATACTCACCGATTATTATTGCGTCGAAAGAAAAGAGAGACGCCGAATACTCGCTATTAGAAATCCAGTGACTATTTATAGGCGACAGATTGTCGTCATCGTCCATCTGTTTTGTTTTCATAATGAAGGAAAACAATTACTGCGCGATAATAATTCTATTAATCAATGTCCCCTGCCGAGAAGTTGCTTTCTTATTAATAATCATTTATTTGTTTTCAAATTAAAACTCAGCCGATTCATAAATTCAGCAGGTGCTTATTAGCATATATTTCTTGGTCTATTTATACATGGACAATTGGACATGGGTGGATCCATCCATGGATCGGGCTGTGTTGGATTGGGTCATACATTTCTGTTTATGATGGGCTGGGTTGGGTTGGGTAAGAAAATAGGCCGTGATTTAATAAATTGTAATGGATTGGTTTCTGTCGAGTAACCTTGTTACTTTCGTGGGTTGGTTGGTCTAAATCATTATGAGTTACTGTAGGTTGGATTGGGTTTTTAAAATGGAAACATGCCCATGACTGGGTCTACTATCATTACTGGTATTATAATAGGCCTACATTAATTTGACCTACATGCAACATCATTAGATGAGCAGGGGCGTAGCGACTGGGGTATATCAGTTCCCCAAAAAAAAAAAAAATCAGGCTACTTCAAAGTTTTTATTGTGTTTTTAAAGATTTTTATAGTGTTTAAAGATTTATACCCCTAATTACAGTGTACCCTTCAAATCAAATTCCTGGCTACGCCCCCGACCAAGAGTTGAAATCTTTCTTCGTATAAAAGAAGATAATCTGTTACTATGTCAATATACGGGCCTCATTAATGCCCTACTCCTAAAATGAAGAATCTTTGCAGACTCTATGATACTGAGTCTTAAGGTTGTACTTTTACATAATGGAAACCGTCTTCCTTCTATTCCAGTAGCCGCTAGTAGAGACGTACGATATACAGGCCTACCTCAAAGCAGCTACTAAATTCCAAAGAGTATAATAAATACGCCTGCCATCTCTGTGGTGATTTTAAGGTAGTTGTCCTTTAAGTGGGTATATCAAATACATGTGTATCTTATGTGAGTGGGATAGGTGAGTAAGGGATTGCACTACTTGCTGAAGGAAGTGAAATTTAACAGTTGATGGAAAGATTATCCAGCATCCAGGTCTCGTCGAGGCTGACAAATTCCTGCTACCACTCGTTCATATCTAACTAAGGATGACGAAGAAAGAAAACCATGGACAGGACTTCGCCAGCTTTCCGATAGCCGCATGAAAATGTCGCCGACTCAGCGCGACAAAGATTAAAGAGGGAGTTTCAATGGGTGCTCAGACTCTATAGAGATCTTGAATGATTACTAATTCATCAGCTTCTGCCGGATATTGCGTAATAAGCGTGGAACGCTTTTCACCTAGTTTCTACAAACTTTCCCTGGAACGTTAGGGCACGAAACTACAAGAAACTAGTAGAAGACATGCTGATGCAGTCTCAGAGATTTTTCTGCAATATGTCTCTAAATATCCACGTCCTTCATTTCCATCTAGATTTCTTTTCTAACAGCTGCTATATGGTTAGCGATTAACATTGCGAACGTATTCACAGGAAATCGCAACAATGGAGCAAAGATACAAGGGTAAATGGTCCACTACCACGCTGGTTGGGCGGTGGAGCAGTGGCTAGTGCACTAGTCTGCCAGTGGAGCAAAGATGCTATGGTAAGCAGTGGCGGCTCTAGAATTTGGCAAGTGGGGGGCCGTTGGGGTGGCAACTTCTAATCATTGGGGGCCAACCCTTTGTTTTTTAATGTATGTAACATTAAGTATAGGGTCCCAACTTGGGGCACTTGGGGCCACTGGGGTGGCAGGCACTCAATAGGGGCACGCCCCCCCTGCTCCCGGTGGAGCCGCCACTGATGGTAAGCAGCTAGTAAACAATGAGTTGCATATTACAAAAAGCCCGAGCCAATTTTGCATTTTTTACTGTCATATTCATATTCGTATTGAGAACTTTAAAATTGAAAAGAGATGGTGAGGCCTACTTTTGTTTCATTAACATGACTTTTGTAAAACTTAGTTAGTTGACCAGTGTTGTATAAATCTGGATCACAAAGCATAATAAATTTTAATAAAATATTTTGGCAATATATTCAATTATTAACACTCTTAGAATTTCAAAACTTTCTCACAACT
The DNA here is from genome assembly GCA_018105865.1 of Metaphire vulgaris. Lineage (NCBI taxonomy): Eukaryota > Metazoa > Annelida > Clitellata > Crassiclitellata > Megascolecidae > Metaphire > Metaphire vulgaris. Next base: position 392,446 of record JACLAT010000059.1, read on the forward strand.
TTACTTTTTGTATAATTTCTTTGCACGAACTCACATCGATATGAATACAATTTGCCGGCAAGCAAAAATCTTGAAACTATCCAGATGCAGGGGCAATAGAATGGGGTACATTATAACGGACCTGTACAATTTCCGAAATTCGTCACAATGTTATAGTTTGACACAATAGGAGATATTGGATACAACCAAAAGAATAACTGCAATAATTGTAGACATCTGGTTCACAAGATTTTCCAATACTTTTCGCTGAAATATGGCGCAGTAGGCCTATGTGCATTCATTAACACTTAGAAATATTATTCAGAACGTTCTCAAAACTATTGTTATTGTTGTTATATTTCCTTTGCACGAACACCGATCGATTTGAATACAGTTTGCCTGTATCTGTCGGCTAATGAAAGCTGTAGTGTTAAATCTCAGATTTTGCATCTAATTATTTAACTCATTTCTGAATTTCTTGAGGCCTACACTATTTGGCATAAAGAACAAAAGATCGTCGAACAAGATATGTCGTTCCACTTGAAGCCAGAAGAGTAGGTCACTTCCATGCAGCCTTCGGATCCTCCAAGACAATCCGGCTCGTTCGGACCCCAATTTGTATACTCCAATGGTTTGAATAGATCGTTTGGAAGATTCCAGAAGAAAGGCCATTCGCACGGCTTATACTCATCGGGATTTATTCTCCGCCCGGCAATCCAAAAGTGAAAGTCCTTTAAGGTTTGGTCAAAGCAAGTAGAGTTTGGCCCTGAAACAAAACGATGCAACACCCTTTATTTTAAAAAGCATTTTAGTAGCAGCTAAAATTCTCACTGCCTTTCATCATCAGTGTTTCTGTCTCTCGACAGGTCCAGGTATCCAGTTTCTCCACTCCGATCGATTGCTTGCTTCTTCTTTGAGTTCCTGATATCCTTTATTCATCATCCACTCCAACATCATCTTTCTCGGTCTACCTCTCACTCTCTTTCCCTCCATTTTTCCTTCGATTATTGTTCTTAGTAGAGAGTCATGCCGGAGGACATGTCCCATCCAATTTCTCTGCCTTTTCCGGATTGTATCTATCAGGCTTCTTTCTTCCTCTATCTCCTTCATGACTTCCTCGTTTGTTTTATGCTCTGTGTATTTTACTTTTAGCATTTTCCTCCACATCCACATTTCAAAAGCCTCTAATCGTTTTGTATCTTCCTTTCTCATTGTCCACGTCTCCGCCCCATACAACATCATCATCATCATCATTTCCTCTTTCCTTCATTATTTGAAGATGAGGTGACGTCATGAATCAAGCATTTCCAGGTAGTTCTTTCTTTAGATGCTTTTATTGCTGTTGTTATAGCCATTCCAGTCCATTCTTCTATGTCGTCCACCCATCTTCTGTTCGGCCGACCTCTTTTTCTTTTTCCTGGCATGATACCTTGTTGTATTGTTTGCTGTAGGCTATCTTTGTTGTTTCTTTGTATATGACCAAAATAACTCAATTTTCGTCTTTGGCAGATGTTAAAGAATTTTCGTTTGGTATTTGCTTTTTTTCATGACTTCTTCATTTGTTTGTTTTTCTGTCCATGATATTCTTTGCATTGTTCTGAGAGAAAACATTTCGAAGGCATCTAGTCTTTGTCTTATTTTCTTTTGATGGTCCAGCTTTCACATCCATAAGTTGCTACACTCCATGCCATACATTCCATTAATCTTCCTTTGTTTTCATGCTGATTTTGTTGCTTTTCCAGACAGTTTTAATCTCCTCATTACTTCTCTGCCTTTTCCTAATCGTGAGTTTATTTCTTCTTCAAGATTTCCATTACTGCTGATTATTGCTCCTAGATATGTGAATTTGTCCACCTGTTCAAGATTCTTTTCATTAACAGTAATCTTAATTTTCTTTCCATTTGTTGTCATTACTTTTGTTTTAGTTTCATTAAGGTGTAGGCCATATGTTTTGCTTTCCAAACTTATTCTGTCAACCAGTTGCTGTAATTCTTCTTCTGATGTTGCTATTAGGATTATATCATCAGCATATCTCAAATTGTTCAATGTTTTTCCTCCTAATTTGACCCCTCCTTTAAATCCATTTAATGCATTTCTCATTATCATTTCTGATATGATGTTAAATAGGAATGGTGATAATATGCAACGCCACACTCCAAATCAATGTTTTTACCAATCTCTTTTTTAGGTTTTGTTTTAGTTTACTTTGCATCAGCTCCTTTCTCTTGTAAAAAGCTTCCTTTGCTATTGCTATACGTCTTCTTATCTCTTTATTGCATCTGGCATCAGTTGTTATCAGACTTCCTAGATAGCTAAATTCCTTCACTTGCTCTATGATCTGTCCGTAAACCTTTATGTCTACTCTCATTCCTTCTTTTTTACTTATTACCATAACTTTAGTCTTTTTTGTATTGATTCTCATTCCATACTTTTCTGACACTTGTATCAGTTTATCCATTACTTCCTGAAGCCCTTTTTGATTGCTTGCTAGCATGGCCTGATCGTCTGCGAAGCGCAGAGCCTTTAGTAGTACTCCTCCGACTTTTACTCCCTTATCTGTATTCTCCATCGCCTCTTGTACTAATTCTTCGATGTATATGTTAAACAACAGCGGTGACAGTGGACATCCCTGCCTTACTCCTCTCCCAATCATACACGATTCACTCAGTTTTCCCTCTATTCTCGCCTTCACTGACTGTCCAAGGTATAGGTTTGCTATCAGTCTTCTATCTCTCCAATCCACTCCCACCCTTTTCAGTGCTCTCATCAAAATCACTGCCTTTACAGTCAAAAAATGTTATTCATTAAAATAGTAAAGAGAGTAAGCATGTTCCATCATCGCTACACTGTAGGTCCAGTGGCGTCATTTTACACTTTTCTTGGGGGCCGAGAAATTTTTTTGGCAAATTTTTGACAAAATTTGGCAAACTTTAGGCATTTTTGCAATTTTTGGCAATTTTTTTAAAATTTTCTGCAAATTTGGAGCAATTTTGGCAAATTTTAGCGCCAATATTGGAAAAGTTGCAATTTTTTGATATTTTTTGGCAATTTTTGCAATTTTTGGCACATTAATACATTATAAATTCATATTTTTATTTCCTTGGGGGGAACGGTCCCCCCCGCCAGCTCCCCTCCCAAATGACGCCTCTGTGTAGGTCTGCAATTTTATTTGGCTGCCGTCTCTTTTACTTGATAACCAACAGTTACAGCACACTGAAACATTGTATAGAAGAGATACGAGGAAAGCGAGAAAAAACTGAAAAAGAAATCGTAAATATTGACAAACATTTGAGGGTTTCGGTTTGAAGGTGTTCTACGACTGCTAGATTTTCCTCTTCTGATTCAATAGTTGCAAGTCTACCGCCAACATCCCGACACAACCTGAATGCAGCGTTCCAAGGAGCAGCTTCGTGAATGATTCTATAGCTACTTTTATAGGCTTCTGTTGAGTGAAATCGTTAGCATAAAAACCAACAACAATACATTTAATCCCAACGTTTATAACTGTATCAAATAAATGAGCGTATCCAATGGTGAAATTGACTGAATTGCAATCGAATGGTCGATGTAGAAATATAAATTAAAACTAATAACAGCATATTGCACGCAGGGCCTCCGAGAGCGGGGGGCAGGGGGAGCAAGTGCACAGGGGCCCGGCGGTCTGGAGGGGGCCCGGGCCGATGATAAATATGCATAATTAACAATAATACCAAAAATAACACTAAAGAAAGGTGGCCCGGCGAGTAAAAGGGGGCCCGGACCTGAGGATATCAAAAGCATCAAAATGAACAGTGTGAACAGGAGCGTCATTTGGTGAGGGGCAGGCGGGCCCCCAAGGAAAATGAAGAAATAATGTATTAGGTAAATAAATAACAGTGAAATGTGCAAAAAATCGCCAAAATTGTCCAGAATTTGCCCAAAAATGACAAAAATGTTCACATTTGACAAAACTGGTCCAAAAATTGCCCAAAATTTGCCTATAATTGCTCAAAGTTTGCCCATAATATGCCAAAATTTGGCCAAATTTTACCAAAAAATTATCTCGCCCCGAAGAAAAGTGTGAAATGACGCTACTGAGTGTGAAAAAGAGTGACAAGGAAAAAGGTCATCACTAGTTTTCGAGAGTTACAACATGGCATCGTGTCGGTTAATTTGGGTTAAACCAATGACAATAAAAAAGGGTGGTCAGCAATTTTTATAATTTTGTCAAGGCCCGCCGGCCATTCTGCACAGGGGCCCGGAATTTCTCTCGGCGGGCCTGATTGCACGAATCAATGTTGAGTAATGCACGAATATTCACTGAAAGAACAGGTTTGCATACAGTGACGACTGACGAAGCGTTGGTGGCCAGGAGGCGACAGCCCCTAGCGCAAAATTTCAGGATGGCGCAAAATTCCAAGTAAAAAAATAAAAACCTAAGTAATAATAAATCCTATAAATCCTAAGAAAGAAAAGGTAGAAAGACATATGCCTAAAATTTTCAATCTTTTATTGCTATTAATGGGGATGAAAATAAGAGCGAGAAACTTTATTTGCTCGTCAAAATTTTATACTCTCTGTGGAGAAAACGAAAAGTCGGGTGTGCAAAATTTCCTCTTTTGCCTCGGTTTACCCATACTGCGTCACTGTTTGCGCATTCAGGATTTTGAATTTGTAAAAGTTATTTTATGGTTTATAATAGTCATCACTGCCGCCGCCGTCACCATCGTCATCCTATCATCGTCATTAAAAGCCTTACTTCTTCTTTTTACACTATGAACAGTTGTGTGTACTGCATCTCACTGTTCAAAGGAATTCCAAGATTTCTGTGAAATTAATTCGTCATTGCAATAGAATTGCACGAATAAAATTCATTACTAATAATTATTTGTTTATAACTTGTCAGTATTCGTCATGTTTGTAAAGGGCGCTTTCATTTAGTGTAACATTCTAAACTCTCCATGATGTTATTGTTATTGTTATTGTTATTATTATTATTATTATTATTATTATTATTATTATTATTATTATTATTATTATTATTATTATTATTATTATTATTACGAAGCGCAAGTTCGCAGTGCAGCAAATGCGTTAATATAGGTGCAGCGGTATACTGCATGAGGCACACTAATTATAGGCCCCTATATGTTATAGGTAGACCTACGTGTTGCATGAGACGGTGAGCATAATTCCGACATACCTGATGTCATCAGATGAGAGGCGATCAGCAGAATAAGACTGAGCTTGTACATGGCGTCGGTAATTCTAAATCAGTATTTTATTTAACTGAAAAAAGATAATTTACACTGCCACTTTGAATCATTATAATCATGCCTACTTGCTTGGTATTTGTGGCGATTGTCGATTACGTATGCCTATAGAGTGAACCGTAGTTGGATGGTCGAATTTGCTTAATTTAATATCCATTTTAGAATTACTATGGGAAATAAATCAGATCGTCATCAATTATTGTTTAATGATGCGAACTTTCAAAAGTAGGCTTGCGAATACTAAAAGCGAAACATCCAGTGATTGATGCTTGCAAAGTATCCTATGCCTGAGTCATTCAACTTGAGAGCTTTAGTGCTTTTCGACGTACACTGTGCAATTATTTGATCTGTACCAATAATTTTACAGTAGGACGAAGCATATGTACATGTACATCGTGAACGCAATATTCAATCGAGAGTATGTCAATATTGCAAAAGATACTTATATTAAAATACTGATCTACAGTAGCCAGCATCTTGTAGCGAATTTAGATAATAGCATAGAACCCTTAGTAGCAATAGACGCAAGTGATCCATTAATAATTCATGAGCTTAATCCTTTGACAGGTAGCCGCCCGCATAGGTAGTCAGGCCCAATATAATAATAATAGATTGCATAAAGGAAAGACAGGCTGAGTGGTAGACGATTAGTGAATGGCGCGCAGCAATTAGAGAGCGGTGATGAGTGTGAGCTAGCAGGATGAGTGCATGCGGCAGAAACAGTATAAATAGCCGGTTCTGCCACAGATCAGGACCGATGGCCGAGGCGGCGTGTGATGGTAAGAAGGTCCATATAAGTGCATGTAAGGATAGTGCACTATGCACCCTATGCACCCGTAGGAAAAGTGCACCCTGAGGTTAAGGAAGCACCCTTGAGATTAAGTGCATTGCGAGAGGTGCATTGAGAGAGGTGCATTGAGAGAGGTGCATTGCGAGAGGTGCATTGCGGAGGTGCATTGCGAGAGGTGCATTGCGAGAGGTGCATTGCGAAAGGTGCAGTGCGAAGGTGCATTGCGAGAGGTGCGGTGCAAGGCACTGAGAGTAAGGCGGTGCGGTAGAGGCACTGAGCGTAGGGCGGTGCGAGGCACTAAGCGTAGGGAGAGGTAAGGTGCACGGAGAGAGGCAAGGTGGCGTGAAGGTGCACGGCGAGAGGCAAGGTGCACAGTGAAAGGTAAGGTGCACGGAGAGGAGTAAGGTGCACGGAGAGTTAAGTGAGAGGAAGAGGATACATTGAGAGAGGGATTAAGTGTGGAATATAGGAACGGAGTGCAGGTAAAGTGCGCGTAGTGCAAGTGATAGTAAGAGAGCCTGAGATCTTAGCCAAAAAGCTAAGACGAACGACCACGTGCCTTAGAGTGAGTCATAACCCCGTGTGCGCCGAACCGGGCGGAGCCATCTTGAGTTTAGGAGGCGTAGGAACCTCGATAGGCCCGGTTCGCCACAATCTCATATATTAGCATCCTTCACAGACCATTCGGATTTCCATCCGTTCTGGCGTACATGTGATTATCTGAGAAATAGACGCTCCAGCCGCCTAGATATTGAATCCGACATAGCTAATCGTTTGTAGATGGAAATGAAAAGAGATTGAAGAGAGCTGTACAGTTCGTTCACAACAGAAGGTATTGTATTTGAAATGATCTAGCAAAAGCACAACGGCCATTACCATTGATGAAAGCTTTTGCTGAATCACATGAGTGTGCTGATATTTTGATTTGATTTGTCTGGTCTCTCTCTCTCTCTCTCTCTCTCTCTCTCTCTCTCTCTCTCTCTCTCTCTCTGTCGTTTCGTCAACTTCATTTCCGTTAATACTCATAGCCGTTAATCGTGAATGGATATGAATCACTGAACGGTAACAGCAATTTAATCGCAAGCAGCACATATTGAGCTTCCAAACATTTGTGTTGCTGTTCAAAAAAACTTAGCACACTGAAGGCAGGCAGTGGCGTAGCGAGGGTTGGCAACGTCCTGGGGGCGAAGACAGTAGACATATTGCGACCTTAGCTACTGAGAAAGGCTAAAGAACAAAAAGGTGCTCGCTCAATTAATAAAACATGGAAAGTTATTTATTAATGTGTTGGCGCTCTCACTCATCCTCGGCGCCCGGGTGCATTTGCCCTCCTGACACCCTCACTATGCCACCTATTGAAAGGCATATATAATTGTCTTGTCCTGCCTCTCCTTTTAGTATGTCAGTGATGTTAATTCCTAGCTGTGCACTTAAACGCAATTGTTTGTACTTATTCTTAGGATTTTTGTAATGTTATTTTGTCTCTGATTTATGATCTGAAGGGGCCAAAAGTAAATTGATTTCATAAGCGCCA